>CM068956.1:99875415-99886068 GCA_035128595.1 Eptatretus atami | reverse complement strand
TCCGGTTTTTGTCATGGGGAATGATGCATGCCGGGAGATCATGACCGAAGTGTTTATTTATTTATTCAATCATTTTTTTCCCAAAGTTAATTTATACTTCCGAAAGTGATTTTTTCATGACAGGAAGTGTTTATTTTGTATTTAACATTACGGAGTGATTTTGAAACTCTTACGGAACTTTATATTCTTTATTCTGACCTAGAAGTATTGTTTTATTATTTTATTTATTCAATTATTTTTTCCCAAAGTTAATTTTAATAAGATATCTCTGCATCATCAAAAAAATAATTCTAATCGTTGATTTACATTATTTGATCGCTGATCCTGAATCCACGGCCGAAGTTAACCGGAAAATTGCGTCAAAATCATCAGCTTTGCGGCGCTTACACCTACCACGGTATAGTTGGCAAATATCAGTTATGAACAAGTTTTATGTAAAGTCAGAATCGAATGTAAGAAAGAATTCTAACGTTCGGCAATCTAGGCTTTGCCTATCCATATTAAGCATTGCATTGTACACAGCGATTCGTTAGCTAAAGTTGAACAGGCATTCGATTAATACGAGTGAGAAGTGAAGAAAAAAAACTTTACCGGTAAGAAATCATTGCGGCCTGTTCCAAGGTCAAGGCATGTTGAGCAGGCCAAAAAAACATGGCGGCTCAGACCGCAGCCGAGTTACCAGGAGGAAACGCCTTAAGACCCCAGAGAGCGAGGTGGCTGAGGATATCTGATAAGGATATAATTAAATAATGCCGTAATTCTCTTCAATGGGGTGTTTTAATTAACCCAAACAACCAACCTCCACTCTTGCATTTCCTTGGAGTTTTCTTAGTATGCATGCAAAGTTTCAGGCTGCTAGACTTCATGGTTTTGGAGTTATGGAGGACACACGCACACACACTGACATTTATTAGTACAGTATAAACATATTGTTGGGGTGTGAGATACAGGACAAGTTGGGATATGTTCTTCCTGTGTCCTGTGCAAGTTGGGACAATCCTCACGCTCCCAGGGCATGTTTATAAAGGCAATCCTCACGCCCCAGGGCATGTTCGGAATCGGCAATCCTCACGCTCCCAGGGCATGTTCGGACAGGCAATCCTCATGCCCCCAGGGCATGTTTGGATAGGCAATCCTCATGTCCCCAGGGCATGTTCGGATAGGCAATCCTCATGTCCCAGGCATGTTCGATAGGCAATCCTCATGTCCCAAGGGCATGTTCAAGACAGGCAATCCCATTTCCCCAAGGGCATGTTCGGACAGGCAATCCTCATGTCCCAAGGGCATGTTTCGCGACAGGCAATCCTCATGCCCCAAGCATGTTCGATAGCAATCCTCATGTCCCAGGGCATGTTTATAAAGGCAATCCTCATTCCCCAGGGCATGTTCGGATAGCAATCCTCATGTCCCAGGGCATGTTCGGACAGGCAATCCTCATGTCCCCAGGGCATGTCGGATAGGCAATCCTCATGTCCCAAGGCATGTTCGACAGGCAATCCTCATGTCCCCAAGGGCATGTTCGGACAGGCAATCCTCATGTCCCCAAGGGCATGTTCGGACAGGCATCCTCATGTCCCCAAGGGCATGTTCGGACAGGCAATCCTCATGTCCCCAAGGGCATGTTCGGACAGCAATCCTCATGTCCCCAAGGGCATGTTCGGATAGGCAATCCTCATGTCCCAGGGCATGTTTATAAAGGCAATCCTCATGTCCCCAAGGGCATGTTCGGATAGGCAATCCTCATGTCCCCAGGGCATGTTATAAGGCAATCCTCATGTCCCCAGGCATGTTCGGACAGGCAATCCTCATGTCCCCAGGGCATGTTCGGACAGGCAATCCTCATGTCCCCAAGGGCATGTTCGGCAGGCAATCCTCATGTCCCCAGGGCATGTTCGACAGGCAATCCTCATTCCCCAGGGCATGTTCTGACAGGCAAATCCTCATGTCCCCAAGGGCATGTTCGGACAGGCAATCCTCAGTTCCCAGGGCATGTTCGGACAGGCAATCCTCATGTCCCCAGGGCATGTTCGGCAGGCAATCCTCATGTCCCCAAGGGCATGTTCGGCAGGCAATCCTTATGTCCCCAAGGGGCATGTTCGATAGCAATCCTCATGTCCCCAGGGCATGTTATAAAGGCAATCCTCATGTCCCCAGGGCATGTTCGGATAGCAACCCTCATGCCCAGGGCATGTTCATAGGCAACCTCATGCCCCCAGGCATGTTTCTATAGGCAATCCTCATGTCCCCAGGGCATGTTTATAAGGCAAATCCTCATTGTCCCCAGGGCATGTTCGGATAGGCAATCCTCATGTCCCCAATGCACGGTGGAATTTCCGCACTCATGCTGCGTCTGCGACAACACTGCAGCTTCACCATCAACATCGCCCGTTCTCTGTAAAAAGTTCTGGACCAGGCAGACGATGAACTAAAAGAATAAACCTTCCCCGAGGGCAGAGTGAACCACGTGGTTTTGTTTATCCTTGATGGGTCAAATCCGTCCAAACATAACTACCGGTATGATGCGAACATCCGAGATGCTGCATCGCGGATCACGCCGTCCTGCGGAAGTGACCCAAAACTGGCTGCGACGTGCGTGCATTTTAGGTCCAGGGTCTTCATAAAAGATCCCACATTAGCTTCAGAGAGGCAAAGACCTCGCAGGCTGAATACCCCGACTTGTTTGCCGTGTAATTATGGATAACCGTGCATTCATTCATCAGAGCACCCACAGCAGGTGCGAGAGTCGGATGGGGGATACGGCACAGGCTCGATGGCCCAAACGCCCTTCACCCGTACCTCCCAACATCACGTGATCCGGCTGCTCGTGGGAGTTGAGATCGTCACCGAGGTGGGATGTGACGTCACGTTGAGGGTTATTAATTTATTATCCTGCTCTGTTGGTTTGAAGGTTTTTATTGTTTTTGCCTGAAATGGTTGGAATAAGAAGTTAAAAGGTGAAGTTTGGTGTCTGGAAGCCGTGGCTCGTGACGGTGTTTGTGTCCCTTCGCCTTCGTCGTGTATATACTTATTTAAGTATGACGTCATTAACGCGTCGATAATACACTTGGTGCAATGAATATGATGTTTTTATAAAAACGACTTTCAGTCAACGAGAGCCCAGATCGATCCACGGTTTCCGTGTTTTCAGCTCTTGTGCGATGGCGCACATATATATTTATTTATTTATTATAACTCTTAACTAGGTGCAATCACCGAAATAACTTAATTGTGAAAAGCATCGCGGATGGGATAATTGGCGCCGCATATGACGAGAGCCAATCAACGAACGCCAAATCAGCGTACCACGTGCGCGTGAGCCGCACGAGCCTCGGTTCGTCCAATCAGGTGCGGCGAGCGCGGTTCTTCGGATCGCACCGCAACCGTTCAAACTTTGGTGGTCGGTATTGAAAAAGCAACAACCGCACCGAATCCATCACAGCGGCTCCGACTCGTCAATTCATCGACCCCCCCCCCCCACCGGCAGCATGGCTCCGCCCCCTTTCATCGATCCCCCCCACAGCATGGCTCCGCCCCCTTTCATCGATCCCCCACCGGCAGCATGGCTCCGCCCCCTTTCATCGATGCCCCCACCGGCAGCATGGCTTCGCCCCCTTTTGCTGGGACGCTGTGATTGGTCGAGGCGATGCCCAGGTGCAAGGCGAGCCCGTGGGAAGAAAAACTTACGTTTCATTTCAATTAAAAGTCTCTCCCGTGGTCGATGTTAATAAATTTTAACCATTAACCGAACACTACTTACTCACCATTGTTTAAAAGCAATGAGAAATTTTTTTTTTTTACTACAGGTGTAATTTTTAAACAACAAATCGTTTTCATGATTAAAATTACAGGTAAACGACCTGAACTCAAAAAATGAGATTGAAGGAGCTTTTATCGCACTGGAGTCGCACAGCAGCAACACCAACATCAGGTGTGTTCCTCCGACACTCGTGCGCCGCGTTGGCTGCCCACCTGTCGAACTCGTCTCTCCAGCCATCTGCCCACCTGTCGAATCGTTCTCCAGCCATCTGCCCACCTGTTCGTACCTGTCGAACCGCTTGTCCATCCATCTGCCACCTGGGAAGTCGTTATCCAACCTCGTCCTCGTGTCTCACACACCTGTCCACCTGTTGTACCTGTCGAACTCGTTCTCCAGCCATCTGCCCACCTGGGAAGTCGTTATCCAACCGTCTGCCTCGTGTCTCACACACCTGTCCACCTGTCGTACCTGTCGAACCCGTTGTCCATCCATCTGCCCACCTGGGAAGTCGTTATCCAACGTCTGCCTCGTGTCTCACGCACCTGTCCACCTGTCAGCCGTCTTGCTGCAGCTGGACATCTCCGCCCCTCGCTCTGCACGGGACGCGCAGGTACGTCGTCGATTCGTCTCTTTCGCTCAGTTCGTCAACGCAAGGATCTTTGATCCAGGAGGCCATTTGGTCCATCGAGCCTGTGCGACCAACACTACATTCATTCAATCCATCAGTTTATCAACTTTAATTCATTGAGAAGGGGGGGTGAGAACAGGGGGCCACATCATTCATCAATACGTGTTGTTGTATAATATGTATATGTGTTTTAAAGGGGGAGGGGGGCAAGAACAGGGGGCCACATACATTCATCAATACATGTGTGTATGTATAATATGTATATGTGTTTTAAAGGGGGAGGGGGCAAGAACAGGGGCCACATACATTCATCAATACGTGTGTGTATGTATAATATGTATATGTGTTTTAAAGGGGGGAGGGGGGCAAGAACAGGGGCCACATACATTCATCAATACATGTGTGTATGTATATATGTATATGTGTTTAAAGGGGGAGGGGGGGGCAAGAACAGGGGGCCACATACATTCATCAATACGTGTGTATGTATAATATGTATATGTGTTTTAAAAGGGGGAGGGGGGCAAGAACAGGGGGCCACATACATTCATCAATACGTGTGTGTATGTATAATATGTATATGTGTTTTTAAAGGGGGAGGGGGGCAAGAACAGGGGGCCACATACATTCATCAATACATGTGTGTATGTATAATATGTATATGTGTTTTTAAAGGGGAGGGGGGGCAAGAACAGAGGGGCCACATACATTCATCAATACGTGTGTGTATGTATAATATGTATATGTGTTTTAAAGGGGAGGGGGGCAAGAACAGGGGGCCACATACATCATCATACGTGTGTGTATGTATAATTTGTATATGTGTTTTAAAGGGGGGAGGGGGGCAAGAACAGGGGGCCACATACATTCATCAATACATGTGTGTATGTATAATATATATATGTGTTTTAAAGGGGGAGGGGGGGCAAGAACAGGGGGCCACATACATTCATCAATACATGTGTGTATGTATAATATGTATATGTGTTTTAAAAGGGGAGGGGGGCAAGAACAGGGGCCACATACATTCATCAATACATGTGTGTATGTATAATATGTATATGTGTTTTAAAGGGGGAGGGGGGGCAAGAACAGGGGGCCACATACATTCATCAATACGTGTGTGTATGTATAATATGTATATGTGTTTTAAAAGGGGAGGGGGGGCAAGAACAGGGGCCACATACATTCATCAATACATGTGTGTATGTATAATATGTATATGTGTTTTAAAAGGGGAGGGGGGCAAGAACAGGGGCCACATACATTCATCAATACGTGTGTGTATATAATATGTATATGTGTTTTAAAAGGGGAGGGGGGCAAGAACAGGGGCCACATACATTCATCAATACGTGTGTGTATGTATAATATGTATCTGTGTTTTAAAAGGGAGGGGGCAATAACAGGGGCCACATACATTCATCAATACGTGTGTGTATGTATAATATGTACTGATATATGGATGGGGTTTTTTAAAAGGGGAAAGGGGGGGGGGTCCTACCTGGGATACCACTAATGCCAGGTGTTGGCTTAATGGTTTGGGTGGCAGGCTTTGGATCCAAGGGTCCTGAGTTCAAATCCCCCTCAGCTGTTGAATTAATACCAGGTGGGGTTGACTCTGCCTGTCATCCTTCTGAGGTTGGCAAAATGAGTACCCGCTTGCTGATGTACTGTGTCGGAGTGGTGACCCGTCCAGGATTGTGTCCACCAGCCAAGGAGACTGCTGAGGCAGCACCAACGCTCTGCACAGAGTATGGTCCCCATGGATGAGGCAACACGGTTATAGGTTGAGGAAAGAAGAAACACAGGACACTCACCTTTTAATGAGATTTATCACAAACATCACAATTAATATTCCACAGGTATCCAATCACTCATGCGTGCACTGCTACCTTATCATTCCAGTCAATGTCCATGTACCCCTTTTCCCCAATGCTTCTAAATACATATCTAACTTTAATTTAAACCCATCAACTGTTCTGAAACCGCAACCATTGCAGGGACACCATTCCCAATATTAACTAGTCAATGAGTAAAAGACCCTTACTAACGCCCGAACAACTCTTCTTGACTCTCAGGCTATGGGCCCTGGTTCTATCACTGCCAACTCTCCTCAACAATTCATCTGCACTTATGTCAATTCCCTTCATTATCTTAAACATCTTTATCATATCTTTTTTTTTTGTATACCTTGTCGAGGCTCGTATGAGAGCTAACACACAACGCACAGCAAGGGGCATGAGACAAGAGGGGCGGGAGTGGGAAGGACAAAACAGTGGGGAACAGAGACAGGAGATCTGTGGAAGGAGAGGGATGGGACGGGAACATGGGAAATGAAGATGGACATTACAGGGACTTTCAGGAAGGAAAGCAGGGAATTTGAAGGAGGTGGGCTTGGGTGGATTATTGGGGTAGAAAAGATCGAGGTATTGGATGGGGGTTGACCTGACGTAACAGTTAACAGCTGTCTTGAAGTTCTGGAGGAAGAATGGAACTGAACAGACCGGGAAAGATTTGGTTTCAACAGGCGAAAGAAAAGCATGAGTGGAGGTGAGCAGTAAGACTGGATTTTGGGAGTTCAACAAGAAGAGGATTACTGGCAGACCTTGTCCACCCTGGATGCATGTTATCCCCCCCTAGAGCTTTATCTTGTTTTAGCTCTTCTCACTGCTTCTTAACTGCTTCCACTCCTTCCTAGAACTCTTGTGAAAGCCCTTCCTCACTTCCCAAAGAGATTATCTGAGCTATTGATAGTTCCCTTGATTTTGTGTAAAAGTTTAAGCAAAATAGTTGTTTAATAAGCCTGCCATCTCACGTTCATCACTAACCACTCTCCCGGTGCTATTCCTCAATGTGCCCACACTGGTCCTAACCTGTACTTTTCCCCTGGTATATGTAAAGAAAGCCTTGTTATTATGTTTAATATTCTTAGTCATGTCCTTCTCATCCTCTCTTTTAGCTTGTCGAGTTATTTTCTTAACTTTCCTCTGTTTACTCCGATAGTGATATAAATCTAACTCCAGTCCTGTTATTTTAAACCTAATAAATGCCTTCTGCTTCTCCTTCATAGCGTTCCTTATCTCACTGCTCAACCACCCTGGTCTCTTTCTACTTCTCGTGTTTCACCTCATTGGAATGTACTTACTCTGCACTCCACACATTTGGTCCTTGAAGGTTTCCCATTTCTCTGATTCTGATTGTCCTGTTGTTAGAGTCTCCAAATCTACATCACCCAACTCTCTCCTCATACCCTCAAAGTTTGCCTTCCTGGAATCTAATAGCCTTACTCTACTATCCTGAACTCTAACCTTTAACAGAATACTTGTACACCCCATGTTATGGTCACTACAATGGGATCTACTGTACAAAATAAAAGGAGTTCTGTCTCGGTGTGCATCCGTCTGTCCGTCCCTGCGTGCTTGTGGCCACAATTGTCCTATCTGGGATACCACTAATCAAGCCTGATCGGCAAACAGTGTGAAATACAGGGTGTTTCAAAAAGAGTTATTCATCTTAAAATATTTATTACCTCCGCCAGGAATGGATCTGGATGAAATTTTGTGGACAGGTTCGGTGTGTGACGAGGATGAACTGGTTAGATTTTGGTGAAGATCCGGATCCGGATCCGACTATTAGAATTTTTTGAGTGATTCTTCACCATTGAGAGATCGGACTAAAAATGACATTGCACGATATCTTTAAAAAAAAACTGTGGACGGATTCGGATGAAACTTGGTGGACGGGTTGGGTGTGTCGCAAGGACGAATTGATTCGATTTTGGTGAAGATCCAAATCCGGATCTGGATACGACAATTATTTATTTTTTTAAGTGATTCTTCACCATTGAGAGATTGTGCCAAAAACGATATAGCACTATATAGCATGATATTTCAAAAATGTATTGGGCCCAATATGTTTTCGTGGATCAGGCATTACATGGCGGAGGTATGCGCTCCACCGAGTACCCTTCTAATTTACAAAGAAACAGGAATGTGATCCAAACATTTCTTGAAAGCTTATTACATGGTATATTCTATCACTGATTGCTATTACAGTAAGTCACAGCTCGAGGTGGTGAGAGCCCAAGGTCTGAAATTGGCATTTACACAAAATCCTTGTAATTGACGTTCTCAATGTGTGCCCCTCCGTCTGTTCAGACAGGCATTGATCCTGACTCCAAAGTTCTCTCGAACTTTCCTGTCGGTCTCATGTGGCACTGCCTGGAGGTAGTCTGACACCTCCTGCTTCAGATCATCCAGTGTGGCAGGGTGGTTGACGTAGACAGCCCTTGGCAGCCTCCCAGAACCAGTAGTCCAAAGGGTTCAAGACTGAGCTATGGGGTGTCCAGTCATAAGTGGTTCCCAGGGCAACAAGATGGTTTCTCAAGAGCTGCCAGAGGAAAGTCATGGTGTCACCAGCTGTATGCGGGGGTGCACCATCCTGCATAAACCAGGTCATGCTGAGCTGGTTTAGGGTGACCTTTTGGGCTAGATCATAATGGAAGTTCTGGAGCATGGCCCGGTAGTGCTCACCATTGATGTCACCATCCTGCTGTTGTCATTCTCAAACCAGTAAGGCTCAAGCATTCCCCATCTGGCATTGAAGGTGCAGAAGCATGTGACCTTGGGCCCTTTCAGATACCCCTCAGTGATCTCCTCAGGTGGTTCTGCCCCCCAGAAAATGTTGTTGTGGTTGTTGATGTCACTGTTCAAGTGGAGCTTCATCAATGAACCAGATCAGGTTGATCCAGTTTGGGTACTGCTCCATCCCCTCACTGAGCCAGTTGCACATATCAAGTCTCCTCATGTCATCTTGACTCAGTTTATGTCGAATAGAGATGACGTTTGGGAAAAGCTTCAGTTCCTTAGTAATGATGCATCAGACTGATGTTGGTTTGATGCCGAGCTCCCGGGAGCGCCGGCGGTGGGACTTCTTGGGACTGTCCACTGCAGAATCCTACACAGCGTTGATGTTGCCTTGACTCTTGGTTAATGATGCTGGCCTGCCACTCTTACCCTTGTGCTCAAAATATTTCACAATACGTTGAATGGCACAATTTGTGGGTCTGTCACATGTTCTGAGGTCGTATTCCTGGCAGAACCTCCGGCGGGTGTTTACTTATGATTTAGTCTCATACCACAGAGCCACAACTTTTGTCTTCTGCTTCACTGTCAATGGCATACTTGAGCTACAGAGCTATAAATCCCAGGGAACAAACACCACGACAACACCACCAAACCCAGAAAAGGAAAACGATATAGATGAAGAAAACAATGAAATGGCAGGAAGTCAAAGTTGTATCAATCTTTGTGAAACACCTTGCAGTTGAGCAAGGTGAAGATAGATGGGCCAGTTTTAATTTACTTTCAAACAAAAACTCTTCCTCCTTCATCTTGTTCTTCACTTAAAATAATGGTGAGTGTCACTCAATCCCGTTTGTCATATCGATTCGATTCGGAAAACGCTTGGTATATTTAATACTTTAAAAAAAAAAAAAAAACATTTCCATTTTATTCATGTGACAATATATCGGCCTATCAAACAGTATTCCTGATTATACACCACCTTTCGCTCTACTTGCAACGCAGGTGAGAAAAGGATCCAAAAAAAGCAGCTGATATATTTATTTCAACAATTTATTCGCACAATTTTTAAAGGGTCAAAGTTAATTTTTTTTTTCTCGTGCATCCCTTCGTCATTAGTACCTAAAGTTCTAGGTCTAATTCTGCACCCCCCCCCCTCGTGGTGTATCTATAAACTGGTTAAAAAGAGTAATCTTGGACTAGATCCTCAAAATCATCATCTGATCTGGATTTTCTGTTCATGGACTCTCCATAATTAATCATACCCTCCTTTAATACCACATGACCTGATTGTTCATCAACTCTACCATACTGCTCTTCCCCACACCGGTACCTATCGAAGCGTACTCAAGTATCATACCTCTTTACAATCTCCGGTCTCTATCCACACATCATCCTCTATTTTGATTTCTCCTTCAGGTCGTCTCTTTCCTTGATACACTCGTCTTTTTACCCAGATTGCTACACCCTTCTTATTTCCCTTTCCTATCACACCAATACATCTTGGACTTCTAGTTCTGTTCTCCAATTTCTCTCCTCATTAAACCATGTCTCACTTACTGGAGCTATATCATACCGCTCGCTAATTACTTCGGCTTCAAGTACTTCCATCCTATTATTGAAACTCCTGCCGTTGGTATGGAACATTTCGAACTGTTCCCTTCACTGTAATGATTTTTTTT
>CM068956.1:99858725-99875390 GCA_035128595.1 Eptatretus atami | reverse complement strand
TAGACAACCAGGTGCAAGAGGACTGCAGAGGCAGAGGCTATTCAAAGCAAAGGAACCGCTACTGACAACATCGATTGCAGTAGAAAAAAGCAACCAGTAAAAAAAAAATCATTACAGTGCAGGGAACAGTTCGAAATGTTCCATACCAAAGGCAAGGAGTTCAATAATAGGATGGAAGACTCTGAAGCCGACCAGTAATTAGCGAGCCCACGTATGACTATAGCTTCCAGTAAAGGTGGAGTATCATCGTATCTTAAGTGAGGAGCAGAATTGGAGAACAGAACAGACAAGTCCAAGATGTCATTTGGTGTGATAGAAAAGCGAACATAAGAAGGGCTGATAGCAATTGGGTAAAAGACTTTCCTCTCCCATTACGAAGATCTGACTCCCAACAAGCCTATCTCTCCACCGGTTACTCCCTCCTTCCGGTTGACAGACCTGAGCCTCGTCCTGGGTGGACGGTTGTTGCTCTCTTCATCAAAGACTTCATTCCACTCTCCTTTGCAACTGCTCTCATCCCCCAACACCCCCAGGACATACTCTGGACTAACGGCTCCCCTCCACTCCCACCTCATGTTATATGCCTCAACTTACCGCCACCCCGACAACAGTGATGACTCCGATCTACACCTCACCTATCCGAAAACATGGACCATCTTCTATCTTCTCGCATCCAAGACTCTCCTGCATTCCTCTTATTTCGAGTGACTTCAATTGTCATCACGCCACGTTGACGCTAGGTGTGGGTACCCTCTCTCACTGTCATCGGTACTCAGCAGAAAGCTCTGTGACCTCACTTGGGAACTGACTAACAATCGGTCAATTTCCCGACCCGCGGATCTCAACCAATGGTAGTACTCCATCTCTTCATAGATCTGCATTTTGAACAAATTTCCCCTGACAATATCCCTCCGCTGCCTCTTCCCTGCCGCCTCCAATCGGTCCTTCTGACCAACGTCCTGTCAAAGTGGACATCTCTCTGGCTGCTTATTCAGAGAACCACTACACGCCGTCGAGTCTGGCATTTCCACCACCAGCGCAAGCCTGGCACGAAGGTCTCCAAGGCCAGCTATCAAACCTTACCAGGACTGCGTCTCCTATTCACACTACATATTCTCACAAACCCATCAACCTCATTCCCATATCTTTCAAAAAGAACACTTGCTCCATACCTCCATGCCACACGGATAATAGTCCACACCTACTCGCTCTTCTCAGATTGTCACTACCCCTCGCCTCCGCCTCACCCTAAGTTTACTGAAGCCTGTGGACGAGCAGTTTCCGAAAAAACAAACTTGCCTTTGCCTCATCCGGAAAAGCAACCCAACTGGTGGGCAATCTCAGTTGGCTTCCACAAAGACTCGGACACAAGTGTCGTCATGCTAACCCTGCAAGGACGACGCCATGACAAACAACAATCCTTCTCCAATTCAAGTCTACGAAAGACTCTCAAACCTCTCTCCCTAACCTCAAAACTCCTCTCGGTGGCGTTTAATCCAAATCTGTTTCTGGTGTTATGTTCCCTCCATCGCCCTGCGCCTTACCTCAAATGGCGCACTGCTGAATACCGCACGGAATAAAGCTGAATAGTCTAAACTCGGTGTATTGCAGCTAATCTTGTGTCCATAAACCCATCACATTTCTCAAACCCACCTTAACCCTAGTCCGCACCCAACATGTCCCTGGCGACTCTGTGTCCTTTTCTTCTAACAACGGTGGAGAGCGTTGCTTGTCAAACTCGACTCAGATTCTGGCGAACCACGGTCCCAGGACGCATCAGCCCAGCGGTGCTCAAAGCCTCAGGCTCTTCTGCCGCTTGCACCTCACCTCTCTCATGTTCTATTCACCCGTCTGGGCATGAATTTCCTTCCCCCACCACGCACAGCTACCATCTGACACACTCAAAACCTACGCACACAATTGGACCACCAACTCACCTCCAAAACACCCACCACGACTAACAAATCACCAGATCGACCCCATCAAGAACATCATCAAAAACCCAACCAACAATCCCAAAAAAACGCCGCCACTCTCACGACAAACCACACACAACTCCCACATAACTACAGCACCAATCAGGCGCACTCAAACACCACACACCTCCCTCACAACCCAACACACAACTCATATCCAAGCAAGGCGTTCAATCACTCGGAATCTCCATCACAACTACACCACGAGAGCCAACATCTCGACCAGAACACACAATCACCCGCGCGAAATCCTTGCTCTTTCTCCAATGGCTTGATTTCGATATTCAATTTGGTTTCAGCACCAGTCACTCTACCCTGCGATATGCTGCTGTCTGCTCTCCCATTCAATGATGGGAGGGTCCTCAACTGCCAGACAGGAAATCCGAGCCGTACTCCCCTGCATATCACGTGCTTTGACACAGTCTGGCACCCTGCACTACTCACCCAAAACTCTCTTCCCATGTATTCCAAGGCCTCTCCACTCATAGGCTCGGCAGACTTCCTCTCCCCTGCTCGCAGTCAACGTGTGGCCCTATAAATTGGATCTTTCATCCCCTCTTCCTGCTGCAGGCTGGAGTTCCTCAGGTAGCGTTCATGGGCCCTGTTCTTTTTCTGGTTTCATCAAGTGCTGACTCTCTCCGACCTTCGTGGAAATCCTCTATATCCCTCTTTGCCGATGACTCCCACCCTCCTGACCGTACCATCTGTCATCGCCTCAGACCGGCAAGGCAGCAGCCTTCTATCGCTACTGCAGATCTGGATAAAATCACACAACTGTGAATCCAACACATGAACATGGTCTGTTCAATCCAGACAAATCTCAACACTCCTCATATGTCTCTTGCGAAAGACCGTTTAGAAAACCCCGCCCATCCACTTTCTCAACAATCCTCTAGAAAGAAGTCTTCTTTCAAACTCTGGGGCTCTCACTATCTGCCAATATGACCTTTCTGGGAAGAATCACATCCAACCTCGCCAAACAAAAGCCAGTCCGACTGGAATCCGTCCGGTCGGTGGCAAGTCCTTCCTCGGCCCTCTCTGAGCTCCTGACCAACTTCACAAACCGCTTTTGTCGCGTAGCCTGATGGAATTACTGGCTCTCCCCTCGGGGTGGTGCTCCCTGCCCCACCTTTCTCGGCTTCACCGCTGTCGAACCAGACTTTAGGATCATCGGCATCTCCCGCAATGAAGCTGAGTCTTGGGGCCTCTCGACTCAATCACCGGCAGGGCTTGCGTCGGTGTCTTTCTTCTTACCGTCTCCACTCTCCAGCCTTGCCACCCCCTGCCTCTCTTTGCTCATTTGTCCCCACCAATAGCACAGGGCGACTCAAGGTCCCACCTGTAACCGTACATCAGCCAACAAACATCCACCAACAACATCTCTCATCTACCAAAAAAAAACCCCTCGATTCCTTCCTCAATTGCCACTGCCCCTTTATGTTAAGCCTTTGGCTATCATTCTTAAAACATTCCCTTTGCCCCCAAACTTATCTCCATTGCTTCCGAAACATAAAGCCTTGATGCTTACCCCACTCTTGTAACCATACATTAACATCCGTAACTTTACTCATGAACTCTATTCCCTTTCCCATTCCCAGGATAGCTGAATGGTGCTACAGGACTTGAGCACATTTTTGTTGAACTCGACTTTTCAGGACTCGAACTCGCACTCGGGTAGTGAGGACTCAGCCCAAGGCCAGCTCAATTTAGTGTATTTATTGCTCATTTCAAACCAAACGTTTGTTACATCAACATACAGAAATGGAGTTCCCCGCACGCACAAGCACACATGCATCCTGCACTTGGAAGTTCAAGATGTGTGATTTGTCTCTGATTTATAACACATGCATACCGTACAAAGCCCTCTTGTAGTAATCACAAATTGCAGTGTGTTGTGTGTGGAGCTGGTCTCTACATGCGCAGGACCAATGTCAGGTGTGTGTTGATGCTTACAGTATATGGTACAATTGAGTGTCACGTGGGAACGTACGGTGGCGTATCTTTACTAATAAGTGTGTGTGTGTGTGTGTGTCCTCCATAACTCCAAAGCCATGAAACCTAGCAGCCTGAAACTTTGCATGCACACTAAACTACTAAAGGAAATGCAAGAGTGAAAATTTTGTGTTTGGGTTAATTAAAACACCCCTTTTGAAGATAATTAACGGCCTTATTGAATTATATCCTTCATCAGGCGATCCTCGGCCACCTCGCTCTCTGGGGTCTTAAGGCGCATCCTGGGTGACCTCGCTGGGATCTGAAGCCACCATGTTTTTTGGCCTACTCAACCTTACCTTGACTTGAAACGGGCCACAATGATTTCTTAACGATAGTTTTTTTTTTCACTTTCCTCACTCATATTATCAAATGCCTGTTCATCATAGCTATGAATCGCTGGGTACATTGCAATGCTTATAAACGCCCGGAGATGGCAGCGTTCATGGCTTTATTTCACTTCTGCATATGTCATAACCTCGAGAATCTCTTAAACTAAGCCAAATTATAAAACTTAAGCTTCGGATTTGAACTTATCAGAATTTCCGACTCCTGAAAAAAAGTGTTCATTTGTCCAATTTGGACATATTTGACATTTTTGGCGTCTCTGGGAGGTGTATGTTTAATATGACGGTTCGGTGATTGCTGATGGTGTGCCAAGCAAGCCGTTTCTTATCAAATGTTTCATTGGAGTGCTTAAGGGTCATTCCGTGTCAAATCAACAAATGCCTCCAGGTCGACCATCTCAGATTTTCATGATTTTTTTTTGTGTGGGTTGGACAAATATTGAACAGAAAAAATGTCAAATATTAGTTCTGTATTCCAAGGAGTTTTTGAGATATGACCCCTAGAGCGTGTCAAGGTTGGTTGAAGAAAAACGACCCCCTAATTATCCTTCAATTTCAGCAACCCATTTCTTGGCATCTGTTTGAGATAAAGCAATGAAATTATTTTTCCTAATGCAACTTTTATGGTATTTTAAAGAAAAAATAAAGCCGGATACATTGCAGAAAAAATGAGGCCTGCATCCACCCTCAAAAATGGTAAAAATCAAAATAGCACGACTGAAACGGGCAACTTTGACCCGTGTTAAAGTACCTTTCATTTATTGTGTCACCTATGTAATTTTTTGTGTGAAAAATATACTAAAATGTCGACCAAAATATGAATTACCAGGTGTCTACTGCATTTATTTTTTATTTTAGGCCCTTTCAAAAAGGGAAAAATATGAAATTTCATGATTTTCAGGTCAAAAAAATCACATGTGGCCTACCCTCAAAATATACGTGCTTGGTATCAAATGAAAGCTCCTTTCATGTACTATAACTGTACCAAATCTCATTGGTTTTCTAGCAATCCTTCATGTCCTACCAACCCCATCAATAAAGCCCCAAAACGAATTTGACTCATTATTTTAATTGGAATCGTCATTTGTGAGATGTCAATTCATTTCTCTCACTTAAAAAAAAATTTTTAGGCATTAAATACCAAATATTGTTGTGTCCACCACCCCGGCGTGGCAGGCGGCCGCTTTTAGCCCGAATCGCGGCCCGCGCCTCACCGCCGTGGCAATCCAGTCGCAGCTTTCCCGGATTCAAAGCCGGAGATCCAGCTACGGGTGTGTTTGTAAGCACACCACAACCTTGTCCGTACCTACCGCGCCGCGCCGTACAGGGTCCGATCGCTGAAATTGTCAATTTACCTACATTAATCGCGGCGGCAGGCTACCGAAGGTTGTACGTCGCGGGAGCGGCACTTGACGAGCAATTTCTTAAGCCGCTCACGTCCGTGCGATTGCCGAGCGAGGTATAACGCCGGCCCCCTGCGGATCCGATTGCTTATGGGCTTTTTTAAAAGCCAGCTAATATTCCCGTAGCAATAATGGCACTCAATCAGAAAGGACGCCCACGACAGTGAACATTTAAACAAGCACATTTATTTACACACGACACGTAATTCAGCATGCAAATATACAGCAGTTGCAATGAATGGGGGTATGGGGACGGACACGAGCAGCAAAGACAAAGACCTGCAGAACGATGTCTAAAGTTATTATTGTCAGGCACTTAAACAGGGTTTATAACTTAAGGGACACGGCGCCACAGACTCACTCAATAAACCAGATAAGAAAGGCAGAAAAACGTGACCGTGTGCGGATCCTCGGGGCTCGTCTCACTTCGTCCGCCTCGCGCTCGTCCCACCTCACGGTCTCTCTCTCACGCCTTATCTTCCGATCTCATTCTCCCGAACCTCGGATTCTCCTCAGCAATTCTCCGACTTCGATTCTCCACTTTGATTCTCTCAGCGGGCTTCTCCGACGTTCCTCCATCGACCGACTCACAACCCTTCCTCACAACCACCGACCTCGATTCTCCTCGACCTCCTTTCTCACAAACCACTCGACCTCGATACTCCCGGAACCTCCTTTCTCAACCTTCCTCACAACGACCGACCCAGAGAAGCGCGATTCTTCCCGACTCCACTTTATAGCCCGGAGCCCCCCGCCCCTCCCTTTTCCAAGCGCTGCGAGGGGAAGCTTCCAGAAGAAGTCGTTTCCCACCCACTCGGGGCCTTTTCCTCGCCGCTCCGCCGCATCGTCTTCGTGCTTTTTTGGAGGGTGGAATCCACCGCGTGGCGGCGGAGATGTTATTCGTTGGGGGGGGGGCGCGGGGGGGGCCCGTTGCTGTTTCCCTCGACGAATGCTTGGCTCTGGCAACCGTGTGCTGAGTGCGAATATGCGTGGTGGTTGTCGGTATGGTGGGTGTAGTTGGCGTTTTGGAGAAGGTGAATTGGAGGCGTTGTGGTTGTCGTAATGGTGGCCGTGGCTGGCGTTTTGTGGTGGTCGTGATGCGTGGTGTGTTTGGGTTTTGGTGGTGGTCGTGATGGTGTGTGGAGAGGCGGTTGTGGTTAAGGTGGTTGTTCCAAAATATAAGACAGCAAAGAAAATACGACCTCAAAAGATCCAAAGCCCGTTACACGAATACATCGACCGTTAAACATCGGTGGGGAATCTAAGCTGAACACCGTTATTATCGGCATAACTTGATCAAGGACCCGTATGGTTGGTTCCGTGAATTTCCAACCGTAAAATATCAATGCACCAACCAATTTCCTCACATCTCTATAAGGTACTTTTTTTCCATACCAATCCCACATGGTGAATAATTGACCATCTGTAATACGGGTAATGCTATGATAAATACACTTCCAGAGAAATGGTTTTGTTTGTTTGTATTAATATTTAAACTTTTAAACATTGAACAATAATGGTTTCACTTAAGCATCTATAATATTAATACTGAAGGACCAAATTTGTGCTCCTCCTAGCGGTCGCGTCACGTTTTTCTCAGTACTGTGACCTTTGGACTGAAAGAAACCTTCGTAACCTGTAAGAGTGGCCATCGCACATTAGTGGCAATAGTCATCTTCAACCTGAAGCATCTATTATATTGTTACGAATTTGGAATTCAATTGCAGCAGCACATACAGGCTTCCTTAGTCCAGCATGTCGCATAAGTGCATGTTACAGATAGCTCCTTCCATTGTTTAAATGTTCAAGAGATCGATTAGAATGCGCTGCGAATCGTTTAATGATAGGGAGTGAACAATGGAGACGTCCCTCCCCTCTTCTGCAAAGAGGAGAAGAACCTGCATCCCGTGACGTCAACAACTCCCTCCCACCGTGTTGAGCGGGGGGGGGGGGGTGGATACGAGGGCATGAGTCACGCACGGGTGCGGGGGAGGCGTTGCAAAGGATAAAAAGAGGACATCTTTTCCTTTTTGTATCAAGAGGAGTTTTCGTAAAGAGTTCGAAAGGTCCCAAAAGGTTGTGGAGTCCGTGGGCAAGAAGTTCGTTGCTGAGTCCGTGGGCAGGAGTAAGCTTTTTGCTTCGGAGAGAGCAGTCGTTCAGCATCGGGTTCTGCTTGGCTTGCTTGGCTTGAGGCCTCCGGAAGCTTTTGCTTCGGCAGTTGGGGGAGTCGGGGAGGCAAGCCAGAAGCCAAGGAGCTGCGTTGGAATCCGGCGTCGGCGAAGGAGACGCGAGTGGAGGCGCAGCCTTGCCCTGCTGTGTCGCGCAACCGCGTGTTCGTGTGGAGAGAGCGGAGAGAGCTCGCCTGCCACACGGAAGGCCCGGATCGACCGCGCTAACGCTCGCTGCCGTGGCGGAAGAGCATCGCGAGTGCCCAAGCGCGTTCGTGTGGAGAGAGCCGAGAGAGGCTCGCCTGCCACACGAGGCCCGAGCTCGACCGCGCTAAACGCTAGTGCCGTGGGGAAGGAGCATCACGGGTCCGCCAAGCGCGTTCGTAGTGGAGAGAAGCCGGAGAGAGCTCGCCTGCCACGACGGAGGCCTGAGCCGACCGCGGCTACGCTAGTGCTGTGGGGACGGGATGTCGCGGGTTCGCCCAGCCAGACACCACGAGGTGCAGGTGCCTCGACGGTTCCCGCTGGACTCGTTCGGTCTTGCCAAGTCCCACGCCATAAACGACGCCAAGAGGTCCAGTCTGACCCATGCCTTTGATGGGGTCTTTTTCTCCTGCTTTTCTTTCGATGAATGTTGTGGCACCGAGTTCCGTAGTAAACTTGTAATGACTGTACATTAATAATTGCTTATAGACGGTTGTAGTTCTTTTTGTTCGTGCTTTTTGTTGCTTGTATAATTGCATACGTGTTTGCTTATTTTAATTGCATACTGTTTCATTTATAATAATGTCCTGGTGTAAGATGTAAACCTGCTGCTTTCGTCTTCCCTCATTGACTGAACATTTCGTTGTGTTGGGGAGTTTAGAAAAGCCGTTGGTTTGCCGTAATAGGGGGACATTGGACCAAACGGTTCTGCGGCGTTACGCCGCTACGAATTGCGCACGACAGGCTCGCCTCGGCGGTTTGTTTCCGTACGAGTTCCCGTCGAGGGTGGAATACCCGGTAGTTGGATCACGTGGGTATTTAGGCTACTTGAAGATTGCAATCGACCCTACCCCCACGTGATTCCTGCCGATGGCAGTATTTCGGTTCTTGTACAAGGACCGTCGCTCGGAGTTATCCGGGCGCGATCTATATTCCGGGCGATCGGTCGGGCGGACTCGGACTTGCGGGCTCCGCCTTCAGAGCGGTGTTGCGGCGACCCCGGCCCGGTAACAATATAAATACTGAAGGCCAATTTTGTGCTCCTGCCTTGCGGTCGCGTACACGTTTTTTCTCGGTATTGGTGGACCGGAGAAGTTATTGACATGGTGTACGTCAAAGTAGACACGTGCACAAATCAGGGGACTTCTTCACAAGGAGTAGTGTACACCAAAAAATGTCGTGTACAAAGGACGTTTTGTAGGCGTCATTAGGTAAGCCATGGAGTAATCGCTGGGATCAGGCTCTTCAAGAAGCCGCCACTGGGTTGTCATATGGGCTTTCATGGAACAGAATCGCGTCTGTGAAGGGGTTTCGGCTAGTAAAGAATTCAGTACTGCGAGTCGTTTAATCTGAAGCGTGACTCAGGATCTAGTTTTTTAGCTACCTACGTCTCTAGGGATGGCTTATTTTTAACCTCGGCCATCGATGATGGATGGAGGGTTACTGTTTCACCCCTTTCTGTTTGTTACTTACGAAATCTAAAGGATTTCGTAAGTTATTGATAACTTCCGTTTGTTACTTACGAAATCTAAAAGATTTCGTAAGTAAATATTGATGACTTCCGTTTCTGTTTGTTTGTAAATGTATGTTTGTTTGGTTTGTTTGTTACTGTACGAACTCTTAAAAAGATTTCGTAAGTATGTTTTGATGACTTCCGTTTCTGTTTGTTTGTTTTGTATGTTTGTAACTTACGAAAATCTAAAGATTTTGTAAGTATAATTGATGATAACCGTTTCTGTTCTGTTTGTATGTTGTTTGTTTGTTTGTTTTGTTTGTTTATAGGCACGATAACTCGAGAACGGTAGAAGCACCAATGTCAATTACCATCAGTGATCAGAGGGTGATGGCTAGCTGTGATTAGATTTTGGTCAAAATCGGTCAAGGTCAAGGAGGTCACAGTGAGGTCAAACATTCGTTTTTGACTGGTTTGGTACGATAAACTCGAGAACGGGAAGAAGCTAACCAATGGTTTAAATTAAACCCACTGATTCATGGAGGGTGATGGCTAGTGCCTGATTAGCATTTGGACAACATCGGTCAACGGTCAAAGGTCACGGTGAGGTCAAACAATTCGATTTTTGCATGGTTTGGTAAGCAGAATCATCGTAGAAACTTCTTGGTTTGCGTCGCTCCTTTCTCTAGAGACAGCTTTTATTAGACAAGGTCCAGAGTCAAGTTGACGATTTCGTAAGTACCAGTCAATGACTGCTTGTTTTGTTTGTTACTTACGAAATCTAAAAGATTTCGTAAGTATTTGATGACTTCCGTTTCTGTTTGTTTGTTTGTTTGTTTGTTTTGTAGGCACGATAACTCGAGAACGGAAAGAAGCTTACCAATGTCCAAATTAGCATCCACGTGATTCCAGGAGGGTGAATGGCAAGTGCTGATTAGCTTTTGTCAAAATCGGTCAAAGGTCAAGGTCAGCAGGTGAGGGTCAAGATATTCGATTTTTGATGGTTTTGTACCAGATAACTCGAGAACGGAAGAGAGCTACAATGTCAAATTAACACCACGTGATTCAGGAGCGTGATGGCTAGTGCTGATTAGATTTTGGTCAAAATCGGTCAAAGGTCAAGGTCACAGTGAGGTCAAACATCCCAAAACATTCGATTTTTGATGTTTGGTACAGAATCATGTAGAAACGTCTGGTTTGCGTCGCTACCTTCTCCGAAGAGACAGCTTTTATTAGACAAGGTAGAGGTCAAGTTGACGATTTTCGTAAGTACCAGTCTAATGACTGCTTTGTTGTTTGTTTGTAGGCAGCGATAACTCTTCCGAGAACGGAGACAGCTACCGATGTCAATACACCACGTGATCAGGAGGGTGATGGTAGTGCTGATTAGATTTTGGTCCAAATTCAGTCAACCGGTCAGGTCACGGTGAGTGTCAACATTCGATTTTTTTGGATGGGTTTGGTCCCAGATAACTCGAGAACGGAGAAGCTACCAAATGTTCAAATTACACCAACGTGATTCAGAGAGGGTGATGGCTAGTAATGAATTAGATTTTGGTCAAAATCGGTCAAGGTCAAGGTCACGGTGAGTCAAACATTCGATTTTTGAAATTGGTTTGGTACAGAATCTCGTAGAAACTTCTGGTTGCGTCGCTACCTTCTCTAGAGACACGCTTTGATTGACTAGGTCCAGAGGTCAAGTTGGACGATTTCGTAGTACCAGTCTATGACTGCTTGTTTGTTTTGGTTATTTACGAAAATCTAAAGATTTGCGTAAGTATATTGATGACTAAACCGTTTCTGTTTGTTACTTACGCAATCTAAAGATTTCGTAGTATATTGATGACTTCCGTTTCGTTTGTTTGTTTGTTTGTATTTTTGTTTGTTTGGTTTTGTTTGTTTGGTTTGTTTTGTTTGTAAGGCAGAAACTCGACGAAGGAAGAAGTTACCAATCGTCAATTACACCAACGTTGATTCAGGAGGTGATGGCAAGTGATTTCTGATTAGATTTTGGTCGAAATCGTGCAAAGGTCAAGGTCACAGTGAGGTCAAATATTCGATTTTTGATGGTTTGGTACAGATAACTCGACACGAGGGAAGAAGTTACCAATGTCAATTCACCACGTGCATTCAGGAGGGTGATGGCTAGTGCTGATTAGATTTTTGGTCAAAATCGGTCAAAGGTCAGGTCACAGTGAAGGTCAAATATCCAAAAAATGATAACTCGAGAACGGAAGAAGCTACCCATGTCATTACAACCAACGTGATTCAGGAGGGTGGTGGCTAGCGCTGATTGATTTTTGGCCAAAATTCGTCAAGAAGGTCAAGGTCACAGTGAGGTCAAATTCCAAACATTCGATTTTTGATGTTTGGAACAGAATCATCGTAAGAACTTCGGTTTGCCGTCGCTACCTTTCTAGAGACAAGCTTTATTAGACAAGGTCAGAGGTCAAGTTGAAGATTCGTAAGTTACCAGTTCCCTATGACTGCTTGTTTTTGTTTGTTGTTTGTTTGTAGGCACGATAACTCGAGAACGGAAGAAAGCTACCAATGTCAAATTACACCACGTGATTTTCAGAAGGGTGAATGGCTAGTGCTGATTAGATTTTTGGTCAAAATCGGTCACTGTCAAGGTACGGTGAGGTCAAAACATAGATTTTTTGATGGTTTGGTACAGTAACTCGAGAACGGAAGAAGCCTACCATGTCCAAATTACACCACGTGATTCAGGAGGGTGATGGCTAGTGCTGATTAGATTTTGGTCAAATTCGGTCAACGGTCAGGTCACGGTGAGGTCAACATTTCGATTTTTGTGGTTTGGTACAGATACTCGAGAACGGAAGAAGCTTACCATGTCAATTACAACCACGTGATTCAGGGGGTTGATGGGGCTAGTGCTGAATTAGATTTTGGTCAAAATCGGTCAACGGTCAAGGTCAGCGGTGAGGTCAAAACATATCGATTTTTGATGTTTGGTACAGAATCATCCGTAGAACTTCTGGTTTGCGTCGCTACCTTCTCTAGAGACAGCTTTTTATTAGACAAGGTCAGAGGTCAAGTTGACGTTTCGTAGTACCAGTCTATGACTGCTTGTTTGTTTGTTTGTATGTTTTGTTTGTTACTTACGAAATCTAAAGCATTTCGTAAGCTATTGACGCACTCCGTTTCTGTTTTGTTTGTTTGTTTTTGTTTGTATGTTTGTTTGTTTGTTTGTTTTGTAGGCACGATAACTCGAGAACGGAAGAAGCTAACCAATCGTCAAATTACCCACGTGATTCGGAGGGTGATGGCTGTGCTGATTAGATTTTGGTCAAAATCGGTCAACGGTCAAGGTCACGGTGAGGTCAACACATTCGATTTCTTGATGGTTTGGTAGCAGATAAACTCGCGAGAACGGAAGAAGCTACCATTGTGTCAATTACACCACCTGATTCAGGAGGGTGATGCTAGATGCTGATTAGATTTGGTCAAGGTCACGGTGAGGTCAAACATTGATTTTTGATGGTTTGGTACAGATAACTCGAGAACGGAAGAAGCTACCAATGTCCAATTACAACCACGTGATTCAGGAGGGTGATGGGCTAAGTGCTGATTCAGATTTTGGTCAATCGGTCACGGTCAAGGTCACGGTGAGGTCAAACATTCGATTTTTCATTGGTTTGGTACAGAATCATCGTAGAAACTTCTGGTTTGCGTCGCTACTTCTCTAGAGACAGCTTTTTATTAGACAAGGTCAGAGGTCAAGTTTGACGATTTCGTAAGTACCAGTCATGACTGCTTTGTTTGTTTGTTTGTATGTTTGTTTGTTTGTTTGATTGTAGCCATGATAAGGAGAGAAGCTACCAATGTCACAATTACACCACGTGAATTCAGGAGGGTGAATGGCAAGTGCTGATTAGATTTGTCGAATATGGTCAAAGGTCAAGGTCACAGTGAGGTCAGAAATATTCGTGATTTTGGATGAGTTTGGGTACAGATACTCGAGAACTGGACGGAAGCTACCAATGTCAAATTAGACCACGTGATTCAGGAGGGTGATGGCGAGTGTTGATTTAGTATTTTGGTCAAAATCGGTCATAAGGTCAAGGTCACAGTGAGGTCAAACCTCCAAATAAATGAATAATCGGAAACGGAAGAAGCTCCAATGTCAAATTACACCACGTGAATTTCAGGAGGGTGGTGGCTAGCGCTGATTAGATTTTGGTCAAAATCGGTCAACAGGTCAAGGTCACAGTGAGGTAAACATCGCAACACATTCGATTTTTGATGGTTTGGTACACGAATCATCGTAGAAACTTCTGGTTTGCGTCGGCTACCGTTCTCTAGAGACAGCTTTTATTAGACAAGGTCAGAGGTCAAGTTTGAACGATTTCGTAAGTACCAGTTCCTATGATCTGCTTTGTTTGTTTGTTTGTCGGCACGATATCGAGAACGGAAGAAGCTACCAATGTCAAATTACACCACTGATCAGGAGGGTCATGGGGCTAAAGTGCTGATTAGATTTTGGTCAAAATCGGTCAAAGGTCAAGGTCACAGTGAGGTCCAGACATCCAAAAAATGATAACTCTCGAGAGCGGAAGAAGCTACCAATGTCAAATTACCCACGTGATCAGGAGGGTGGTGGCTTGCGCGCATTAGATTTTGGTCAATCGGTCAAAGGTTCAAGGCACAGTGAGGTCAAACATCCAAAACATTCGATTTTGATGGTTTGGTAGCAGAATCATCGTAAAACTTCTGGTTTGCGTCGCTACCTCTTCTCAGGACAGCTTTATTAGACAAGGTCAGAGGGTCAAGTGACGATTTTCGTAAGTACCAGTCTATGACTGCTTGTTTGTTTGTTTTGTAGGCACGATAATCGAGACGTTACGGAGCTACCAATGTCAAATTACAACCACATGATTCAGGAGGGTGATCGGCTAGTGCTGATTGATTTGGTCAAAAATCTGCTTTCAAAGGTCACGGTCACAGTGAGGTCAAACATCCAACCAAATGATAATCGAGAACCTGGAAGAAGCTACCAATGTCAAATTCACCACGTGATTTAGGAGGGTGGGTGGGCTTGCGCTGATTAAGATTTTTGGTCAAAAATCGGTCAAAGGTCAAGGTCACAGTGGAGGTCAAACATCCAAAAAAAGACATTCGATTTTGATGGTTTGGTAGCAGAATCATCGGGAGAAACTTCTGGTTTGCTGTCGCTACCTCTCTATGAGACAGCTTTTATTGAACAAGGTCAGAGGTAATGTTGATGATGTTCGTAAGTACAGTCTATGACTGCTGTTACTTACGAAATCTAAAGATTTCGTAAGTATATTGATAGCTCCGTTTTCTGGTTGTGTTTGTTTGTATGTTTGTTTGTTTGTTTCTGCTTGTCAGGCACACTAAGGCACGATAACTCGAGAACGGCCACAGAAGCTACCAAAATGTCAATTCATCAGACGTGATTCAGGAGAGTGATGGCTACTGAAATTTGGTATTTTGGTCCATTGGTTCAAAGGGTCCAGTGCACAGTGGGGTACAACATATTCCGTAATTTCCATGGAGAAATGTGAGTATTTTTGCTTCGCTTCGGACGTTACGGTTGTTTTAAAGCTTCGATTTTAATTTTGTCTTCGGTTTTTTGGCGATCGGCATTCGGCATGCCTTAAACTCGGTTTGTCGCATTCTGGTAACAAAATCGGGATGTTTTTGGAGACGAGTTTAAGAATTGATAAAAATATTTCACTCGAAGCATCAAGGGTCGTCCATGACAGTGCGCTCGAGCAGACGTCACGGGTCGGCCCATGATGCAGTGCGCTCGAGCAGACGGTCGTTTGAATCACGTTAAGGTTTTCCGTGTGCGCGGTGACGGTTTTTTTAATAAGA
This sequence comes from Eptatretus atami, assembly GCA_035128595.1. Lineage (NCBI taxonomy): Eukaryota > Metazoa > Chordata > Myxini > Myxiniformes > Myxinidae > Eptatretus > Eptatretus atami. The sequence continues at coordinate 99,859,985 of CM068956.1, read as the reverse complement.
TGGTTGTTTAAAAGTCATTTTTATCCCAACTAAAGGTTATCGTCGCCTGCCTGACTCGCTGAGCCGTCGGATATGTAGTTGTTGTGGATGGCCGAATATTAACGGTTTTGGTGACTTTGAATAAATAATATTAATAATTGCGTGGAGAAATTGCGATTTTTTGCTTTGTCGACGTTGCGCAGTTTATTTTAACTTCGATTTTAATTTTTTGTCTTTCGGTTTTTGTGCGATGCTTAGGACGCTTAAAACTCGTTATCGAAATTCTGGTACAATCGATGTTTTTGACGATTTATGTCGTTGTGTCCGTAATCTGAGGTATTATGCACTGAAGATTATGCTAATGAGGGGGATTGTAAGACAACAGGCATTACGCGCTCGTTTGCCGTCGGCTACCTTCTCTCGAACAGCTTTTATTAGACAGGTCAGTCAGTTGACTGATTTCGTAAGTATCAGTCTATGACTGCTTGTTTGTTACTTACGAATCTAAAGATTTCGTAAGTAATTGATGACTACGTTTCCCTGTTTGTTTTGTTTGTTTGTTTGTTTTGTATGTTTGTTTGTATGTTTAGTTTGTTTGTTGTAGGCATGAAACTCGAGAGGAAGAAGCTACCAATGTCAAATTATTATTACGAAATCTAAAGATTTCGTAAGTAGTTGATGACTACCGTTTCTGTTTGTTTTGTTTGTTTGTATGTATGTATGTAATGTTTGTTTGTTTGTTTGTTTGTTTGTAGGCAACGATAACTCGAGAAACGGAAGAAGCTACCAATGTAAAATTAACAACCCGATGATTGCAGGAGGGTGATGGCTGTGTGATTAGTAGATTTTGGTCAAAATCGGTCAAAGGTCAAGGTCACATGAGGTCAACATATTCCGTAAAATTAACGGTGGAGAAATGGAGTATTTTTGCCTTCGCTCGACGTTACGAGTTCGTTTTAAACTTCGATTTTAAATTTGTCTTCAGTTTTTTGGCGATTCGCTTGGGCACGCTTTAAAACTCGGTTGTCGAAGATTCTGGAAATCGGCATGTTTGGAGAACGTTTTAAGATTGTATAAAAAAATATTTCACTCGAGCGTCAGGGTTCGTCCATGATGCATTGCGCTCGGCAGACGTACGGGTCGTCCATGATTGGCAGTGCGCTCAGCAGACGTCCGGGTGTCCATGATGCAGTGCGCTCGAGCAGACGATGTCGTTGAGTGACGTTAAGGTTTTGCATGTGGAAGAATGGAGATTTTTTGCTGGCTTCGCCGCCCGCGCTC
>CM068956.1:99802650-99833429 GCA_035128595.1 Eptatretus atami | reverse complement strand
AGAAGAGGTGGAGTACCATTGGTTGAGATCCGGGTCCCAATGAGTCACAGAAAGCTTTTGCTGAGGTGCCATGACAGGTGAGAGAGGTACCCCCACCGAGCCAACTGGCATGATGACAATTGAAGTCGCCACATATGAGGAAGAGAGAGAGTTTGGATGAAAAGATAGAAGTTGGTCCATGTTTTCGGAAAGTGAGGTGTAAACGGAGTCATCACTGTTTGGTGGACGGTAGTACACATATAAACATGAGGTGGGAGTGGAGGGGAAGCCGTAGCCATAGGTATTCCTGGGGGTGTGGGGGAGTGAGGGCAGAGTGCATGGAGAGTGAGGAATAGAGTCTTTATGAAAGGAGCAACTCCTCCACCAGGACGAGGCTCAGATCTGTCATACCGGAGGAGATAGTAACCAGGGAGAGATACTTGGAGTCAGAGACGTCTTGAGGGAAGAAGTTTCTGTTCGGCAGATTATGTCTGGTTTGTCAGTGACAACCTGTATGGAAAATCTGTAAGTTTGACAAAGGCCCTGGATATTTGAGGTCCACACTGTTAATGAGAGGAGGGAGGAGGCGGGGAGGGAGGAGGGGAGGGAGGAGGCAAGGTAGGAGGTGGGGGGAGGTAAGGAGAGTTGTTGAAAGAGTGTGGGGGATTGCAGAATCGCTCGGGGAGGGGCCGGATGAGGAGGAAAAAGGCTCTGTGGTGCTGGGGGAGAGGGGGGCAAGAGAGGGGCAGAAGGCGTTGAGGATTTGAGGAGCTGGAGTGATGAGATGGAGGTGAGAGGGGCAGGGGAAGGAGGCAGCTTTGTGGATGAGAGGGGGGGCAACTTTTAGAATGGTGAATGGTGGGAGAAGGGTGAGTGGGGAGAGTGGAGGAGAAAGGTGAGTGGGGAGAGTTGAGGAGAAAGGTGAGGGGTGTTAAGAAGGTGAAGGGAGGCTTGAAGGGAGAGTTGAAATAGAATTGAATTGTTGTTGAAATAGAAGAGTAGTGCATTGTGATACAGTGAAGAGTACCACATGTGTGACAGAGGAAGATGAAGCATTATAAGATCATTTTTATTATTATTATTATTATTATTATTATTATTGTTTGAGGAGATTTTCATCAGATTAGGTAATGGAAATGTTGTAGAAAAAATGTGGAGGTGTATGGTGAATTTGGATCGGTAAATGCAGAGTGAAGCTGCTGGTTCGATGAAAAGTATCAAGAAGAGGGTGGAGAGAGACGTCGTGGTTACAGGAGATGTATAGATCGAAAGGATACAAGGAAGATTATTAATTTTGATGTATTTTTTGAAGAATAGGTAAGATTCGGGAATGGTAGGTGTGTAGAAAGAAATCGTGAAGGTAAATGGCGGAGAGCGGGTCAGCTCAGTAGAATAAAGATGGGTGCCAGCAGAAGGAGGAAGAAGAAGAAGGATCGGGACTCGTGGGTATACAAGGAGAAAGTTAAGTTTTTTTGTTTGTTTGTTTTGGATTTAAGACAAGAAACAGAGTGTTTAGTTGGGAGGGATGGTGGACGTTGGGAAAGTGGGGAAAATAGGAATTGAAAGTAATAGGGAGAGAATACAAATAAAAACGATCATACACCTAGAGGGGAAGAATGGGTAGGCCTCAAGGAACCCGGTAAGACAAGGTCGACGAAAACTCACAAAATAGCACGATGTTTGAAACAAAACCGAACTAGGAACACACAGAAACATGTAGGTGAGAAAATAAACAGTTAAAACGGGACAGATAACGACCGGAAACTTAACTTTGAGAATGTCAGCAGAGAGCCCTGAGAGACCGTGCCATCGCTCCAAACCCAGAACCCGAAGTGATCATTGGGGTCTTTGGGGTCTCGGGTATTTTGTGTCTTTTAGGTAGTTTGTGTGTTTTAGGTATTTTGGGTCTGGAGAGGCACACTCGCCTTGTGGTCCGGAGAAGCACACTCGCCTGTGAGTTTTACATTGCGGAGACTGTAGCACTTATTGAAGCAGTCAAACCATCCCTTGCTCGCTTGGAATTGATTGGGGCTGCTGGTACCCCCATCGTTCGTACCCCCGTCACTCGTGCTTGTGCAAGTGCCAGTCAGATGTGCGTACATATGCATCACCTTTGTGGGAATGAGAGGCCAACTTAAACATGTTTTTCTGTGCATTGTTCTCAATCCATACACGGAGCACCTTCTCCATCCTTTCCATGTGGTCATCCTGGACATGGGTGACCACTTTGGTGCTTGGTACAGTGCTAGCCACAACACTTTCTCGGCTCGCTTTCTCGTTCTTCTGTATGTACTGAACGGTGGATTGTCCTCTCACCAGCAGATCCACTTTGTGACTCAGGCTCATCACTTTCTTCTGCCTCTTGGCAGTCGACGCATCTCTGGCACTGGTCTTGTGCTTGGGAGCCATGTTTAATCAATGAGCAGAATGAGAGGCAAAATACCGGTCAAATACCGTCTGTTGTACGTATTAGTAACACTCAACATCGTCCGTCTCTCTGCTATTAAATTATTTATTTCTGAAATGTTCGTCTGTATACATCTTTTGAGACACCCTGTATATTTCTGTTTATGTATATTTACTTAACATTCATCTAAGGTTCATTAGATGAGCTTGTACTTATACTTGAAATGCATGCAGTCCAGACGGTGTAATTTTACATGAATTAGGACATCAGTAAACAATGGGCAAAATGATGGGATTTGAACCTGAGTTCTTTACGTCAATTTTTGTGATTTGAACCTGGGTTCCCTGCATCTTTCTGGGATGTGAACTTGTTTCCTGGATCTATATGGGATTTAAACTTGGGTTCTATACATCTCTGTGAGATTTTTATCTGGGTTTCCTGAATCTGTGGGACTTAAACCCAGGTCCCATAATCTCTTTGGGATTTGAACCTGGTTGTGTGTAATGAACCTGTTTCTCTTGCATCTCCATAGGATTTGAACCTGGGTTCCCTGCATCATGAGCCAAGGGTTCACATGGAGACCAGAATTGGTCAAACCAATTTATTTCGATCTCCAAATGAACAAGTTCGGTTTGAGGGGTTAGAGGAGTTGTAGTACTGGCAAGAGTGGTATTGTTTGGGTGATAAAGCATTACCTGGGATGTTGAATGAGATTCTCTCCCTATTGCTTTGACTTGTGTATAATTGCAGATTCTTACTGTTTGGTGCATGTTAATCTCTGCATCAAAACACATTTTTTTCATAAAGCTTTGCATGCAACCAGAGGTAACCTAACGTACAGAAAATGTTTTTAAAGTGTGGCTCCTCATCAAGAAAGTTATATTGTGTCGATGAAAAGCGTTCCTCATTTACCATACTAACAGTGCGAGTACTTTTGGTGAAGTACTGTCTTATTGATGATTTGTAAATAGATTATGTGAGGAGAGGTTGATGTGTAGTTGATGATGTGTAATTGAAAAGGGAGGGATGATGATGTGTAATTGTGTAATATTGTAAGTGTATGGTTGATGTGTAATTGTGTATTGATGATGTGTAATATTGTAAGGGATGGTTGATGATGTGTAATTGTGTAATATTGTAAGGGATGATTGATAATGTGTAATTGTGTATATTGTAAGGGATGGTTGATGATGTGTAATTGTAATATTGTAAGGGATGGTTTGTGATGATGTAATTGTGTATTGTGATGTGATATTGGTATTGATGTGATGTGTAATTGTGTAATATTATAAGGATGGTTGATGTGTAATTGTGTAATATTGTAAGGATGGTTGATGATGTGAATTGTGTATTGATGATGTTGTAATTGTGTAATATTGTAAGGATGGTTGATGTGTATTTGTGTATTGATGATTGTAATTGGTGTAATATTATAAGGGATGGTTGATGTGTAATTGTGTAATATTGTAAGTGAGTGGTTGATCATGTGTAATTGTGTATTGAGATGTGTAATTGTGTATTATTGAGTGATGGTTTGATGATGTGTAATTGTGTATTTGGATGGATGTGTAATGTGTAATATTGTAAGGGATGGTTGATGTGTAATTGTGTATTGATGATGTGTAAATTTGTAATTTGTAAGTGATGGTTGATGATGTGTAATTGTGTATTGATGATGTGTATGTGTAATATTGTAAGGGATGGTTGATGATGTGTAATTGTGTAAATTGTGAGGATGGTTGATGATGTGTAATTGTGTAATATTGTGAGGGATGGTTTGATGGTGTGTAATGTGTAATATTGTAAGGGATGGTTTGAAGATTTGTAATTGTGTATATTGAAAGGGATGGTTGATGATGTGTAATTGTGTATATTGGTGAGGGATGGTTGATGATGTGTAATTGTGTAATATTGTGAGGGATGGTTGATGATGTGTATTTGTGTAATATTGTAGGGATGGTTGATAATGTGTAATTGTGTAATATTGTGAGGGATGGTTGATGATGTGTAATTGTGTAATATTGTGAGGGATGGTTGATGATGTGTAGTTGTGTAATATTGTAAGGGAGTTGGAAGATTTGTAATTGTGTAAATATTGTAAGGGATGGTGATGAATGTGTAATTGTGTAATATTGTGAGGGATGGTTGATGATGTGTAATTGTGTAATATTGTAAGGGATGGTTGATGATGTGCTGGCCTGGTGTGGCGGCAGTGGTTAGGGCTGCGGCTTGGGATCCAAAAGGTCTGATTCAGCCGTTGGGCCACTGAATTAATACACCAGGGGTTGTTGACTCAGCTGTCATCCTTCCGAGTCGGCGAAATGAGTACCAGTATACTGGCGGTGTATACCCCGGTTAAAATAGGTGTACCATATCCCTGTGTCGAAAGAGGCGACCAGGGTTGCGTCAGGAATGGCATCCGGCGTAAACGTGCAAATCACTATGCGGATCATAGGATGATCGCTGTGGCGCCCTAACGAGGAGCAGCCGAAAGAAGAAGAAGAAGATGGTTGATGATGTGTAATTGTGAATATTGTAAGGGATGGTTGATGATGTGTAGTTGTGTAATATTGTGAAGGGATGGTTGATGATGTGTAATTGTGTATATTGTGAGTGGATGGTTTATGATGTGTAATTGTGTAATATTGTAAGGGATGTGGTTGATGATGTTGTAATATTGTAAGGGATGGTTGATGATGTGTAATTGTGTAAATATTGTGAGGGATGGTTGATAATGTGTAATTGTGTAATATGTAAGGGATGGTTGATGATGTGTAATGTGTGTAATATTGTAAGGGATGGTTGATGATGTGTAATTGTGTAATATTGTGAGGGATGGTTGATGATGTGTAATGTGTAATATGTAAGGGATGTTGATGATGTGTAATTGTGTATATTGTGAGGGATGGTTGATGATGTGTTAATTGTTGTAATATTGTAAGGAGATGGTTTGATGTTGTAATTGTGTAATATTGTGAGGGATGGTTGATGATAGTGTAATTGTGATAATATTGTAAGGGATGGTTGATGATGTGTACTGTGTATATTGTGAGGGATGGTTGATGATGTGTATTTGTGTAATATTGTAAGGGATGGTTGATGATGTGTAATTGTGTAATATTGTAAGGATGGTTGATGATGTGTAATTGTGTAATATTGTGAGGGATGGTTGATGATGTGTAATTGTGTTAATATTGTAAGGAATGGTTGATGATGTGTATTTGTGTAATATTGTAAGGATGGTTGTGATGTGTATTTGTAATAATTGTGAGGGATGGTTGATGAGTGTAATTGTGTAATATTGTAAGGGATGTTGATGATGTGTATTGTGTAATATTGTGAGGGATGGTTGATGAATGTGTAATTGTGTAATATTGTAAGGGATGGTTGATGATGTGTAATTGTGTAATATTGTGAGTGGGTATGGATGATGTGTTAATGTGTAATATTGTAAGGAATGGTTGATGATGTGTAATTGTGTAATATTGATAGGGATGGCTGATGATGTGTAATGGTTGTAGGGATGGTTGATGATGTGTAATTGTGTAATATTGTGAGGGAATGTTGATGATGTGTAATTGTGTATATTGTGAGGGATGGTGATGATGATTGTGTAATTGTGTAATATTGTGAGGGATGGTTGATGATGTGTAATTTGTAATATTGTAAGGGATGGTTGATGATGTGTAATTGTGTAATATTGTGAGGGATGTTGATTGTAATGTGTAATATTGTGAGGAGATGTTTGTGTGAATGTGTAATATTGTGAGGGATGGTTGAGATGTTGTAATTGTGTAATATTGTAAGGGATGGTTGATGAGGTGTAATGTGTAATATTGTGAGGGATGTTGTGATGGTAATATTGTGAGGGATGGTTGAAGATGTGTAATTGTGTAATATGTGAGGGATGGTTTGAATGATGTGTAATTGTGAAATAGTGAAGGGATGTTTGATGTGATGTTGTAATTTGTGAGGGATGGTTGATGATGTGTAATTGTGTAATATTGTGAGGGATGTTTGTTGATGGTGTAATATTGTAGGATTGTTGAAGATGTGTAGTGTGTAATATTGTGAAGGGATGGTTGATGATGTGTAATTGTGTAATATTGTAGGGATGGTTGATGATGTGTAATTGTGTAATATTGTAAGGGATGGTTGATGATGTGGTAATTGTGTAATATTGTGAGGGATGTTGTTGAATGTGTAATAATTGTGAGGGATGGTTGATGATGTGTAATTTGTAAATTTTGAGGGATGGTTGATGATGTGTAATTGTGTATATTGTAGGGATGGTTGATGATGTGTAATTGTGTAATATTGTAAGGGGATGGTTTGATGTGTGTAATTGTGTAATATTGTGAAGGATGGTTGATGATGTGTAATTGTGTAATATTGTAAAGGATGGTTGAGATGTGTAATTGTGTAATATGTGAGGGATGGTTGATGATGTGTATTGTGTATATTGTAGGGATGGTTGATGATGTGTAATTGTGTAATATTGTAAGGGATGGTTGATTATGTGTGTATTGTGTAATATTGTGAGGGATGGTTGATTGATGTGTAATTGTGTAATATTGTAAGGGATGGTTGATGATGTGTAATTGTGTAATATTGTAAGGGATGGTTGATGAATGTGTAATTGGTGTAATATTGTGAGGGATGGTTGATGATGTGTAATGTGTAATATTGTAAGGGATGGTTGATGATGTGTAATATTGTAAGAGATGGTTGATGATGTGTAATTGTGTAAATATTGTGAGATGGTTGATGATGTGTAATTGTGTAATATTGTAAGGGATGGTTGATGATGTGTAATTGTGTAATATTGTAAGGGATGGTTGATGATGTGTATTGTGTAATATTGTGAGGGAATGGTTGATGTGTAATTGTGTATATTGTGAGGGATGGTTGAAGATGTGTAATTGTGTAATATTGAGGTATGGTTGAAGATTGTGTAAATATTGTGAGGGATTGGTTGATGATTGTAATTGTGTAATATTGTAAAGGATGGTTTGATTGATGTGTAATTGTGTAATATTGTAAGGGATGTTTGATGATGTGTAATTGTTGTAATATTGTAAGGGATGGTTGATGATGTGTAATTGTGTAAATTGTGAGGGATGGTTGATGATGTGTAATTGTGTAATTTGTAAGGGATGGTTGAGATTTTGTAATTGTGTAATATTGTAGAGATGGTTGATGATGTGTAATTGTTTATTGTAAGGATGGTTGATGATGTGTATTGTGTAATATTGTAATGATGGTTGATGATGTGTAATTGTGTAATATTGTAGGGATGGTTGAGATTGTGTAATTGTGTAATATTGAAGGGTGGTTGAGATTGGTAATTGTGTATATTGGAAGGGATGGTTGATGATGTGTAATTGTGTAATATTGTGAGGGATGGTTGATGATGTGTAATTGTGTAATATTGTAAGGGATGGTTGATGATTTGGTAATTGTGTAATATTGTAAGGATGGTTGTGATGTGTATGTTGTAATATTGAAGGGATGGTTGATGATGTGTAATTGTGTATTATTGTAAGGGATGGTTGATGATGTGTAATTGTGTAATATTGTAAGGGATGGTTGATGATGTGTAATTGTGTAATATTGTAGGGATGGTTATGATTGTAATTGTGTAATATTGTAAGGGATGGTTGATGATGTGTAATTGTGTAATATTGTAAGAGGATGGTTGATGATGTGTAATTGTGTAATATTGTGAGGGATGGTTGATGATGTGTAATTGTGTAATATTGTGAGGAGTTGTTTGATGTGTAATATTGTGAGGGATGTTGATGATGTAATTGTGTAATATTGTGAAGGATGGTTGAGATGTGTAATTGTGTAATATTTGTAGGGATGGTTGATGATGTGTAATTGTGATATTGTGAGGGATGTTTGTTGATGTGTAATATTGTGAAGGGATGGTTGATGATGTGTAATTGTGTAATATTGTGAGGGATGGTTTGATTGAATTGTGTAATATGTAAGGGAGTTGAGATGTGTAATTGTGTAATATTGTAGAGGATGGTTGATGATGTGTAATTGTGTAATATTGTAAGGGAATGGTTGATGATGTGTAATTGTGTAATATTGTAGGGATGGTTGATGTGTGTAATTGTGTAATATTGTGAGGGATGTTGTGTTAATGTGTAATATTGTAGGGATGGTTGATGATGTGTAATTGTGTAATATTTGAGGGATGGTTGATGATGTGTAATTGTGTAATATTGTGAGGGATGGTTGATGATGTGTAATTGTGTAATATTGTAGGGATGGTTGATGATGTGTAATTGTGTAATATTGTGAGGGATGGTTGATGAGTGTAATTGTGTAATATTGTAAGGATGGTTGATATGTGTAATTGTGTATATTGTGAGGGATGGTTGATGATGTGTAATTGTGTATATTGTAAGGGATGGTTGATGATGTGTAATTGTGTAATATTGTAAGGGATGGTTGATGATGTGTATTGTGTATATGTAAGGGAATGGTGAATGATGTGGTAATATTGTAAGGGATGGTTGATGATGTGTAATTGGTGTAATATTGTAAGGGATGGTTGATGATGTGTAATGTGTAATATTGTGAGGGATGTTGATGATGTAATTGTGTAATATTGTGAGGGATGGTTGAAGATGTGTAATTGTGTATATGAGGTATGGTTGAAGTGTGTAATTGTGTAATATTGTGAGGGATGGTTGATGATGTGTAATTGTGTAATATTGTAAGGGATGGTTGATGATGTGTATTGTGTAATATTGTGAGGGATGGTTAATGATGTGTAATTGTTTAATATTGTAGAGGATGGTTGATGATGTGTAATTGTGTAATATTGTAAGGGATGGTTGATGATGTGTAATTGTGTAATATTGTGAGGGATGGTTGATGATGTGTAATTGTGTAATATGTAGGGATGTTGAAGATTTTGTAATTGTGTAATATTGTAAGGATGGTTGATGATGTGTAATTGTTTATTGTAAGGGATGGTTGATGATGTGCTGGCTTGTTGGATGGTGAGGAGGGTTGATAAAGTTGAGTAAGTTGATGAATTATGGTGATAGTGTATTGAGGTGATGTAAGTATATGGGTGTATAGTTAAGGTGTAATATTGTGTAAGGGCGAGGTTGTAGATGATCGGTAGTTAATTGGAATAGGATGATGTGTGATAGGGAGGGATGGTTGTGATGTGAATTGTGTAATATTGTAGGGATGGTTGATGATGTGTAATTGTGTAATATTGTGAGGGATGGTTGATGATGTGTAATTGTGTAATATTTTTGAGGGATGGTTATGATGTGTAATTGTGTAATATTGTAAGGGATGGTTGATGAGTGTAATTGTGTAATATTGTAAGGGATGGTTGATGATGTGTAATTGTGTAATATTGTAAGGGATGGTTGATGATGTGTAATTGTGTAAGGGATGGTTGATGATGTGTAATTGTGTAATATTGTAAGGGATGGTTGATGATGTGTAATTGTGTAATATTGTAAGGATGGTTGATGATGTGTAATTGTGTAATATTGTGAGGATGGTTGATGATGTGTAATTGTGTAATATTGTAAGGGATGTTGAATGATGTGTAATGTGTAATATTGTGAGGGATGGTTGATGATGTGTATTGTGTAATATTGTAAGGGATGGTTGATGATGTGTAATTGTGTAATATTGTAGGATGGTTGATGATGTGTAATTGTGTAATATTGTAAGGGATGGTTGATGATGTGTAATTGTGTAATTGTAGGGATGGTTGATGATGTGTAATTGTGTAATATTGTAAGGGATGGTTGATGATGTGTAATTGTGTAATATTGTGAGGGATGGTTGATGATGTGTAATTGTGTAATATTGTAAGGGATGGTTGATGATGATGTAATTGGTGTAATATTGTAAGGGATGGTTGATGATGTGTAATTGTGTAATATTGTAGGGATGGTTGATGATGTGTAATTGTGTAATATTGTAAGGGATGGTTGATGATGTGTAATTGTGTAATATTGTAGGGATGGTTGATGATGTGTAATTGTGTAATATTTGTAAGGGATGGTTGATGATGTTGTAATTGTGTAATATTGTGAGTGGGTTGATGATGTGTAATTGTGTAATATTGTAGAGATAGTTGTGATGTGTAATTGTGTAATATTGTAAGGGATGGTGATGATGTGTAATGTTGAGGATGTGTTGATGATGTAGTAATTGTGAGGGGATGGTTGATGATGTTGTAATTGTGTAATATTGTGAGGGATGGTTGATGATGTGTAATTGTGTAATATTGTGAGGGATGGTTGATGATGTGTAATTGTGTATTTGTAGGGATGGTTGATGATGTGTAATTGTGTAATATTGTAAGGGATGGTTTGATGATGTATAATTGTGTAATATTGTGAGGGATGTTTTGTTGATGTTGTAATATTGTAAGGGATGTTGAAGATTGTAATTGTGTAATATTGTGAGGGATGGTTGATGATGTGTAATTGTGTAATATTGTAAGGGATGGTTGATGATGTGTAATTGTGTAATATTGTAGGATGTTTGTTGATGTGTAAATTGTGAGGGATGGTTGATGATGTGTAATTGTGTAATATTTGAGGGATGGTTGATGATGTGTAATTGTGTAATATTGTGAGGGATGGTTGATGATGTGTAATTGTGTAATATTGTGAGGGATGGTTGATGATGTGTAATTGTGTAATATTGTAAGAGATGGTGAATGATGTGTAATTGTGTAATATTGTGAGGGGATGGTTGATGATGTGTAAATTGTGTAATATTGTAAGGGATGGTTGATGATGTGTAATTGTGTAATATTGTAAGGGATGGTTGATGATGTGTAATTGTGTAATATTGTAGGGATGGTTGATGTGTGTAATTGTGTAATATTGTAAGGGATGGTTGATGATGTGTAATTGTGTAATATTGTAGGGATGGTTGATGATGTGTAATTGTGTAATATTGTGAGGGATGGTTGATGATGTGTAATTGTGTAATATTGTGGAGATGGTTGATGATGTGTATATTGTAAGGATGGTTGATGATGTGTAATTGTGTAATATTGTAGGGATGGTTGATGTGTGTAATTTTAAGGGATGGTTGATGATGTGTATTGTGTAAATATTGTAGAGGGATGGTTGATGATGTGTAATTGTGTAATATTGTAGGGATGGTTGATGATGTTATTGTGTAATATTGTGAGGATGGTTGAGATGTGTAATTGTGTATATTGAGGGATGGTTGATGATGTGTAATTGTGTATATTGTGAGGGATGGTTGATGTGTGTAATTGTGTATATTGTAAGGGATGGTTGATGATGTGTAATTGTGTAATATTGTAAGGGATGGTTGATGATGTGTAATTGTGTAATATTGTAAGGGATGTTGATGATGTGTAATTGTGTAATATTGTGAGGGATGGTTGATGATGTGTAATTGTGTAATATTGTAAGGGATGGTTGATGTGTAATTGTGTAATATTGTAAGGGATGGTTGATGATGTGTAATTGTGTATATTGTGAGGATGGTTGATGATGTGTAATTGTGTAATATTGAGGGATGGTTGATAGATGTGTAATTGTGTAATATTGTAGGGATGGTGAGAGTATTGTGTAATATGTGAGGGATGGTGATGATGTGTAATTGTGTAATATTGTAAGGGATGGTTGATGATGTGTAATTGTGTAAGGGATGTGATGATATGTAATTGTGTAATATTGTGAGGATGTTGATGATGTGTATTGTGTAATATTGTAGGGATGGTTGATGATGTGTAATTGTGTAATATTGTATGAGGGATGGTTGATTGATGTGTATTGTGTAATATTGTAAGGGATGGTTGATGATGTGTAATTGTGTAATATTGTAAGGGATGGTTGATGATGTGTAATTGTTAATATTGTAGGGATGGTTGATGATGTGTAATTGTGAATATTGTAAGGGATGGTTGATGATGTGTAATTGTGTAATATTGTGAGGGATGGTTGATGATGTGTAATTGTGTAATATTGTAAGGGATGGTTGATGATGTGTAATTGTGTAATATTGTAAGGGATGGTTGATTAGTGGTAATTGTGTAATATTGTGAGGGATGGTTGATGATGTGTAATTGTGTAATATTGTAAGGGATGGTTGATGATGTAATGTGTAATATTGTAAGGGATGGTTGATGATTGTTAATTGTGTAATATTGTGAGGGATGAGTTGTGATAGTGTAATTGTGTAATATTGTAAGGATGGTTGATGAGTGTAATTGTGTAATATTAAGAGGATGGTTGATGATGTGTAATTGTGTAATATTGTAAGGGATGGTTGATGATGTGTAATTGTGTAATATTGTAAGGGATGGTTGATGATGTGTAATTGTGTAATATTGTGAGGGATGGTTGATGATGTGTATTGTGTAATATTGTGAGGGATGGTTGAGATGTGTAATTGTGTAATATGAGGATGGTTGAGATGTTGTAATTGTGTAATATTGTGAGGGATGGTTGAATGATGTGTAATTGTGTAATATTGTAAGGGATGGTTGATGATGTGTAATTGTGTAATATTGTAGAGAGGATGGTTGATGATGTGTAATTGTTTATATTGTAGGGGATGGTTGATGATGTGTAATTGTGTAATATTGTAAGGATGGTTGATGATGTGTAATTGTGTAATATTGTGAGGGATGGTTGATGATGTGTAATTGTGTAATATTGTAAGGGATGGTTGATGATTTGTAATTGTGTAATATTGTAAGGATGTTGATGATGTGTAATTGTGTTATGTAAGGGATGGTTGATGAGTGTGTTTGGATGGTTAAGGGTGGTTGGGATAGTTGATTAGTTGATGATTAGGGTATAGTGTATTGATGGATGTCGATTGGTATGGTAATGTGTAATATTGTGTAATGTAGTGATAGAGGTGAATTTGGATTAGATGATGTGTGATAATGGGAGAGGAAGAAGAAGAGAGATGGTTGATGATGTGTAATTGTGTAATATTGTAAGGGATGGTTGATGATGTGTAATGTGTAATATTGTGAGGGATGGTTGATGATGTGTAATTGTGTAATATTGTGGGATGGTTGATGTGTAATTGTGTAATTGTAGGGATGTTGATGTGATTGTGTATATGTGGTGTGATGATGTGTAATTGTGTAATATTGTAGGATGGTTGATGATGTGTAATTGTGTAATATTGTAGGGATGGTTGATGATGTGTAATTGTGTATATTGTAAGGATGGTTGATGATGTGTAATGTGTAATATTGTAAGGGCTGTTGATGATGTGAATTGATTGTAATATTGTAGGATGGTTGATGATGTGTAATTGTGTAATATTGATAAGGGATGTGGATGATGTGTAATTTGTAATTTGAAGGATGGTTGATGATGTGTATTGTGTAATATTGTAAGGGATGGTTGATGATGTGTAATTGTGTATATTGTAAGGGATGGTTGAATGATGTGTAATTGTGTAATATTGTAAGGGATGGTTGATGTATGTAATTGTGTAATATTGTGAGGGATGGTTGATGATGTGTAATGGTGATATTGTAAGGGATGGTGATGATGTGTAATTGTGTAATATTGTAAGGGATGGTTGATGATGTGTATGTGTAATATTGTGAGGGATGGTTGATGATGTGTAATTGTGTAATATTGTAAGGGATGGTTGATGATGTGTAATTGTGTAATATTGTGAGGGATGGATTTGATGATGTGTAATTGTGTATATTGTAAGGATGGTTGATGATGTGTAATGTGTAATATTGTAAGGGATGGTAATGTGTAATGTTGAGGATGGTTGTGATGTGTAATTGTGTAATATTGTGAGGGATGGTTGATGATGTGTAATTGTGTAATATTGTGAGGGATGGTTGATGATGTGTAATTGTGTAATATTGTGAGGATGGTTGATGATGTGTAATTGTGTAATATTGTGAGGGATGGTTGATGATGTGTAATTGTGTAATATTGTGAGGGATGGTTGAATGAGTTGTAATTGTGTAATATTGTAAGGGATGGTGATGATTAATGTGTAATTGTGAGGGTGTTTGTGATGTGTAATATTGTAAGGGATGTTGAGATGTGTATTGTGTATATTGTGAGGATGGTTGATGATGTGTAATTGTGTAATATTGTAAGGGATGGTTGATGAATGTGTAATTGTGTAATATTTGAGGGATGTTGATGTGTGAATTGTGTAATATGTGGGGATGGTTGATGATGTGAAATTGTGTAATTTTTGAGGGATGGTTGATGATGTGTAATTGTGTAATATTGTGAGGATGGTTGATGATGTGAATGTGTAATATTGTGAGGGATGGTTGATGATGTGTAATTGTGTAATATTGTAAGGGATGGTTGATGATGTGTAATTGTGTAATATTGTAAGGGATGGTTGATGATGTGTAATGTGTAATATTGTAGGGAGTTGATGATGTGTAATTGTGTAATATTGTGAGAGGATGGTTGATGATTGTAATATTGTAAGAGGATGGTTGATGATGTGTAATTGTGTAATATTGTAAGGGATGGTTGATGAATGGTGTAATATTGTAAAGGGATGGTTGATGATGTGTAATTGTGTAATATTGTGAGGGATGTTTGATGTGTATTGTGTATATTGTGAGGGATGGTTGATGATGTGTATTGTGTAATATTGTGAGGGATGGTTGAATGAATGTGTAATATTGTGAGGGATGGTTGAAGATGTGTAATTGTGTAATATTGTGAGGGATGGTTGATGATGTGTAATTGTGTAATATTGTAAGGGATGGTTGATGATGTGTAATTGTGTAATATTGTAAGGGATGGTTGATGATGTGTAATTGTGTAATAATTGTAAGGGATGGTTGATGATGTGTAATTGTGTAATATTGTAAGGATGGTTGATGAGTGTATTGTGTATATTGTGAGGATGTTGATGATGTGTAATTGTGTAATATTGTAGGGATGGTTGATGTGTAATTGTGTAATATTGTAAGAGATGGTTGATGATTGTGTAATTGTGTAATATTGTGAGGGATGGTTGATGATGTGTAATTGTGTAATATTGTGAGGGATGGTTGAGATGTGTAATTGTGTAATATTGAAGGGATGGTTGAGATGTGTAATTGTGTAATATTGTGAGGGATGGTTGATGATGTGTAATTGTGTAATATTGTAAGGATGTGTTAGATGATGTGTAATATTGTAAGGGATGGTTGATGATGTGTAATTGTGTAATATTGTAAGGGATGGTTGATGATGTGTAATTGTGTAATATTGTAAGGGATGGTTGAGATTTGTAATTGTGTATATTGTAAGGGATGGTTGATGATGTGTAATTGTGAGGGATGTTGGTGATGTGAAATTGTAAGGGTTGGTTGATGATGTGTAATTGTGTAATATTGTGAGGGATGGTTGAGATGTGTAATTGTGTAATATTGTAAGGGTTGGTTGATGATGTGTAATTGTAATTTATGTGAGGGATGTTGAGATTTGTAATTGTGTAATATTGTGAGGGTGGTTGATGTGTAATGTTAATTTTAAGGATGGTTGAGATTTGTAATTGTGTAATATTGTAAGGGGTTGATGATGTGTAATTGTGTAATATTGTGAGGGATGGTTGATAGTGTGTAATTGTGTAATATTGTAAGGGATGGTTGATGATTTGTAATTGGTTGTAATATTGTGAGGGATGGTTGATGATGTGTAATTGTGTAATATTGTAAGGGATGGTTGATGATGTGTAATTGTGTATATTTGTGAGGGATGGTTGATGATGTGTAATTGTGTAATATTGTGAGGGATGGTTGATGATGTAATTGTGTAATATTGTAGGATGGTTGATAATGTGTAATTGTGTATATTTTGAGGGATGGTTGATGATGTGTAATTGTGTAATATTGTAAGGGATGGTTGATGATGTGTATTGTGTAATATTGTAAGGATGGTTGATGATGTGTAATTGTGTAATATTGTGAGGGATGGTTGATGATGTGTATTGTGAATATTGTAAGGGATGGTTGAAGATTTGTAATTGTGTAATATTGTAAGAGATGGTTGATGATGTGTAATTGTGTTATTGTAAGGGATGTTGATGATGTGTATTGTGTAATATTGTGAGGGATGGTTGATGATGTGTAATTGTGTAATATTGTAAGGGATGGTTGAAGATTTGTAATTGTGTAATATTGTAAGGGATGGTTGATGATGTGTAATTGTGTAATATTGTAAGGGATGGTTGAAGATTTGTAATTGTGTAATATTGTGAGGGATGGTTGATGATGTGTAATTGTGTAATATTGTAAGGATGGTTGATGATGTGTAATTGTGTAAATATTGTAAGGGATGGTTGATGATGTGTAATTGTGTAATATTGTGAGGGATGGTTGATGATGTGTAATTGGGTAATATTGTGAGGGATGGTTGATGATGTGTAATTGTGTAATATTGTGAGGATGGTTGATGATGTGAATTGTGTAATATTGTGAGGGATGGTTGATGATGTGTAATTGTGTAATATGTGAGGGATGTTGATGATGTGTAATGTGTAATATTGTGAGGATGGTTGATGATGTGTATTGTGTAATATTGTAAGGATGGTTATAATGTGAATTGTGTAATATTGTGAGGGATGGTTGATGATTGTGTAATTGTGTAATATTGTGAGGGATGGTTGATGATGTGTAATTGTGTAATATTGTGAGGGATGGTTGATGATGTGTAATTGTGTAATATTGTGAGGGATGGTTTGATGATGTGTAATTGTGTATATTTAAGGGATGGTTGATGATGTGTAATTGTGTAATATTGAGAGGATGGTTGATGATGTGTAATTGTGTAATATTGTAAGGATGGATTGATGATGTGTAATTGTGTAATATTGTGAGGGATGGTTGATGATGTGTAATTGTGTAATTGTAAGGGATGGTTGATGATGTGTAATTGTATAATATTGTAAGAGGTGGTTGATAGTGTTAATTGCGTATATATTGTAAGGGATGGTTGTGATGTGTAATTGTGTAATATTGTGAGGGATGGTTGATGATGTGTAATTGTGTAATATTGTGAGGGATGTTGATGATGTGTAATTGTTGTAATATTGTGAGGATGGTTGATGATGTGTAATTGTGTAATATTGTGAGGGATGTTGATGATGTGTAATTGATGTAATATTGTAAGGGATGGTTGAATGATGTGTAATTGTGTAATATTGTGAGGATGGTTGATGATGTGTAATATGTGTAATATTGTGAGGGATGGTTGATGATGTGTAATTGTGTAATATTGTGAGGATTGTTGAATGATGTGTAATTGTGTAATATTGTGAAGGGATGGTTGATGATGTGTAATTGTGTAATATTGTGAGGGATGGTTGATGATGTGTAATTGTGTAATATTGTAAGGATGGTTGATGATGTGTAATTGTGTAATATTGTGAGGGTGGTTTCATGATGTGTAATTGTGTAATATTGTGAGGGAATGATGTTAATTGTTGATGTGGGTGAGATATTGTAATGGGATGGTTGATGATGTGTAATTGTGTCATATTGTAGGGATGGTTGATGATGTGTAATTGTGTAATATTGTGAGGGATGGTTGATGATGTGTAATTTGGTAATGCTAAGATAGTGTTGATGATGTGTAATTGATTATTTGTAAGGGATGGTTGATGATGTGTCATTGTGTAATATTGTGAGGGATGGTTGATGATGTGTAATTGTTGTAATATTGTAAGTGGATGGTTGAAGATTTGATAATTGTGTAATATTGTGAAGCGATGGTTGAGATGTGTAAATTGTGTAATATTGTAAGGGATGGTGATGCGTGTAATTGGTGTAATATTGTGAGGATGGTTGATGATGTGTAATTGTGTAATATTGTGAGGATGGTTTGATGATGTGTAAATTGTGTAATTTAGTTGTAATGGTAGATGGTTTGATGTGTGTAATTGTGTAATATTGTGAGGGATGGTATGATGATGTGTAATTGTGTAATATTGTAAGGATGGTTGAGATGTGTAATTGTTGTAATATTGGTTGAGTGTTGATGATTGTGTAATTGTGTAATTTGTAGAGATGTGATATGTGTAGTTGTAATATGTGAAGGAATGGTGATGATGTGTAATTGTGAGATGGTGTGATGATGTGTAATTGTGTAATATTGTAAGGATGGTTGATGAATGTGTAATTGGTGTAATATTGTAAGAGATGGTTGATGATGTGTAATTGTGAATTTGTGAGGGATGGTTGAATGTAATTGTGTAATATTGTAACAGATGGTTGATGATGTGTAATTGTTCTATTTTGTAAGGGATGGTTGATGATGTGTCATTGTGTAATATGTGAGGGATGGTTGATGATGTGTAATTGGTGTAATATGTGAGGATGGTTGATGATGTGTAATTGTGTAATATTGGGAAGCGATGGTTAAGATTTGTAATTGTGTAATATGGTAAGGGATGGTTGATGAGTGTAATTGTTGAATATTTTAGGGATGGTTGATGATGTGTAATTGTGTAATATTGTAAGGGATGGTGATGATGTGTAATGTGTAATATTGTTAGATGGTTGATTGATGTGTAATTGTGTAATATTGTAGAGATGGTTGATGATGTGTAATTGGTATATTGTAGAGGATGGTTGATGATGTGTAATTGTGTAATATTGTAAGGGATGGTTGATGATGTGTAATTGTTGTAATGTAATGATTAATATATGTAAGGGATGGTTGATGATGTGTGTGTTTGAATGTAGGGAGGGTGGATAGTTGTAAGTTGGGATGAATTTAGGGGGTTGATAGTGTTTTTGAGGTCGGACGAATGAGTAAGATATAATGGGGTGATATAGGGTTAAAATAAGTGTAACATACTGTGTAGTAAGAGGGATCAGGTTGTTGAGGAATGGATGGTAAAAGTGAATATGATGGGGTAATATGGATGATGTGTGGTGTAATATTTAGAGGGAGATGTGAATATGTAAGTAAGAGAAGATGGTGATAACGGTATGTAAACATAATTAATAAGAGATGGAAAAATTGAATGATGTGTAATTGTGTAATATGTGAGGGATGGTTGATGATGTGTAATTGTGTGAATATTGTGAGGGATGGTTTTATGAATGTGAGTGTATGATGTGTATGTGAATATTGAGGGATGGTTTGATGATGTAATTGTGTAATATTGTAGAGGGATGGTTGATGATGAGTAATTGTTGTAATTATTGTAAGGATGGTTGATGATGTGTAATTGTGTAATATTGTAAGGGATGGTTGATGATGTGTAATTGTGTAATATTGTAAGGGATGGTTGATGATGTGTAATTGTGTAATATTGTAAGGGATGGTTGATTGTGTAATTGTGTAATATTGTGGAGGATGGTTTGTGATGTGTAATTGTGTAATATTGAAGGGATGGTTGATGATGTGTAATTGTGTAATATTGTGAGGGATGGTTGATGATGTTAAATTGTGCTAATATTGTAAAGGGATGGTTGTGATGATGTTGTAATTGTGTAATATTGTGAGGGATGGTTGATGATGTGTAATTGTGTGCATATTGTAAAGGGATGGTTGTATGATGGTTGAGTAATTGTGTAATATTGTGAGGGATGGTTGATGATGTGTAATTGTGTAATATTGTAAGGGATGTATGATGTGTAATTGTGAATATTGTAGAGGGATGTTGATGAGTGTATTGTGTATATTGTAGGGATGGTTGATGATGTGTAATTGTGTAATATTGTGAGGGATGTTTGGTTGATGTGTAATATTGTGAGGGATGGTTGATGATGTATAATTGGTGTAATATTGTGGGATGTTTGTTGATGTGTATATTGTAAGGATGGTTGTGATGGTGTAATTGTGTCATATTGTGAGGGATGGTTGATGAATGTGTAATTGTAGTTAATATTGTAAGGGATGGTTGATATGTGTATTTGTGTAATATTGTAAGGGATGGTTTTGATGACGTGTAATTGTGTAATATTGTGAGGGATGTTGTAGATGTGTAATTTATTGATAGGGATGGTTGCATGATTTGTAATTGTGTAATATTTTTAGAAGGGATGTTGAATGATGTGTAATTGTGGTAAGTATCTGTGAGGGATGGTTGATGATGTGTAATTGTGTAATATTGTAAGGGATGGTGATGATGTGATACTGGTGTAATATGTAACGGGATGGTTGAAGATGTGTAATTGTGTAATATTGTAGAGGGATGGTTGATGATGTGTAATTGTGTAATATTGTGAGGGATGGTTGATGATGTGTAATTGTGTAATATGTAGGATGGTTGATATGTGTAATTGTGTTAATATTTGTGAAAAGGGATGGTTGATGATGTGTATTTGTAATATTGTAAGGGATGGTTGATGATGTGTAATTGTGTAATATTGTAAGGGACTGGTTGATGATGTGTAATTGTGTAATATTGTGAGGGATGCGTTGATGATGTAATTGTGTAATATTGTAAGGATGGTTGATGATGTGTAATTGTTGTAAATATTGTAAGAGATGGTTGATGATGTGTAATTGTGTAATTATTGTAGGGATGGTGATGATGTTGTAATTGTGTAATATTGTAAGGAGATGTTGATGATGTGTAATTGTGTAATATTGTGAGGGATGGTTGATGTGTATGGTTAATATAGTGAGGGATGGATTGATGATGTGTAATTGTGTAATATTGTAGAGGGATGGTTGAGATGTGTAATTGTGTAATATTGTAAGGGATGGTTTGATGATGTGTAATTTGTGTAATATTGTAAGGGATGGTTGATGATGTGATTGTGTAATATTGTAGGAGATGGTTTGATGATGTGTAATTGTGTGAATATTGTAAGGGATGGTTGATGATGTTAATTGTGTAATATTGTAAGGGATGGTTGATGATGTGTAAATGTGTAATATTGTGAGGGAATGGTTTGAGATGTGTAATTGTGTAATATGTGAGGATGTGTTGATGATGTGTAATTGTTGTAATATTGTAAGAGCATGGTTCGTGATTGTGTAATTGTTAATATATGTAAGGGATCGGTTGATGATGTGTAATGTGTATAGGAGGGATGGATTGAATGATGTGTAATTGGGTGTAATATTGTGAGGGATGGTTGAAGATGTGTATATTGTGTAATATTGAGGGATGGTTGAATGATTGTGTTAATTGTGAGGGATGGTTTGATGATGTGTAATTGTGTAATATTGTAAGGGATGGTTGATGATGTGTAATTGTGTATTGATGATGTGTAATATTGTAAGTGATGGTTGATGATGTGTAATTGTGTAATTATGTAATATTGTAAGGGATGGTTGATGATGTGTAATTGTGTAATATTGTGAGGGATGGTTGATGATGTGTAATTGTGGTAATATGTAAGGGATGGTTATGATGTGTAATTGTGTAATATTGTGAGGGATGGTTGATGATGTGTAATTGTGTAATATTGTAGGGATGGTTGATGAATGTGTAATTGTGTAATATTGTAAGGGATGGTTGATGATGTGTAATTGTGTAAATTGTGAGGGGATGGTTGATGATGTGTAATTGTGTAATATTGTAAGGGATGGTTGATGATGTGTAATTGTGTAATATGTGAGGGATGGTTGATGATGTGTAATTGTGTAAATATTGTGAGGGATGGTTGATGATGTGTAATTGTGTAATATTGTAAGGGATGGTTGATGATGAGTTAATTGTGTAATATTGTGAGGGGATGGTTGATGATGTGTAATTGTGTAATATTGTAAGGGATGGTTGATGATGTGTAATTGTGTAATATTGTAAGGGATGGTTTGATGATGTGTAATTGTGTAATATTGTGAGGGATGGTTGATGATGTGTAATTGTGTAATATTGTGAGGGATGGTTGATGATGTGTAATTGTGTAATATTGTAAGGGATGGTTGTGATGTGTAATTGTGTAATATTGTGAGGGATGGTTTGATGATGTGTAATGTGTAATATTGTAAGAGGATGGTTGATGATGTGTAATTGTGTAATATTGTAAGGGATGGTTGATGATGTGTAATTGTGTAATATGTAAGGGATGTTGATGATGTGAATTGTGTAATATTGTAAGGGATGGTTGATGATGTGTAATTGTGTAAATTGTGAGGGATGGTTGATGATGTTAATTGGTAATATTGTGAGGGATGGTTGAGATGTGTAATTGTGTAATATTGTAGGGATGGTTTGAAGAAGTGTAATTGTGTAATATTGTGAGGGATGGTTGATGATGTGTAATTGTGTAATATTGTAAGGGATGGTTGATGATGTGTAATTGTGTAATATTGTGAGGGATGGTTTGATGATGTGTAATGTGTAATATTGTAGAGGGATGTTGATGATGTGTAATTGTGTAATATTGTAGGGATGGTTGATGATGTGTATTGTGTAATATTGTAAGGGATGGTTGATGATGTGTAATTGTGTAATATTGTGAGGGATGGTTGATGATGTGTAATTGTGTAATATTGTAAGGGATGGTTGAGATTGTAATTGTGTAATATTGTAAAGATGGTTGATGATGTGTAATTGTTTATTGTAAGGGATGGTTGATGATGTGTATTGTGTAATATTGTGAGGGATGGTTGATGATGTGTAATTGTGTAATATTGTAAGGGATGGTTGAAGATTTGTAATTGTGTAATATTGTAAGGGATGTTTGAGATTGTTAATTGTGTAATATTGTAAGGGATGGTTGATGATGTGTAATTGTGTAATATTGTGAGGGATGGTTGATGATGTGTAATTGTGTAATATTGTAAGGGATGGTTGAAGATTTGTAATTGTGTAATATTGTGAGGGATGGTTGATGATGTGTAATTGTGTAATATTGTAAGGGATGGTTGATGATGTGTAATTGTGTAATATTGAAAGGGATGGTTGATGATGTGTAAATATTGTGAGGGATGGTTGAGATTGTAATTGTGTAATATTGTGAGGGATGGTTGATGATGTGTAATTGTGTAATATTGTGAGGGATGGTTGATGATGTGTAATGTGTAATATTGTAAGAGATGGTTGATGATGTGTAATTGTGTAATATTGTGAGGGATGGTTGATGATGTGTAATTGTGTAATATTGTGAAGGGATGGTTGATGATGTTAATTGTGTAATATTGTAAGGGATGGTTGATGATGTGTAATTGTGTAATATTGTGAGGGATGGTGATGATGTGGTAATATTGTAAGGGATGGTTGATGATGTGTAATTGTGTATATTGTGAGGGATGGTTGATGATGTGTATTGTGTAATATTGTAAGGGATGGTTGATGATGTGTATTGTGTAATATTGTGAGGGATGGTTGATGATGTGTAATTGTGTAATATTGTAAGGGATGGTTGATGATGTGTAATTGTGTAATATTGTAAGGGTAGTTGATGATGTGTAATTGTGTAATATTGTAAGGGATGGTTGATGATGTGTAATGTGTAATATTGTAAGGGATGGTTGATGATGTGTAATTTGTTATATTGTAAGGGATGGTTTGATGTGTGTAATTGTGTAATATTGTGAGGGATGGTTGATGATTTGTAATTGTGTAATATTGTAAGGGATGGTTGATGATGTGTAATTGTGTAATATTGTAAGGGATGGTTGATGATGTGTAATTGTGTAATATTGTAAGGGATGGTTGATTATGTGTAATTGTGTAATATTGTGAGGGATGGTTGATGATGTGTAATTGTGTAATATTGTAAGGGATGGTTGATGATGTGTAATTGTGTAATATTGTAAGGGATGGTTGATGAGTGTAATTGTGTAATATTGAGGGATGGTTGATGATGTGTAATTGTGTAATATTGTAAGGGTGGTTGATGATGTGTAATTGTGTAATATTGTAAGGGATGGTTGATGATGTGTAATTGTGTAATATTGTAAGGGATGGTTGATGATGTGTAATTGTGTATATTGTGAGGGATGGTTGATGATGTGTAATTGTGTAATATTGTGAGGATGGTTGATGATGTGTAATTGTGTAATATTGTAAGGGATGGTTGATGATGTGTATTGTGTAATATTGTAAGGGATGGTTGATGATGTGTAATTGTGTAATATTGTGAGGGATGGTTGATGATGTGTAATTGTGTAATATTGTAAGGGATGGTTGATGATGTGTAATTGTGTAATATTGTAAGGGATGGTTGATATGTGTATTGTGTAATATGTGAGGGATGGTTGATGATGTGTAATTGTGTAATATTGTAAGGGATGGTTGATGATGTGTAATTGTGTAATATTGTGAGGATGGTTGATGATGTGTAATTGTGTAATATTGTAAGAGATGGTTGATGATGTGTAATTGTGTAATATTGTAGGGATGGTTGATGATGTGTAATTGTGTAATATTGTAAGGGATGGTTGATGATGTGTAATTGTGTAATATTGTAAGGGATGGTTGATGATGTGTAATTGTGTAAATTGTGAGGGATGGTTGATGATGTGTAATTGTGTAATATTGTGAGGATGGTTGAAGATGTGTAATTGTGTAATATTGAGGGATGGTTGAAGTGTGTAATTGTGTAATATTGTGAGGGATGGTTGAATGATGTGTAATTGTGTAATATTGTAAGGGATGGTTGATGATGTGTAATTGTGTAATATTGTGAGGATGGTTGATGATGTGTTAATTGTGTAATATTGTAAGGGATGGTTGATGATGTGTATTGTGTAATATTGTAAAGGGATGGTTGATGATGTGTAATTGTGTATATTGTGAGGGATGTTGATGATGTGTAATTGTG
Organism: Eptatretus atami; assembly: GCA_035128595.1. Classification (NCBI taxonomy): domain Eukaryota; kingdom Metazoa; phylum Chordata; class Myxini; order Myxiniformes; family Myxinidae; genus Eptatretus; species Eptatretus atami. The sequence goes on along the minus strand of CM068956.1, from coordinate 99,808,320 downwards.
TAATATTGTAAGGGATGTTGAGGATTTGTAATTGTGTAATATTGAAAGAGATGGTTGATGATGTGTAATTGTTTATTGTAAGGGATGGTTGATGATGTGTCATTGTGTAATATTGTGAGGGATGTTGATGATGTGTATTGTGTAATATTGTGAGGGATGGTTGATGATGTGTAATTGTATAATGTTGTGAGGGATGGTTGAAGATTTGTAATTGTGTAATATTGTGAGGGATGGTTGATGATGTGTAATTGTGTAATATTGTAGGGATGGTTGATATGTGTAATTGTGTAATATTGTAAGGGTTGGTTGATGATGTGTAATTGTGTAATATTGTGAGGGATGGTTGAGATGTGTAATTGTGTAATATTGTAAGGTTGGTTGATGATGTGTAATTGTATAAGTTGTGAGGGATGGTTGAAGATTTGTAATTGTGTAATATTGTAGGGATGGTTGATGATGTGTAATTGTGTAATATTGTGAGGGATGGTTGAAGTTTGTAATTGTGTAATATTTAAGAGATGGTTGATGATGTGTTAATTGTGTAATATTGTAAGGGATGGTTGATGTGTGTAATTGTGTAATATTGTGAGGGATGGTTGATGATGTGTAATTGTGTAATTGTAAGGGATGGTTGATATGTGTAATTGTGTAATATTGTGAGGGATGGTTGATGATGTGTAATTGTGTAATATTGTAAGAGATGGTTGATGATGTGTAATTGTGTAATATTGTGAGGGATGGTTGATGTGTGTATTGTGTAATATTGTAAGGGATGGTTGAATTTGTAATTGTGTAATATTGTAAGGGATGGTTGATGATGTGTAATTGTGTAATATTGTAGGGATGGTTGATGTGTAATTGTATAATATTGTAGGGATAGTTGAGATGTGTAATTGTGTATATTGTAAGGGATGTTGATGATGTGTAATTGTGTAATATTGTAAGGGATGGTTGATGATGTGTAATTGTGTAATATTGTAAGGGATGGTTGATGATGTGTAATTGTGTTATATTGTAAGGGATGGTTGATGATGTGTAATTGTGTAATATTGTGAGGGATGGTTGATGATTTGTAATGGTGTAATATTGTAAGGGATGGTTGATGATGTGTAATTGTGTAATATTGGAAGGGATGGTTGATGATGTGTAATTGTGTAATATTGTAAGGGATGGTTGATGATGTTAATTGTGTAATATTGTAAGGGATGTTGATGATGTGTATTGTGTATATTGTAAGGGATGGTTGATGATGTGTAATTGTGTAATATTGTAAGGGATGGTTGATGATGTGTAATTGTGTAATATTGTAGGGATGGTTGATTATGTGTAATTGTGTAATATTGTGAGGGATGGTTGATGATGTGTAATTGTGTAATATTGTAAGGGATGGTTGATGATGTGTAATTGTGTAATATTGTAAGGGATGGTTGATGATGTGTAATTGTGTAATATTGTGAGGGATGGTTGATGATGTGTAATTGTGTAATATTGTAAGGGATGGTTGATGATGTGTAATTGTGTAATATTGTAAGGGATGGTTGATGATGTGTAATTGTGTAATATTGTGAAGGATGGTTGATGATGTGTAATTGTTAATATTGTAAGAGATGGTTGATGATGTGTAATTGTGTAATATTGTAAGGGATGGTTGATGATGTGTAATTGTGTATATTGTAAGGGATGGTTGATGATGTGTAATTGTGTAATATTGTAAGGGATGGTTGATGATGTGTAATTGTGTAAATTGTGAGGGATGGTTGATGATGTGTATTGTGTAATATTGTGAGGGATGGTTGAAGATGTGTAATTGTGTAATATTGAGGGATGGTTGAAGATGTGTAATTGTGTAATATTGTGAGGGATGGTTGATGATGTGTATTGTGTAATATTGTAAGGATGGTTGATGATTGTAATTGTGTAATATGTGAGGGATGTTGATGATGTGTAATTGTGTAATATTGTAAGGGATGGTTGATGATGTGTAATTGTGTAATATTGTAAGGGGATGGTTGATGATGTGTAGTTGTGTAATATGTAAGGGATGGTTGATGATGTTTAATTGTGTAATATTGTGAGGGATGTTGATGATGTGTAATTGTGTAATATTGTAAGGGTGTTGAGATTTGTAATTGTGTAATATTGTAAGAGATGGTTGATGATGTGTAATTGTTTATTGTAAGGGATGGTTGATGATGTGTATTGTGTAATATTGTGGGGATGGTTGATGATGTGTAATTGTGTAATATTGTGGAGGATGGTTGATGATGTGTAATTGTGTAATATTGTGAGGGATGGTTGATGATGTGTAATTGTGTAATATTGTAGGGGATGGTTGATGATGTGTAATTGTATAATGTTGTGAGGGATGGTTGAAGATTTGTAATGTGGTAATATTGTGAGGGATGGTTGATGATGTGTAATTGTGTAATATTGTAAGGGATGGTTGATAATGTGTAATTGTGTATATTGTAAGGTTGGTTGATGATGTGTAATTGTGTAATATTGTGAGGGATGGTTGAGATGTGTAATTGTGTAATATTGTAAGGGTTGGTTGATGATGTGTAATTGTAAATGTTGTGAGGGATGGTTGAAGATTTGTAATTGTGTAATATTGTAAGGGATGGTTGATGATGTGTAATTGTGTAATATTGTGAGGGATGGTTGAAGATTTGTAATTGTGTAATATTGTAGAGATGGTTGATGAGTGTTATTGTGTAATATTGTAAGGGATGGTTGATGATGTGTAATTGTGTAATATTGTGAGGGATGGTTGATGATGTGTAATTGTGTAATATTGTGAGGGATGGTTGATGATGTGTAATTGTGTAATATGTAAGGGATGGTTGATATGTGTAATTGTGTAATATTGTGAGGGATGGTTGATGATGTGTAATTGTGTAATATTGTAGAGGATGGTTGATGATGTGTAATTGTGTAATATTGTGAGGGATGGTTGATGGTGTGTAGTTGTGTAATATTGTAAGGGATGGTTGAAAATTTGTAATTGTGTAATATTGTAAGGGATGGTTGATGATGTGTATTGTGTAATATTGTAAGGGATGGTTGATGATGTGTAATTGTTAATATTGTAAGGGATAGTTGATGATGTGTAATTGTGTAATATTGTAAGGGATAGTTGAAGATGTGTAATTGTGTAATATTGTAAGGGATGGTTGATGATGTGTAATTGTGTAATATTGTAAGGGATGGTTGATGATGTGTAATTGTGTTATTGTAAGGGATGGTTGATGATGTGTAATTGTGTAATATTGTGAGGGATGGTTGATGATGTGTAATTGTGTAATATTGTAGGGGATGGTTGATGATGTTATTGTATAATGTTGAGGGATGGTTGAGATTTGTAATTGTGTAATATTGTAAGGGATGGTTGAATGATGTGTAATATTGTGAAGGGATGGTTGATGATGTGTAATAGTGTAATATTGTGAGGGATGGTTGATGATGTGTAATTGTGTAATATTGTAAGAGTGGTTGATGTGTAATTTGTAATATTGTGAGGGATGTTGATGATGTGTAATTGTGTAATATTGTAAGGGATGGTTGATGATGTGTAATTGTGTAATATTGTAAGAGATGGTTGATGATGTGTAATTGTGTAATATTGTAAGAGAAGTTGATGATGTGTAATTGTTGTAATATTGTAGGGATGGTTGATGATGTGTAATTGTGTATATTGTAAGAGATGGTTGATGATGTGTAATGTGTAATATGTTAGGGTAGTTGATGATGTGTAATTGTGTAATATTGTAAGGGATAGTTGATGATGTGTATTGTGTAATATTGTAAGGGATGGTTGATGATGTGTAATTGTGTAATATTGTAAGGGATGGTTGATGATGTGTAATTGTGTAATATTGTAAGGGATGGTTGATGATGTGTAATTGTGTAATATTGTGAGGGATGGTTGATGATGTGTAATTGTGTAATATTGTAAGGGATGGTTGATGATGTGTATTGTGTAATATTGTAAGGGATGGTTGATGATGTGTAATTGTGTAATATTGTAAGGATGGTTGATGATGTGTAATTGTGTAATATTGTGAGGGATGGTTGATGATGTGTAATTGTGTAATATTGTGAGGGATGGTTGATGATGTGTAATTGTGTAATATTGTAAGGGATGGTTGATGATGTGTAATTTGTGTAAAATTGTGAGGGATGGTTGATGATGTGTAATTGTGTAATATTGTAAGGGATGGTTGATGATGTGTAATTGTGTAATATTGTAAGGATGGTTGATGATGTGTAATTGTGTAATATTGTAAGAGATGGTTGATGATGTGTAATTGTGTAATATTGTGAGGGATGGTTGATGATGTGTAATTGTGTAATATTGTAAGGGATGGTTGATGATGTGTAATTGTGTAAAATTGTGAGGGATGGTTGATGATGTGTAATTGTGTAATATTGTAAGGGATGGTTGATGATGTGTAATTGTGTAATATTTGAAGGGATGGTTGATGATGTGTAATTGTGTAATATTGGTAAGAGATGGTTGATGATGTGTAATTGTGTAATATTGTAAGAGATGGTTGATGATGTGTAATTGTGTAATATTGTAAGGGATGGTTGATGATGTGTAATTGTGTAATATTGTAAGAGATGGTTGATGATGTGTAATTGTGTAATATTGTAAGGGATGGTTGATGATGTGTAATTGTGTAATATTGTAAGAGATGGTTGATGATGTGTAATTGTGTAATATTGTAAGAGATGGTTGATGATGTGTAATTGTGTAATATTGTAAGGGATGGTTGATGATGTGTTATTGTGTAATATTGTAAGAGATGGTGATGATGTGTAATTGTGTAATATTGTAAGAGATGGTTGATGATGTGTAATTGTGTAATATTGTAAGGGATGGTTGATGATGTGTAATTGTGTCATGCTTTAAAGGGAGGTTGATGATGTGAAAGCCTCAGCATATCTGTAGTATGTTTTAATTTTGTTTCCTCAATGATGCCGAATGTAAATACCATGATTATTGGTTATCCTGTCTCTGCAGGTTGGGGTGATGGGCTCGAATGGGTTCAGACCTACGAACAGGCTCTCTTCTTGTGTCAGAAAATGTAAGCAATGTGGGGTGATGGTTGGGGGTGGGCGGGGGGGGCGTTATTGTTTTGGTGGAGATGGAGGTGGAGATGGAGGTGGTCAGGGTTCTTGTATCAGAAAGCAAAAAAACCGCATAGAATGTGGGGAGCCCTGGTGATGGGTGTATTTGTAACAACCAATAAATACCCATTCCCTCCGGGAATGTGGCTCGGTGAAGAAAGAAGTTGAGCTTTATAACAAAGTAATTTTAATGAAATTTGAGCGTTTTCTTGATGAAAAAAAATTGCACTTAGGCCTGCCATTCGTTTTAAGTCAGGATTTTTTTTATTAGATTACTTTGCAGATGTGCAGCCTCTTGTCCTTACCCTCAAGTGTCAATATTTTTATCCACTTGATGTCAGCAACTCAACTTTTATCTGTTTAGCTGCCGTCATCTCACGAGATTGTTAATTAAATAAAAAAGATGTTTCCTCATCATTAAATTTTCACCTCTTGATGTCACTTCTGCCCTTTTGCTTTGAAGAGCAGGAAAAAGATGTAAGGGGAGGGGGGGGGACAAAGAGTTTGGGTGTGGCAGAGAGGGGACTGTCCTTTTAC
>CM068956.1:99785574-99802640 GCA_035128595.1 Eptatretus atami | reverse complement strand
CTTTTACCCTCTTCGTCCTTTTACCCTCTTCGTCCTTTTAAGACCCTTTGACTGTTTAGCCCCCTTTGGACCCGTTTGACTCCAACGACCTTTAGACCCCTTGAGACCTTTTAGACCTCATAGACCCTTGACAGCCCTTTTGGATCTAAAAGGGTTTCAGGGTCTTTTCCACTGGACAAAAGCTAATGGAACGTTTTTCATCAATTCAGGACCCACTCATCCTTCATAATCCTACCCTCTCATTTCACTGTGACAAATATCATCGTGTTATCAGGCCTTTCAGCCTCCACGGGCCTATAACCTTCCATCGAAGGGGTGGGGGGGAGTCTTCCACGAACTGGCTGGCCAGGCTTGATGTTTGACGAAGGTAGCTGGGCCGAGATTCGAACCCAGACTTGACAGCCTCGAGGCGAGTATGCCTACCTCAAGGCCACCCTGCCAGCCCCGTGTTAATATGATTATTCTATATTATATTATTACTCTGTTGCTGGTACGATCCTTGGCAAGGTCATGCTCAAGTGCCTCCAGACTGTGGTTGCAGACATTTCACCTGAATTGCTGTGTGGATTTGATGTTGGTCGTAAGTACCATAGATGTGATCTTCACACTACGACAACTTCAGGAAAAGTAAGCTGAACAGAACATGCCTCTTTACTTCATTTTCATTGATTGGTTTTTTTTTTCCAAGATATTTGATTCAGTTAGTTGTGCCTGTCTTTGACATCTGTTGAAATACGGCTGCCCGGACAAGTTTGTGACCCTTTTGCAGGGTTTCCATGAAGGCATGCAAGCACAGGTACTCGTTGATGGTAAGACTGCTGATCTGTTCAATGATCGTTGCACGTAGCGTGAGACAAGGTTGTGTCCTTGCTCCCACACTGTTTAGCCTCTTTCTGACCATTGCGTTGGATGTTGCCAATCAGAATGTTCCAGAAGGTGTCTATCGAACGATGTGTCGTGATGGCAAGCTTTTTAACGTACGACATCTCAAGGCGAAGACAAAGGTTCATCAGACGTGCGCACGAGACGTGCTCTGTGCTGCTGATATTGGTTTAGTGTCGCATTCCATATGTGACTCGCAGAAGCTTCTTGACAAGTTTCCCACTGCACCTGTGGCATTTGGACTCTCCATCAATAGCCGAAAGACCGAGCTCCTTTACCAACTGGCCCCTGGAATGCCGTACATTGAGCTGACCCTTTTACTGAATGTTGAAACACTTCAGATCGTTGATTGCTTTGTGCATCTTGGCAGCATAGTCTCAAATAAGTGCAACCTCAATAGCAACAACACAGATTGTGCAACCTGAATAGCAACACACAGGAGCTAGCAACACAGATTTGTTTGGTCTGTGCTGCTTGTGGTCGATTGTGTGACCGACTATGGAGTAGACGCAGCATTAATCTCACTACAAAGTGCAAGGTATACAGAACTGTTATCCTCCCCTGTCTGTTGTACTTCTCTGAGACATACCCACCGTTTCTCGCAAGTCTACCTCTGGCATATGCGGAATATTCTTTGGATTAAGTGGTCTGATCATGTGACAAACAATGAGGTTCTGAAGCAGGCTGCTCTGCCTCGCGTTAAAATCATACTCTTGAAGCAGCAGCTCACCTGAACTGGTCATGTTGTCAGAATGTGGGATGACTGACTGCCAAAGGATGTGTAATGTCGTAAGCTTTCCCAGGAGCAACGCAACGTTTGGCAACCACGGTTACATTATTTGAACTGTATAAAGAGACATCCCAGGGCGACTGGTGTCGATGGAGAGAAATGTGAAGAGAAGGTAAAGGACAGGCATGCATGGTGCGTGTGTCAGCGCAGCGTGGATCCTCCGCAGCCGAAGTGACCAGGGCAGCAGAGGCAGACGCCAAAAGAAGCAGTCACCGTGAACTAGCTCGAGAACCACCACCAGTAGATCCCTCATCACCAGTATTTGTGTGATGTCACTGTGTGTATAAGAGGCGTTTGGTTATTTTCCCATGAGCAAGCTTGTGCTCGTCGCTCCCATTAGACAAGCTGAACTCTCCTTGCGATGTCTTTCTCAAAAGCGAGCTGACTGCTGAGGATTATGATAATGGTTATATTATTATTACACCATTATTATTAATGCCATCATGGGACGGAATTGACCGATTAATTTGTGGTTTATAATAATTTTGTCAAAAAAAAAATATAATCTAACTTTGATGACGTAGAGGCTGGAGTTAAGATCACAGGAAGATGTATCAACAAGGTAAGGTAAGGTATGCTGACAATACTACTCTTCAGGAGGGGTTTGCCACCCGAGGCAATGACCTTGTCCCAATAATATTGTAATCCGTCATGGATTTGAAGACATTGCATACTGATTGATAAAACTGCTCTATTAGAGAGACGTGATGGGGACACAACGGGTTGAATCAAAATGTTTGATAATTATTGCTGTTTTGTTTTTGTTCCAGTGGGAAACCTCTCATGGTGATCCATCACCTGGATGAGTGCCCATATTCACAGGGTGAGCCTTGGGACAAGGGGATGAAGCTAATATCTGTATGTCCAAAAGGGGGGAAAAAATTTAACACAAACTCTGCTCTTGGTTGAAAAGTCAGTGTCCATGTAGCCAAAAGTTCGTGCTGTCCAGAGGAGGGATGATGACGACTCCCAGCCCCCATCCCCACCAACTCAGATCTCCTCGCACATTCACATTGTTAATTTGCCTTGCTGTGTTTGATTTTTCTTCAATCACTGCATGCTTGGATCATTGTACTAATTAGGGATTTATTCATTCACTTGAGGGGGATTTCTCATTTGCTGCTTCGTTTGACCCTAAAAACCATTGTCTTGTTCATGCCCTGAGGTTTTGATTTGAATCAAACCAAGATTTAAAGAAAATGATGACAAACTCTTTATCTTTGTCTTGCTGCTTGCCTCCGATTGCCTCCTATTTCTCATCGTCAGCACATGTTTTTCAAGCAAAGCCCTTTGTAAAAACCACTTATCCATGTTCTGTTTAAAAGCAGAAACACCAATGTTTTATGAATAATCTGCTCAGTTTTATGTGCAACATCTTAAAGCCTGAAACTCAAGCACATGGCAGTTTCAACACCGGCTCTGCTGTCCCCAATAGCCCTGAAGAAAGCTTTTGCTGCATCGGACGAGATCCAAACGATGGCCGAGGACAATTTCATCATGTTAAATGTGATGGTATGGCCTGTCCCCACCCCCGTCCTGACCCACGTTCCCCCATGTATGCTTACACTGTGTTTGATGTTCGTAGTCAAAATTGGTCCTTACAAGCAATGCGTTTCATATGACATTCTGGAAAGGTGGAGGTGCACAAGATCTTGTAGCTGTCGAGCATTTGCGGAGCAGGACTTGCCACAGGGCTGGACAGGGCTCAGTAAGAGGTGGCACCGTTGGGTGGTGATCCTGATTATTCCCCCACGCGCATTGAGCAAAGTGGAGTTAAGCAATTGGTTCATGCTCTTTCTGTCTGACAGACGTCGGTTGATGATAAAGTGACTACTTTATTGCAATTTAATTTTATATTTTGAACAATGTAAAACACGAATCAGAACATGAACCTGCAGTTTAGCAATACTTTGGCTCTGAATTTGGCAACTATTATGGGAAATTCTTGTCCCGAGCGCGCATGCTCACTTGCGGTATAGCGGTTGCTTCAGTCTGAGTGCCTGTCTGGCAGATCTAGATTTTGGTGAAGATACGGTTCCGGATACGATAATGTTTTAAGTGACTCTTCACCATTGAGAGATATGGAAATAAAAAAAAACGATTTGTAGCACAATATCTCAAAACGTTATGGACATATTTTGACAAAATTTTGTGGATAGTTTGGGTGTGTGACAAGGACGAATTGATTCGATTTTGCTTGAAGATCCTGATCCGAATCCAGCGTATCAGTGGGATACAAAACGCAAACTCTTCAGCCTGGCAGAGGTATGCGCTCTGCCGAGTGCCGTTCGATTTCATTTGAATTACATATTTGAATACTGTAGAACACAAATCACCTTGTTTGCACTTCCAAAATCCTTCAGTTTAGTTGTACTTGGGCAAAATCTTATGCCGGCTCGACCAATTAAATTTACGGTGCGCTATGAGGGCAGAGTACCAGCGAGATTCAGACAAAAATGGCGGCACCTAGTGATGTAACGACGGAGCTAACTTTCGCCAAAAGATCTGTTTGTTTAGTGCAACGTTTTCTCAAAGATCGTTCCAAAATCGTCAGTTTCTCCGAGAAGAGTTGGCAGAAGGTTCAGCTCTAGACTGTTCCGTTTGACCCATCGGCTTCATATGGTTGCCATCACACCTGTTATTCAAATTTCACAAACAAAGATGACATTGATTGTGCTCAGAAACGCCAAGCAAGAGTTGGAAAGACCCTTCCCATGTCCTTTTCTGAAGACTGCGTGGGTTAATGTGTTCTATGAACTCTAATTTTATGCTGGAATCAGACGTATGGGTCTTGGGTTGCTGGTCATGGTTGCACTCATGTTGGGTTTTTTTTCAACTTGTATATTAAAACTTTCACTTGAAAGGCATTTTCCCCGAAATTTAAAATTGTTTTTTGAAATGAATGATTTGTCCAAATATTTAAATTTAATTCAGGTAGTGACCGAATGGTGCGGGTAGGCCTTTGGAACGAAACAAAATGTTTTGAATTGTGTATACCAAGCACTTTTTACTAAAACCTGCTCTACTATTGATGGGTTGATCTTTATTTTGTTCACATCTTTGTTTTCCCTCATACTTACCTTCAGCATGAAACTGTGGATAAGAACCTGTCACCTGATGGCACGTATGTCCCACGTATCATATTCATCGGTACGTGGTGCCGTGAATGTGCTCGTTCACCTGCACTCAGATTGTTCAAGCCTATCTGTGAAATTTACAAATGTTTACTCTTATCAGATCCATATACTAAATGATTTTATGAATGCATGAACATGGCAGCGCCTCGTTAACCAGTTAGTAAATGTACATATTATTACAAACTGTTCACATTAAAACTGATGTATTGTGTGAAAGCAGTAATCAAATGTCCTACATATGGTGAATGAGACTGTACAATACTCCCCTCTAAGCCCAAACCCCCTGCACACCACTCCACTCTGAATCCAACTCCCCTGTACAGTACTCTTATCCGAGCACCCTAAATTCCCCCATACAGTACTCCCATCCGAGCCCAACTCCCCTGTACAATACTACCACCCGAGACCCTCAACTCACCCTAACAGTACTCCCATCCGAGCCCCTACTCTCCTGTACAGTACTCCCATACAAGCACCCTAAACTCCCCTGGACAGTGCTCCCATCCGAGCCCCCCATTCTCCCACCCTCCTCCCCCAAACAGTGTTACGGTCCTCCTTCCCTTCCTCCTCTCTCTTATTTCTCCCCCTTGTACTGTGTGCAATTTGAGATCCTGCAATAATTGCCTGCAATTTAAATTAATTGCTTGAAACTCTGGAATTTCCAGGCTGTTTGAAGCTCTAGACGAGCTGCAGCTGATGATACATGGTTGGTTTTTAAATACCTCTCCTATGCGAGATAAACCGTAGGATCAGGGTTTGAATAGGTGTCGGCAGAACCTATTCGCTTGTCAATGGTGGGTGTCCAACCCCTGTGGCAGCTGATAATGCTGTGCCTTGCTTTGTACCAACTGCAACTCATTTGACATCCACCTCTTATCACTTCAATAAAGAGTTACCTGTTATAAACCAGAAATAATGGGATGATCTTTAATATTTTTATTTTATTTCAGATCCATCGTTGACAGTTCGAGCAGATATAACAAGCCGGTACAAGAACCGTCTGTACACCTACGAACCAGAAGATATTCCTTTGCGTAAGGACCAAGCTCGAACGTGGGGCAGGTTCCTGAACCCCTGGGTGTGCAATGGGACAGCTCCGGTTTGAGTCCAGAAAGGGAAGGGGGATATTGGTTCACCAGAGTAACACAGTCCCCACCAGTTAGTTACCATATCCTGGGATGGTGTTAGAAAGGGCAAACAAGGTGACAATTACTGCATGATGAAACCACCTGATACATATGATAATGATAGTCTTCTGGTACAGTAAGAGGATGCATTCCCTCTGTGAATGGTTACTGTTCCGATCTTTGTATGTGAATTAAGTTTAGTGAGCTTATTGAGCAGCATTGTGATTAAATCCTGTTTGATTTGCTTTGCAGTTATTGAAAATATGAAGACTGCCAAGCAGTTGCTGAAAAGTGAACTTTGAACCTGCTGCTGGTTGGCTGCCTTGAATATACAATTTTCTCCAATGACCACCCCCATCCCCCCAATTTCCCCCTCTCCATGGTGCTGTGCTTGTAGAGAACAAACTCCTTTACAATGGTACCCTCCCAAAGGATCACATTTTTTGGTCCTTACCTTTTGTGACGTCATTGTAAAGCCTCCAAACATGACATTCAAATTTGGGCCCTTGATGTGACATTGCAAATAACCCTTTAAGCACCTGATTCAAACTATTTATCTACACTGTCCCATTCCTCACCATAGGTTGCATTCCTCTTGGGGATGGAACATTATAAACTCGAACAAGAGGTTTCTAAACATGGAAAACTAACATTTTGAGTTATTTTATTACGCCGCACGCAAAGCAAAAAGCGAGGTTGAACAATTGGTTATCTTTGTCTGTCTGTCCACAAACGTCAGTTTATGATCGAGGAACAACTTGATTTCAACTGAATGTTATATTTTGAACACAAATTGGAAAACGAACCTGTAGTTTAGCAGCACTTCGGCTCGGAATTTGGCCCGATCGTATATGCGCAGAGAGGAGTGAGATATTTTTTAGGCTGTCGACCTATCTGGCAGTCAAACAAAATTGATAATCATTCCAAACAGGAAACTTGCTGTTTTTGGTGGTCATAAACGACACAAACAGCAAGTACAAAGAACTAATGTAACGTGTTAATAAGATGGTTAAAAAGATGCTGCATCAACGGTGGGAAACATGCAAAAAACAACAACATTTCTACAACCTTTAAAATCTTTATTTTATTTCAATTGAATGATACACTTGAGTACTGCAGAACACAACTCGCCTTATTGGCACTTTCAAAAATCTTTCGTTTAGCAGCACTTGGACAAAATATTCCGGCATTTTACATCATCTCAACCAATCAAATTTGCCGCTCGTTGATGTCTGATTTGTACATAACGATCTCTCACTTCCTTCATTGCCCTGCATTAACACCAGCCTGAACCTTATGTATGGACTATGTAGATTTTTTCACTGAATTATCCATGATTTTCAACACCAACAAAAGCGAAGCAATGTTGTCTGCAGCATCACTTGGCGAGTCGTCTGCTCGCTCAGTGAGTCGTCTGCAGCGTCACTGAATGGAATTATGCGATCCATAAGCTGAAAATATTATTTGGTACAAGTAAATTACCCTTAGAAAAAGGATCTAAACATTGAACAGCATGTTGGGAGTCCTTTAACTCGTTTTAGGTTGTTCACTCGATCGTTACTTTATAAAAACCCCAAAGGGGGCGGGGGAGGTGACGGATATATCCAAACCACAAACCATTTACGATACCTTTAATTAATGGTCCCTTGTACTGTTTCTCATCACCTGACCAGTATGCTGAACCAACAAAATGTTTTTATTTCAATTTGTACTATGTATAGACAAAACTGCCTTTGTGGTTGTTAGGGCGGTGAAGGAGGTTATCTTAGCTGATGAGTTCAGTGATGAGTTAAAACAAATGAATGTTTGGACAAAATATCCCAATCGTTGCGGACATCCATTGTACCCGTGGCACCGTTTCTTTGGTAGAATTTAACGATGAACAAACTAGGACTTGATGCAAACGCGTGTCTGGGCCGTATTGCTTGGAAATGAACAACGATTTTGATCTTCACGTAGAGGTTTTCATTCAACACATTGTTTTGAATATTTTAGCGGTTTAACCATTGTACATTTTTTTTTTAATCGTTAATCTTGTTATACAAACTGGTACAGAATTTAGCAGTGTGTACGGTGTGTAATTCTGTCCTTTAACCATGTAATAAAACTTCTATCTGTCCTGTTAATAAGCTTGCAGTTTCCTTGCAGGGGTCCTTTGAGCACAGTGATCACCTGATTAAGCTTGTGGCTCTTTGGCAGGTGAAGACTCTTCCATGAGTTTGATAGTGCGATGTTCAACTGAGGATGCCAGGCCAAATCTTCCAGAGCGACGATCGACCTCGAACAAAACGTGTAAACCTGCAGCTGAACTTCATTTTTAATTGTCCAGAATAAGGTTTAATGATCAAGATTGCATTCTGCATTTTGAGCCAAATGTGCTTACAAGTGAGAGGTCTAATTGATCTGTTTTTCATGAGGGTTGGAATGGGAGAATCAGAAATCTTATTAAAGGAATCGACAAACTCATCACCACCTGAATCTCCAAATATTTAATGGAAACTCTTGACCTTCATCAAAAACACCATGAAGAGAAACCAGAACCTACAGGGCTCTTTTAACCTCAAACAGGTGTTTAATCCTGGTGTGCACACACTACTTCACCCCTATTTGAAACACTCTCACTCCACCAATGCCAACATCCCCCCCACCCCCCACTAATGGCATGGTCAGGGTTTAAAATGTGAGATCACCAAATGGTGACATTACTTCACATGACACGCACAGTGTCCACGCAAGCCAAAACTGTGCTGGTGGAAAATTAAAACAGAGAACTGCTCATTATCCATTCCCTCAAGTTCAGCATTCACCCTACCTTGTGACATCCCCTTCAAAGTGCAAGAAATGTTGACCGGAAGGACAGATCTGGGCACGAAGGATCAAGTTGTGTAAAGAAAAAACAAAAGGCCGAAAGTGTAGCATCAACAGAATTGATTGCATCACTCCGTGCTCGTTGCTCACGAGGAGCGAAGCCACCGCACACAGGGTGTCGTTGATGCCACATTCGGCCAGAGTTCACCAAAAAGAAGGGGCGCTCATGAAGGGATGGAATTCACAAGAGAGACACCGCACCGGTCCCCAGGGAGTGAACGTGCGTCCGTTTATGGCGCAGCAGATCACATGATTGAAGGAAACCTTTTCCACAAAAGGAACACTTGAAGGGCTTGTCACCCGTGTGCGTGCGCATGTGACGATTGAGGTGCGACGACTGCGTGAAGCGCTTTCCACAGGAACTGCAGGCAAAAGGGCGTTCACCCGTGTGTGTGCGCTTGTGTCGTGCCAACGCCGAGGAGTGCGAGAATCTCGCACCGCAGCCGGCACATGTGAATGGACGAGAGGCGAGCCCCGACTGGCCCGTCAAAACATCCTCGGAATCGTGGGAGCAATTGCTGCCGTCAAAGAAACGATCCTCGACGCCGATGGAATTGGATGACGAGGCTTTGGGTGCTTCTGGAATTTTGGACGGTGCTTCTTCTTGCTGTTGATATGCCAGGGAAGGGCCATCCTCACTGACGCATGAGTCTTCAGGGTGAGTGGTGTACTTTATGGGGCGGAGGAAATAGAGGAACAGTTTGTTTTTAATGGTCATTGCATTTTTGTATCGCCAAGATACCACCACAGTTATATCACCAGTCTTCCATCATGCAGACATTTAACATTGCCTATAGATAATGTTAAAGAGACGAGGCAGTTTGGGGCTGTAATTTGATACATAACTTCAGCTTAAGGGGCTGTCACACCTTGACGTTTTAGCCAGCGTATGGCAAGGTCTCAAAATGTATGTAAAACGCTGGCGTACGCTTGAACTATTGATGTGTTTCTTTTTTTAAAGTTTTGGGCATATAATAACGTGTTGGACGTATGCATAACGTATTAGTAACGTACACAGAACGTTTCAATCACATATAGATAACTTATACCAACGAATGCTGAGCGTGTTGTCGGCATTCACAACCTATGCCCAACGATAGTGTAAGTTATGCATAGCACGCGGCAGCGTATCGCCGACGATCACGTGGCGTAGGCTATTCATAGGCTGCGGCTCGACGATTCAAATCATAACCGCACTAGACATCGAAGTGTGAAGCCGCTATCACACCTTGACGTTTTAGCCAGCGTATGCCGACGTATGAAAAATTTGCCGAACCAAGCTGGCACACGTCAAATACGTTATGGTAAGTTTTGTATACGTTAAGAGCACGCTGGCATACGTCGTAGTTTTCTGCATACGTCTGCATACGCCGAGTACGTCGAGAAATTTTCAGCATGTTCAAAATTTCTCGACGTACTCGACGATGACACGTTCTGCATACGCTGGCATAAGTTGTAGGCACGCTACGCGATCGTTGACACACGTCGACACACGTTACTTGTACGTTACTCATAAGTCGAAACACGTCGTTGTAATGGTTAGCATCAGTGTTCCAGACTCCCTTTTTTTTTTTGTTTTTTTATTTTTCTTTTTCTTTCTTTTCTTTCTTCAGTATGACGGTGATGTTGACACTTCGATTTCTAGTGAGGTTATGATTTAAATCGTTGAGCGGCAGCCTATTAATTATATTATATTATAACCGCACTAGAAATCGAAGTGTCAACATCACCGTCATACCGAAGAAGAAAAACAAAAACAGGGAGTCTGGAACACTGACGCTAACCATTACCTTGACGTGTTTCGACTTATGAGTAACTTACAAGTAACGTATGTGACGTGTGTCAACGATCGCGTAACGTGCCTACAACACGTTACTCATAGGTTAGAAATAAGTTTCGGGTACGCTAAACATTACCTTGACGTGTTTCGACTTATGAGTAACTTACAAGTAACGTGTGTCAACGATCGCGTAACGTGCCTACAACTTATGGCCAAGCGTATGCGGAACGTGCGAGTCATACGCTGGCATACGTCGAAAAATTTCAAGCACGGAAAATTTGTCTAACACCTCGGCGTACTACGACGTATGCCAGCGTACTACGAAAAAAAGCCAGCGTACTACGATGTATATGCCAGCGTGCTCTTAACGTATACAAACTTACCCATAACGTATTCGACGTGTGCCAGCGTTTAGCAATTTGCATACGTCAGGCATACGCTGGCTAAATCGTCAAGGTGTGACAGGGCCTTTAAGAGATTATAGAAGTTAAAATATTTTATTCCGAATAGGAGAGGAAAAATGGCAATAAAAATAAATAATTAATGCACCACACACTTTACAAAGCATCAGTACTACTGAAGCAGTCTCTTGGCAAGGGTGGCCTGGCGGCTTGGTGGCCTGGCGGCTTGGTGGCCTGGCTTTGCGGTACGGTTTGTATTTGCCTTCAGAGCAGTTACGCCAGGAATTTTTAATTTGTTCAGGATACTGGTGATAACTCGCCTACTCTTTGCGAAAGACTACGTGGGACCGTTAACCTCCATCAGACGTGTCCTTTCGTCTTGACTTCCATCCCCCAGATGGACAACACTAATATCTCACCCTGCTTGTGGAAGTTCATAACTGGGTCAGGATTCAAACCTAGGCTAAACAGCTCTGATGCAAGTACTCATACCTTTTAGGCTATCATCCGAGCCCACATTTATCATAAGTGAATAACCATAAACATGATAATATAAATATTCTGGTCAAGGCAAAAATAAAGGGCTTCCTGGAAAATAAAAAATAATTTTGTTCTTAAACTTTATCACTGTCGTTTGGTGGTACTCGCACCTCATTGGATACTTGCAGAGGAAAAAATGTGTTGTCGTGCAGCTTCTCTGCTCTCGTGCAGGCATGTTTGAAGGCCAATTTTGGTTGGACTTCTCTCCCACCTGTCGTAGGCCAGCAGTTCTCTGGGTTCCAATGTTTAATTTCATTGTCGTTATGGCAATCTCCTCCAGAACCATATTCCCGCTTTGATGGCACATGGTGATTACGATCTGGATCATCTACACACTCTGAAGCAAAAGGAAAGATGAGTTATAAAGAAGTTATTACTGCACTTTGCGTTCACTTGGTAAGGTGGCATTTCCAATTTGTAAAACAAGAAAAAGAGCAATCGGAGATTGCAGACCCTTGCCAGGACTTGTTTTGGGTGGTGTTTGTGTACTGGTGTGTTTTGTAATTAATAACAGACATAACTATAACTGCCATTTTATAACTGCTGGCAGTGTTGACCGGGTACCAAGATGTCCCGCTTTCATTGGACACTTGACCCTGACTCATGATGTTTATTATTATTCAACTGAATTCAGAATGGGATTAAAATAACTTCAAATAAAATGGAAGACCAAATATGTAGTCCTGCTTTGGAGTCATCAGAAGGAACCTGAACAAGCAAAAAGCAAAGATGAAGTCATCAGGAGGAATCTGGATTGGATTTGGGTTTCAGCTGCTACTCCTCTACCCTCAAACCTGTAAAGGCACAGTGAAGTGACCCTTATTCAAAAATAAAAAAGAACTGAGATAAAATAATTCAATAATTCTGGCTACCAGACCATGCATCCGATCAGGTTGAAATTTAAAACATATATTCCACATCACTACTACATCATAATTGTGAAGTCTCACATCGATTGATGAAACGGTTCAAGAGAAAGAATTAAAGATTTTTGCTCAATCCAATATGGCTGCCAGACCATGAGACATCAATTACTTGTGAATACCCTGGTATCACCAAGGCTTGAAGAACATTTGTGCAAGTAAAGTTTCCCCTCGATCTGTCCAGCCGTTCTGGAGAAGATGATTTTTATGTTTTAGGCTCAATGCAATATGGCTGCCAAAACATGTGACCTATGATGTCATGTGTGAACATTTTGTTCCTCATGGATAAGCGGTCATACGTGTAAAGTTTTGCCTCGATCTGTTCAGCCGTTTCAGTGAAGAAGATTTTTGAAGCTTATATATATATATACGTAGCTGCCAGACCACATGACCGATGTCATCAATTTTTTTTTTCTGTGGACCAATTTATCCTGAGATGACCCTCAAAAATTCATACTGATCAGATTAGCATTCTATGTATGCAATGATGATGTCATGAAGAAGGCACCTGTGACATCAAAAAAAAATCACTATCCCCATGAGGAGTACTTGCATTGTACAAAGTTTAAATTTTTTCCAACATGGCTGCCACACCATGTGCCCTATGATGCCATAATTATCATTAAAACATTTTAAACGAGTTGTCTCCCCATGGTGAAAATTTTGGCTCGATCCGACAAGCGGTTGCCGAGAAAAACACTCGTGTTCTGTGCAGACAAACAAATGAAAAATCACTCAGAGCGACACTTGGCAAAACAGAACAAAGTAGAACAGCACCTGGCGCAGCACATACCTCCGCCAGGTTGAACAGTTTACGTTTTGTATCCCACTGATGGGCTGGATCTGAACCAAAATAGAATCTGCTTATCGTTGTCACCTAATCAACTCGTGCACCAAGTTTTGTCATAACTCGTCCACAACTTTTTGAGATATCATGACATAATATATATATATTGTTACGGATTCAGCGGTGGCGGGAGCTTTGAAAGTGCGTCAATCACTGTCCGTAACCAGTTTGGGTTTTCGCACCCTGCTCTCGACAGCCAAATGTTACAGATTCGGCGCCACCCTAACCACCGCCGTCTCCGGGGTTTATAACGCCGGCTGGTTCGGCACAGGCTTGGGTCACGCGTCTCGAATTGCGATACCAACGTACCCCTGGACCTTACCAGTTGGGAAAATAGACCCTGGTTACAGACTGGTTTTGTCAGATACCGATGAATTCTGCCAGTCTGTAACCATTTTGGTTTTTATATCCAAATCGAGCGATCATTCCTCGGAATTATTAATTTCCTCGCACAAATTAATTCAAAGCGGCAACTTCATACGAATCAGCCAGATTTATTGGGGACACATCGGGGAAACACGACACAAGCAAAGCATTCACGAATGTTTATAATTAATCTATTACCCGTTCTTAACTAGGGAGCTACGGATTACGGGTTTCGAAGGGAACTCTCACAAGATAAACCTTAAACAACATGCAGACAAGACACAGAGTACTTGGTGATGTTTCATGGACGAGAGGAATGTGTCAAAAGCACGAATGTGGGCTCGTGACAAGCCCATGTCCACGGATTCGAGCACCCAAGCTCGAGCACGCCGCGTGGCAAGATGGCGGCGCCGTACTCTTTCTTCTTAAGGCACCGCTTGCGCACGCCCTCCTCAGCGCATTCTGACCCCGCGCAATGTCGATGGCACAAGACCGTTCAGATCGATGGTGGGTCTCAGCTGGTTTCTCACAAGGTCCAGCATACAAGTCCAGGCCTGGCCTGTTCATCAGACCAGGCCAAATCGAGGCGTTGGGCTCCGCAGGCTGGGCCATGGGATTCCAAGACGTCGTCGAGCCGTGAGGTGAGTAGGACAGTCAGAGGCTCCGTCACTGGACTCCGGATGAACCTGTCGATGTGCTCCTCACGAGAGCCGATCGCGCCCCACCTCGGCGCTCAGTTTCACCACTGCCGATCGCAGACTCGTCGCGCTCCAGTTCAGCTTCTCTCCCGGCAGATTCAACACTGCCTTTCCTTCGCTCGCTCGCCTTGAAGCCCACTGCAGTTTTACTTCTTCAGTTTCACTTCTCCTTCTCGGCCCTCGCTCGCCTCAAAGCCGACTGCTGACTCACACACAGCCAGCCCTATTCAGCCGATCGCGCCACACCGGCGCTCAGTTTCACCACCGTCTTCCCGGCACTCTTGCAGTCTTTTCCTTCACTCGCTCGCCTCAAAACCGACTGCTCCTCCCTTCAGTTTCACTTCCTTCTCTAGGCCACTCCCCCTCTCAGCGCTGGCGGGGACTATTGTCCGGAGAGAGGAAGGAAGAAAGAGAACCTCTCGGTCCACCACCAATGTACCAACAATGAACAGCCTCTTACACCTCCCGACACACATGTAGCGTCCATTTACCGAACAAACCTGGCTAAACATGCATTTAATGGGGGATCTGGGCTAATCCATATATTTAGTAACACACCAAGGGCTATTTCACCGGGCATAGTGGCGTGCACCTGTAATCCGGCTACTCGGAGGCTTGGGTTGGAGGATCGCTTGAGGAAGGGAGCTCTGCGCCGGGCCGCGCTATGAGAGGAGGTAGGGCAGCCCGGAATCATGGCAAACCCAATCCTTATCCCTGTGTCGTAAGAGGCGACCAGGGTTGCGTCAGGAAGGGCATCCGGCGTTAAAACCTGTGCCAAATCAGTATGCGGATCATAACGGATGATCCGCTGTGGCGACCCCGAACGGGAGCAGCCGAAAGACGAACAACTAAGGGCCATTTCCGCAACAATATATATATTATTTATATAATATTAAATATATGGGTTTTTGGCTTGGCCCTAAATCTCTCAATTTTAGAAATTAGGCCTAAGTTGAGCTTTTGACCTTAAAAATATTTGGTGTTGAAATTATTTGACCTGATATGCAAATCCGGTTCAAATTTCAAGTCAATCAGAAGAAAATCGAGGATTTTAGAAATTCCACACAAATTGTTGACCTTTTGGCCTATGTTAACCTCAAAAATAATTGGCCGTTGAAATTTGAACAGGATTATCATAGCTCACTGAATTCAAGTCAATCAGATTAAAATTGACAATTTAACAAATTTTGGCCCATGTGGACCTCAAAAATTGTTGGTGGTTGAATTCATTGACCTAATATGCAAATTCAAATGAAAATTGACAATTTTAGAAATTTGAAAAAGTTGTTGCCTATAATGACCTTTCGACCTCAAAAATAAGATTCTATCAGACCACTAACTCCACCATTTGGTGAAATTTTGTCAAGATCGGTTTAAAATTGTGACCTTTAGGCAATTAAAGGTGAGCGGACAGACAAACAAACAAACAAAAGCGATCAACATACTTGTCAAAAAAATTTTTTTTTGGCCAAGTGACAGACAAATAGACCCAAATGCAATACCCTCTCCTCTGGTGAGGGTAACAAGTTCAAAGATATAAGTGTGCACAGGCCTACCATCAAACTCCCCCTCCATCTTGATGCTATTCGGCCTCCACATATGTTCCTCACTGTTGCAGTGCTCAGTGCCAACCGTTTCCGCACCAACGTAAGAATCCTCAAACTTGTTCAGGTCAGCCGTGCCTGGAAAGACACTGCAATGTCTGTAATTCGTATTGCAGAGGAATGAATACACAGAAAAGCACCAAAAATATTTTTCTCTCTCTCCTGAAAATGCCATTTTCATCGAAGATGATCCAGAAACACGATATGCTGAAATAAGCACATCAGCACAATACGAAACATAGGCACCAAACACTGTGCAGGTATACAAGACAATCTACACGTCCCCTTTTGCAGCATGGTTCATGCGCAAAGGCAGAAGCGTATGCAACAGTCCTCTTTTACAAATGCCTACCCATAGGATTAGCCGAGAGCAGGCTTCCTGGGACCAACGGTCAGTGGAACAACACAGTTTGTACCCACCATCACCGCCACCAGCTGACAGTTGCTGCGCCTCATGATCACCGAGCATGGTGTTGAGGCCGCGGAATTGCCTCGCCGACGCGATGAGCTCCCGGCTTAGGCCCGTCAGCATGCACACGATGGCGTCGAGTAAAGACGAGAGCAGGGGAGAAGCCAAAAAAATCTTCCCGGCATCGTCCCCATCGCAAAACGTTGATCCCGCCCACTTAGCGGCGCGACGGAGAAGGCGGGCGAGCATGGCATAGGAGCCAAAGGGCAGGCGTGTACGTGCGTGGGTCAGCAACTCCGCACGGATCCCCATGTCCTCAGCACAAGCCACAAGCATCTCGAGCGTCTCAATGCCCAACTCGCGCTGCAGTGCTCCGGTGAGCTCTGTGGTGGCTCCGTGTGCCACCAGCCAAGCCGAAAAATCCACAGGATGATGCCGCTGAGTTTTTGCCGCCATTGGTGCTGTTAAGCCCACAAATGTGAGGTAACCTGAGGGTGAGAAAATGCTGGGTAACAAACGTGGTTCATATCCTAACACACTGCTAAAGGGGAGAACGATATATGTATTACTCCATCATGAAGATAACATATGGGTTAGTTTATAAACAATCATTCAACAAACGTTCAAATAGGACAAGGTTACCGTGCTTTTAAAACGCTTTACCTGAAGAGTTCATTCCACTCATATCACCGGA
>CM068956.1:99763979-99783528 GCA_035128595.1 Eptatretus atami | reverse complement strand
TTTTAAAAAAGTTGTGGGGATTAAAAGTAGCCGTTCATTTTGTTGATGCTCGCAACGACCATAAAAATAGGGCCACAACCACATTTCAACCCTCAATATCTCAGAGTTGACCGCATCTATGGACCTAAAATTTTACGCAGCTTCATTTTGATACCTGGGAACTATTTTATGAAAGTTTAAATATAAAGTAAATCTGAGGGGGTCAACTGGGAACATTTTCTTAAATTTGGTGATTTCAGATGGAATGACTGAATATAACATGTGGGTTGGTCATTTTAATCTTCCCATCTGACCTAATAACTCAGGGTAACTAGGTTCAATTCCCATCTCTTGTGTATTTGTCCATTGTCGGTCTTTGTAATCCTTGGAACTTATGTCCTCATAATTATACGAAAATATGTGTCTGTCTGTCTGTTTGACCATGATACATTCGGTCATAACTTATCCAATCTCAATTAAACTTGATAGGAGGACTAAGGTTTACATGATGGAGGTTATAGTGACTTCCTTTGCCCCTCTACCAAAGGGGGTTTTCCACCTCGGGCAAAATCCGTGTTGAGGTGTATAGATGGCTTATCGTGGTGTTTTTCCAAGGCTGCTACTAATCGTACTAAAATTCACCGTCTGTCTGTCTGTTTCCAGGTACCGCAAAAATGGCTGAACCGATTGCAACCATTTTTGGGGTGTGTAATCCTGGGACCTCTTGGAGTAAAATAGGCATAAATATCAGATACATGAACGCAGAATATACGGAAAATTTAGGTATATAAGGAAGAAAATAGATAATCATCAGAAGCATGCAACCGCTTTGAACGGCTCCCGTAGGGAGCGGGTGCTTCTAGTAAAAGAAATAACAATAATAATATTGTTACGGCCGAGGATCAGCCGCCAACCGACGCTCTGAACGGAGCCGCAAGTCGAGTCGGCCCGACCGATCGCCCGGAATATAGATCGCCGCCCCGAATAACTCGAGCGACGGGTCCTTGTAAAGAACCGAAATACGCCAATGGGCAGATCACGTGGGGTAGGGTCGATTGCCATCTTCAATGTACCTAAATACCCACGTGATCCAACTACCAGGGTATTCCACTCTGACGGATCTCGTACGGAACAAACCGCCGAGGCGAGCTTGTCCGTGCGCGATTCTGAGGCGGCGTAATCGCCGAGAACCGTCGGTCCAAATGTCCCCCTATTACGGCAAACCAACAGCTTTCTAACTCCCAACACACAAAATGTTCAGTCAATGAGGAATGGACGAAACGAGCAGGTTTACATTTACACAAGGACATTTATTATAATGAAACACGTATGCAATTAAATAAGGCAAACAAGTATGCAATTATACAAGCAACAAAAGCATGACAAAGAACTACAACCGTCATAGTTAATTATTAATGTCCAGTCACTACACAGTTTTACTTACGGGACTCGCGCCACAACATTCATTCGAAAGAAAAGCAGAAAAGACCCCATCAAAGGCAATGGGTCAGACTGGACCTCTTGGGTTTATGGCGTGGGACTTGGCAGACCGAACGAGTCCCACGAGACCGTTGCAGGTTACCTGCACCCTCGTGGTGTTCTGGCTTGGGCGACCCGCGATGTCCCGTCCCACAGCAGCTAGCGTAGCCGCGGTCGAGCTCGGCCTTCCGTGTTGCAGGCGAGCTCTCTTCGCTCTCTCCACATGAACGCGCTTGGGCGACCCGCGATGCTCCTTCCCCACGGCAGCTAGCATAGCCGTGGTCGAGCTCGGGCCTTCGTGTGGCAGGCGAGCTCTCTTCCGGCTCTCTCCACATGAACGCGCTTGGGCGACCCGCGATGCTCCTTCCCCACAGCAGCTAGCGTAGCCGCGGTCGGGCTCGGGCCTTCCGTGTGCAGGCGAGCTCTCCGGCTCTCTCCACACGAACGCGCGGTTTGCGCGACACAGCAGGCAAGGCTGCGCCTCCAGCTCGCGTCTCCGTCGCGACGCCTGGACTTCCACGCAGCTCCTTGGCTTCTGGCTTCCTCCCGACTCCCCAACTGCCGAAGCAAAAAGCTTACTCCTCCACGGGACCAGCACACGAACTCTGCCACGGGACTCAGCACACGAACTCAGCCCCGAACTCAGCCTACCACGGGACTCCACGGGACTCTTTCGGGACTCTTTTTGAACAAAGAAAAGATGTCCTCTTTATCCTTGCACCCCTCCCCCGCACCCGGCGTGACTCATGCCCTCGTGATCCACCCCCGCTCAACCACGGGTGGGAGGAGGTTTGTTGACGTCACCACAGGGTCTTCTTTCTTCGCAGAAGAGGGGGAGGACGTCTCCATTGTCGCTCCCTAACTATTAAATCGATCCGCAGCGCATCTAATCGATTTCAAAACATTAAAACATGGAAGGTGAGCTATCTAGGGAACATGCACTTATCGACATAGCTGACTAAGGGAACCTGTATGTTGGGTGCAATTGAATTCCCAAATTCGTAACACTACCCCCTCCCCTTTTTACAACTCGTCCCGAGTCGTCAAATTTTCGTGTGACCAGCATGTGTAAGTTTTCCCCTCGTACGTCCCTACCTTCGGATCCCTGAGTGCGACATTTCTTTAAACGTGTCCAAAATAAATAACCTAATGTGCTGCGTACTAACTAAACAAACTCTCACAGACTCATTCGGAAAACTTAACTAAAATTGCCGGCGCTAAGAACAACATGCAGGCAGGGGTTCCACGTATTTACAATCTAACTTATCTATTACATTACACTAACCATGGCCCAGGACTTGTGATCTGTGAAAGGGAAAGGCAAAAGTCATAGCAAAGTCTTTGGTGCAGGGGAATGGATGGAGATGTCGCAAAACACAAAAATGGACTGGATGACACAGGCTGCCTGAAGGGCAGTCCTCACAAAACTGGATGGTCCTGCGACGCATGGTGATGGATGAGACCAGGGGCAAACGCAAACAAGGGCTAGCAGGCATGGGGTCATGGCAGAGCAGGCAACTAGGCATGGCAAGGTAAGCCCATGCAGAACAGGCAGCTGCCACAAACAGGCCGGCAGGTGAAGCTGCCGGCCTCTGGTGTGGTTCCATCAGGTCTGGAGGGAGTGCGTGGTGCCGGCCCTCTGAAGGCGGGCTCGGACCTAGCCTACGTCTCCCCCACTCTATCGCCTTTGCCTGTCTCTGTCCATACCCACTCCCTTAATTTACCACACAACACAACAAAATTTTGCCCCTCTATTTTTATTTCCCTTTTATATTGTCTCCCTAACCCCTTTATTGTCTTTGTCCGGCTAGCCTATCATGTCCACCTAGCCTACTCCCAACCCCTACGTTCCTCTTCTGGAGGGGAATAGGGAGAGACTAGCGTCCTGTCTTCGAGGCCCACGAAGCCTCAGAATGGCCTCCTCAGAGTTCAGCGATCTACAAAGTGAGTCCAGCGGCCTACAACGAGCGAAGGGATGGATGGTGCGAAGGGTACATCTCCTATCTACCCTAACATTCATTAACCTGAAACTACCCGGGGCTTTCCAAAAACGCCTCACACTTTAAAACTATCGGTTCTAAAAACCATGATTCCCGTCGCCTGTGTTGGTGTCCATTATAATGTGGGCTTGCCTCAAATTTTCATACGTGCCCTCGCACAATTTCCTGGCTGGGCAGCGTGGCTCAACTGGCAGGAACTCCCCCTCTGCTGAACTCTAACCATGGCACCCCGGCCGCAGGCTGCCTCCGAGCCTACGCTCCCTACAACGCGGGGAGTTGCCCTCTCTGCATTGCCCCGTCCGATGCCCACGTGGCGTGTGATGCCCCGGGTCCTTTCCGAGGGTCGCCCGTCCCCACTACACTGCCCCCGTGGCATTCTGGCGCTACGGGTCCCGTTCCGACGGGTCGCCCGTGCCCATACTCTATCCCGCCTCTTGGGCCTTGCCTACTCTGGCCGACTAGTCCGGTGCCTGGGGTGCCCACTAAACAAAACTCAACTTTCACAGCCACACTCCCAGCCGGTCCATGAACTCTTGCACCCCCCAAAACGGGTTTCGTGCCTTCTCTCAACACCAGCAACAAAACGACCTGCTGTTAGTAAATTTGACTACCCACTAACTAACATTAAACTGACCCGGGTCTCTTGGTGAGAATCACTCCTCCCCCAACCAGTCATCGCACCATGCAATACCACATTCGCTCCACTCACACACTTGGGCCCACTGTCCCACACTCATTCCTCACACACTTTCATTTCGCAACTCACACCAACACTCCACACTGCTATCCTTCTAACTAAATCCCCTGACTAACTCGTGCTCCCTCGTCATCCCTAAAAATCATGCACGTTCCATTTCTCTACGGTAGCTAAACTACGTCTCCACTACACATTTCCAGTCTGTCCATGTCTCCGAAAATCCTAAAAAAAATCCCATTTCCTAAATCTGAACTAAAATCCCTCTAATAATCCATTCCACGGGCTCCATGAGGTACAACCCATGTCCCCATGAAGCCGGTCTAACTAACTCTCACGCCATCCTCCTAACTAGTACCTCCTGTGCCCCCAAACAAGGGGATCTTCCACCCCTTACCTGGGAAACTCTGTCACACCCGAAGCGAGGCTTGCTTTTCTCAATCTTTTTTTATTTTTTTTCAATAATGCGCACCACACCAGCGCGGCATTTCACAGCCGCGCTCTTTTCCGTGACGTCATGGCAGCTGCTTGCGCCCCCGCACCTCGTCCTCTTGGACGGTACCGTCCGGCAGAATTCCCTTCTGCCGGATCCAAACACACATGCACCATGACGTCATCTGCGCATCTCAAAGCAAGCCCGCGTTTCGAGGGGTTCCCCACGCGAACACATGTGCTCTGCTCGTCGGAGCTTTACAAACACGCTCGCGTGGAGAACCCATCCGGTCCAAATTCCGAATCAGCCTAGCTTCTGTCCGTCGCGGGATCGGCTAACATCCACCGCTGGCGTTCCGGACCGGGTTTCACCTGCGCAGCCGCGCACGTGGCGGCTTGTGCGTAGCACAGCACTGACCCCACGCTCGCTGCTGTGCAAACCCGGCACGGTTCTCAATTCAGCTACGGCCGCTACTCGGCCCTTGTCCTTCATCTGGTCCCGTCGTCGTCGCCGTCAACGCACACACTCCGCGTGCCACGACGCTCACACACTCCACCATGGCCTCGGACACAGGGGATGCGGTTGTGTCCTCCCGCATACCGACTGTCATCTCCCTCACATACAGCGCTCTCACACACGCCGTTCCTTCCACCCTCGTGTTTCTCTCACACACTTCGAAACCACAAACGCTGTTTCCTCGCACACTCTGTTCTTCCACACTCGTGTTTCCTTTACACACGGCGTGCTGGAAGGCCCGCATTTCAGCACACTCGCCACCAGGCACACCATATTACTCACACACCGGGACATGCACACGCGGTGTTTCACTCACACACGGTGCTTCACCCACACAGACCGTTTCACTCACACACACGGCCTCTGACACCGGTGCTTCATTCACAACGGAGTGCTGGAAGCAGACCGCACCGGCACACTGTGACCACACCACTCACACACGGGGTCTCTTCCACACACGGGTTTCATCCACACACGGTGCTTCATCCACACAGGTGCTTCATCACACCATGCGTGCTGGAAAGCACGCATTTCGGCACACTCGCAAACACACATTTCGACACCACACACACCGGAACAACACGCTGGGAATTAGCACCACCTCAAGGGGTCCCGGGGTTTCCATAACCCCCAAGGCTCCGCGTGCACCCATTCACAGCACTCGCCCCATTTACCTTGCAAGGCTCGACCGGACTCTCCATCGTCGCGATCTGCCTCAAGGGGCAACAGTCCCTCACTTGTTCCTGAAGGAGGCCATCCTGCTGCCTGCACCAGGTCACAAAACACTCCCCCAGCTCAACCCCATTGTCCCCACTATCCCTACCTGTGTGTGCTCGTCAATTAACCTGGAGTTTCTCCTCTACTTGCTTTATCTCAGTCACCTCGTTTATTATTTCCGTTTCTTCTGGCTTTTCGTCTCTGTTTCCTGTTCTATTCCCGTGGCTCTGGTGTTCCTTCTTTGTCTCCTGCGTCTCCGTGCATTTCTCAGTCACTCCACGTGTCTCGTCCTGCATGTCTCAGTCACCTCATTTAATTTTTCCCTCTGTGTCACAGTCACTTTTTCCGTCACCTGCACGAGTCTCGCCCAACGCGTCTCCCGAAATATTTGTCCTCCACCGCGGGGACCGACAGTCACACTCCCCTTGTCGGTTCGGTCGAGCTGCCACGTGGTGCCGCATTTTGCAACTCCACTGCCGTATTCTGCACGTGCAGGCGCCATATGCCTCTTATGCCCAGACTTACTGCCTTGGCCCTTCCTGGATATCCAGCCCATGCTCTGCATCTCACCCCGCAGCATTTGCACATTCTCATCCATTTTTGCCAGCAATATTTCTAATAGCTGGCCCATGTCAGGTGCCCCGGTGGCAGTCACTTCGCCATTATCGGGTGCGGATCCACCGGGGACTGAGGAG
The DNA here is from genome assembly GCA_035128595.1 of Eptatretus atami. Classification (NCBI taxonomy): domain Eukaryota; kingdom Metazoa; phylum Chordata; class Myxini; order Myxiniformes; family Myxinidae; genus Eptatretus; species Eptatretus atami. The sequence goes on along the minus strand of CM068956.1, from coordinate 99,777,015 downwards.
GGATTTTGACGGAGGAGGGAGGGGTGCCATACACCGCGGCCCCGCCGCTGCGCCCATTGCGGACTCTGCATTTATTTGCGGGGAATAGTCAACCTGCATAATGGGAGTGTCTGCATGGTCATTTCGTCCTGAGCCATAGATTCTAACATTTCCAAATCCATTCCTAATCCCTCCTGCCCCTGCTCGCCTTGGCTGAACATTTTACGTGTTGGGAATAAAATTTAAAACGCTCGTAATTTGGGGACACGGGGGGTGGGGGGGGGAGTTTGCTCCGTATACCCCTGATCCGACTCCGTGAATTTTGCTACGGAGGCGGAGGGGCCGAATCGCACTCCTGCAAACCAGTTGTTACGGCCGGGGGTCAGCCCGCCAACCGACCGCTCTGAACGGAGTGCAAGTCGAGTCGGCCCGACCGATCGCCCGGAATATAGATCGCGCCCCGGATAACTCCGAGCGACGGGTCCTTGTAACAAGAACCGAAATACGCCAATGGCAGATCACGTGGGGTAGGGTCGATTGCCAATCTTCAATGTACCTAAATACCACGTGATCCAACTACCGGGGTATTCCACCTCGACGGATCTCGTACGGAACAAACCGCCGAGGCGAGCTTGTCGTGCGCGATTCCGAGCGGCGTAATCGCCGAGAACCGTCGGTCCAAATGTCCCCTATTACGGCAAACCAACGCTTTCTAACTCCCAACACACGAAATGTTCAGTCAATGAGGGAATGGACGAAACGAGCAGGTTAACATTTACACAAGGACATTTATTATAATGAAACACGTATGCAATTAAATAAGCAAAACACATATGCAATTATACAAGCAACAAAAGCACGACAAAGAACTACAACCGTCTATAAGTAATTATTAATGTACAGTCACTTACAGTTTTAACTTACGGACTCGGCGCCACAACATTCATTCGAAAGAAAAGCAGGAAAAAGACCCATCAAAGGCAATGGGGTCGACTGGACCTCTTGGGTCTTTATGGCGTGGGACTTGGCAGACCGAACGAGTCCCACGAGACCGTTGCAGGTTACCTGCACCCTCGTGGTGTCTGCTTGGGCGACCCGCGACGTCCCGTCCCACAGCAGCTAGCGTAGCCGCGGTCGAGCTCGGGTCTTCCGTGTGGCAGGCGAGCTCTCTCCGCCTCTCCACACGAACGCGCTTGGGCGACCCGCGATGCTCCTTCCCACAGGCAGCTGCTAGCCGCGGTCCGGCTCGGCCTTCCGTGTGGCAGGCGAGCCTCTTCCGGCTCTCTCCACACGAACGCGCGTTTGCGCGACACAGCAGGAAAGGCTGCGCCTCCAGCTCGCGTCTCCTTCGCGATGCCCGGACTTCCACGCAGCTCCTTGGCTTCTGGCTTCCTCCCGACTCCCCCAACTGCCGAAGCAAAAAGCTTACTCCTCCCACGGACTCAGCACACGAACTCTGCCACGGGACTCCACAAACTCAGCCACGAACTCAGCCTACCACGGGACTCCCACGGGACTCTTTTTGAACAAAGAAAAGATGTCCTCTTTATCCTTTGCACCCCTCCCGCACCGGCGTGACTCATGCCCTGGTGATCACCCCCCGCTCAACCACGGGTGGGAGGGAGTTGTTGACGTCACGCAGGGTTCTTCTTCCTCTTGCAGAAGAGGGGGAGGGACGTCTCCATTGTTTGCTCCCTAACTATTAAATCGATCCGTAGCGCATCTAATCAATTTCAAAACATTTAAACAATGGAAGGTGAGCTATCTAGGGAACATGCACTTATCGACATAGCTGACTAAGGGAACCTGTATGTTGTGTGCAATTGAATTCCAAATTCGTAACAATATTTTACAAAACTAAAACGGCACTCGGTAGAGCGTATCCCTCCGCCAGGCTTAACAGTTTCCATTTGTATCCCACCGATAGCCGGATCTGGATCCGGACCTCAACCAAAATCTAATTGGCTTGATCTTGTTACCTACCACAACTCATCCACATAGTTTTGTCATAACTCCTCCACAACTTTTTGAGATATCATACTTTAATATTGTGTTTGGTCCTATTCTTAATGGTGAAGAATCACCAAGAGAATTCTCGTATCCGGATTCAGATCCAGATTTTCACCAAAATCGAATCAATTCGCCCTTGTCCCACACCCAACCTGTCCACCAAGTTTCGTCCAAACCGTCCATCATGATTTGAGATATCATATTCATCGACAAACAGATGAAGTGAAAACACACCTCCGTCCAATTTCGGTGGTGGTCTGATGGAGGTAGTAATAATAATAACAACAAAAATAGTGAGGATAACACCCAAACCCCCCCCCCCACCGTCGAGTATAAACATCATTTTGGCGCTTCATGGTGTAAAAAAAGTATAACTAAGGTAAAGGGACTGAAAACGCACAACCTCTACCCCACCCCACCCCATTTCCTAACCCCACCCCTGCCCCATTTCCTTACCCCACCCCCCCCCCCACATTTCCTGTTACCCCCCACTCCCATTTCTGTTCCCCCCCCCCCATTTCGTGTTGCCCCCATTCCCTGTTGTCCCCCCCGCCCCCATTCCCTGTTGCCCCCCTGCCCCCATTCCCTGTTGCCCCCCGCCCCATTCCCGCTGTCCCCCCGCCCCCATTCCCTGTTGCCCCCCACCCCCATTCCCTGTTGCCCCCTGCCACTCACGGAGAAAGTGCATTTCTCGTATTTTAATTATAAAAGTACGTTGATGTACATTGTACACGTACTCAGTATTAAGCCGTTTGTTGGTCCTGTGATTTATACACAACTTCCCCCATGAATCTGGAATTAATGTTAAAAAAAACTATAATATGATTACGTGCACAGTGCAGTAAAATCAATCGGACACTGGAACAAAGATGGTGTGAGGGAGGAGGGTGTTGTACCTGTGAATGTTTAAGGTGAGGGCTGGCACAAAGATTGCTCCCGATGGTAATTATAAGGGAATAAGGGGGGCAGGAGTGGGGGGGGTCATCCATTGTTATTATCGATAAGGAAGGTTACCTGTGGGTGCAGGAGATGAGAAGGGCTTCCCTGTAAATGTCGGAGAGTTCCGATGCCGAATGGTTCGGAGAGTACAGGCCTGAGTGTTGAGGAGGTAGAATGAGGCGCGAGCCCAGTTCAGTGTCCCTCGTGACACGCACGCGCCACCATGACGTACTCTCGGTGACGTAACTGTAAGGTAAGTGCCGCGAGACCAGATGGGCAGGTCGTACCCCCCGCTAGCGGTGGCGGTCGGTGGAGCGGGCAGGCCGGCTCGGCTCGGCTCGGCTCGGCTCGGCTCGGCACGAGGAGTTCGACCGTGGGCTCGGATGGTCAATACGTCCGTCTCACCTCTTCTCAAGCTTCCTCTCAAATACAAATTTTTGTTAAACATTCAAAACACATTTAATAAACATTAACGTTCCTCTCGACATGTTTTATAGACATTAACGTTCCTCTCGACATGTTTTATAGAGTGCTTTTTCTTTCAAAATTAAAAAAAAAGACATTTTACTTCCGGTCGTTACGTCATTCGATTAAAATTCCTTTTTCACTTTAAACCATTTTTACAATTCGATGTTCTTTCTTATTCACGTTTTCATTAAATTATTTCACAGCGAGACGCTCGTTAGAAAATGCACTTCTGACGTGAAACGTCATCCATCTATGACGTCATCTATCTCGATCATGCTCAGTTCAAGCCGTTTAAAACCTGCGGCGTATTCCGTGAGCAAGCGGCTTGCTATCGCTTTCCAAGCCAGCCGTTCCGTATCAACCGCTTGGCAAACTAAGCAAGCGATTCAGAGCCGTGTGTCCGTGTGAAGAAACATGGCCGCCGTAGTGGAATTTCAAACGATCGGTTGTTAATTCGTCAATTCTACCGTCACAGAGGACGATATTAAAACGTGCGGGTCATTACATACTTTTATTGTTACCTGTACTTTTCATCTGAACGACCGCTCGGACAGCATTGTTGGAGTACCACAGGAGCATTGTTGGAGTGCTTTGAATCGAGCAAGCTGCTTGGCAAGCGGTAATGAAGCTCCTTGCTAACGGAACACATCCCGGGTTTTATTCCAACAATTGTTTGTGTTATGACGCGGTTATTTTTGTCGCCTTTCAAAATGTCAACCATTAGATAGGTAGGTAAAGTAATCCATTTACACGTAACAGGATCGTGTAAATTCACATTGCCGAATAATGAAAATGCTTAAATGGTCAGGAAGTCAAGGTGCTGCCGCTTTACCCCTCCATTAACACATAAATGTGGATTCTCAAACAAGCTCGAATGAGCTAAGATCCTCGTCCTCTTAATGACGACGTCATAAAAACGAATATGACGTCATTGTGATGTATCAGGTTTGCGATAAATTATCTGTGCTAATGCCCGACTTGATTCCGCAAACAAAATTCAAACAGCTTGCCTAGTTTCGGAGATAATGGTATCGGCGATTTCCATTAGCGGCGATATTATGACGTCAACTTTTTTTCTTGGAAGAATTTCCACAATCGGAGATGGTTACTGCCTGTGCGTGGGCTTTCTGCATATACATGGAAGTTTCACGAAGATCCGATGAAAACTCTGGGTTGTTGAAACAAAAAATGTCAAAAAATAGGAATGACGTCATAAAAATGATATGACATCATAGTGATGTATCATATGTACGGTAATTAATCTCTGCTAATGCCCTGTTCGATTCCCACAAACAGAATTCAAAAAGCTTGCCTAGTTTGAGATAATTTTTTAGGCGATTTCCATTAGCGGAGATATTTTGACGTCATAACTTTTTTTCTAGGAGGAATTTTCAAAATCGAGATGGTTACTGTCTGCGCAGGGTATTTTTACATATATATGCCAAGTTTCAGGAAGTTTCGATGAAAACTGTAGGCTGTGAAACAAAAAAGTCCACAAGAAGAAAATGAAGAACAATCAGTAAGACTTAGAGATCCTCCAAGAGGATCTAAAAACCAAAACTGCACATGACAGACGAAAACACTTGTGGAAGGCCCTCAACGGTGTTGTCTTAAAGATGTCATGGAATAATGTTAACAATCCCCAAGCGTTCTCTAACAACCCATCTGCAAAAAAACTCGTTAAAAAAAAGGTTCATCTTTACAAGACCAAAATAATAAGTTCACGTTTGGAAGAAATAAACTTTTACTAGCATTTGTTTGACTTACAAACTATAATTACTTGCACCTATTAAACAAGTTTTAAATTAGTGGGAGGATTTAAAATCAAAAGCCCTGCCCCCCGTACCTGTCCGGTCTCAAATGCAACTCTTCTCCAAGAATCTTGTTTTAATAAAAGCAAAATTAATTTTGATCATATTGACAAAATATTCAAGTAACTTCAACCACTCCACCAAGTGGGACAATTTAAAAATAAATAAATACATAATCGAAGCTCATACATACAAGAAGTTGAGCAGGATGGAAGGGACCAAAATGCAAGGTGGAAACTAACAGCAGAGTCGAAGTGAGAGTGAGATCAAGGGGAGGTTGAGGACCAGGGATGAAACAAAAAAGGAACAAAGCAACCGAGAGGTGAGGAGGGAGAAAGAAAAAGGGGGAGTATTTGAGGTATAATTGGGTTAATATGGAGTAAATATCCCCAACAGTACTAATGAATCACAACTCCATTTACTGTTCGTTTAAACCTTGGAGAACGCATGAGGATATGCCTTCATGAATGAGATCCAAGATATGCGAGGGTATCCATGAAAACAGCTCCATTCCAACGTTACCAATTTGATTTTGAATGACAAGAACAAGTAGTTTGGACACGAAGCATCTCAAGCAAACAGCATCACGGAGGAACAAAATGAACTTTATTTCTTTCCAAAACATGGCAGAACAACCAACCAGCACGGCTCGAAGAGTACAGTCGGCAAGGCTAACGATAACGACGCAACTGCAGCGTGTTGCGACGACGCCAGGCCGCATGCCGCGAGCCCCCGATGGTCTGGTGGTAGCCGTGACCCTTCCCCAGGCCGCGACTCTTGCGTCCTGCGGACGTGAGGCCACGCATCTCACGGTGCTTGTGCACCGGTTTAGTTATCCATTGGGTATCAGGGTTTCGACGGATGGCCTTGTGGAATGGGTCGATGAGGATCACTTCAAAATACTTGTAAGTAGCGTCTTCACAGATCCAATAAGAATTAAGAACACGGAGAGCACCCAGGTGACGACCAGCACGTCCCTGCAAGCACGGCACACGGGAAGTGGAATATCACAACCACAAGCACCACAACCAGTCAAGACATCACAACTCCCTCAATGACGTAAGCAAGTACGTGAACAAATGTACAAACCTCTGCTACAGCCTGCAGGTTTCGTGCAAACTTCATCTGGTTCACACCTTGATGGACTGGCTTTCCGTACGTAGCACCCTTGGGCACAGGCTTCTTCCGTCCTCCACGGCGAACACGCACCCGGTAAATAACATAGCCTATTGGGCACACACAAACCAAATTGAGGGGTTGGGGTTGGAGGGCAAAAAATACACAAATTTAACAATAGTACGATACGGACGGAAAAGGACAATATTAAGCAAATCACCGCGGTGATCTTCATTAACCCTCTCGAGCCCACAAAATGTTCTGGGTGAACAAAAAAAATCAAACAAAATTGCATGCGGTCACGGATGACCCCTGGGGCTCTAGAGGGTTAAACAAACAGTGATGGTTTAGACACAAAAAGCCTGAAATATGTTCATGTGAACAATATTCATTCGAGTTTGGATTCAATTAATCATTATATTAATAATTCTGGTCATCAATAAGCATGCCCCCAAATCTATAAACATTAAATCACCACGACCATCCCTTGCACCAGCCAATGTTATATCCTGTCCCTTTTATCCTCACTGGTGAACATCCATTCTCAAGGTACATCACCATGATGTCACATCACAGCATGACATCACATTTTTAAGTGTCATCAAAACGCGAACCTTGAAGATATCTCGCCCGGAAACCAATCGTCCCGGATGGGTCACGAGGCAAGATCCCGCCATACCTTGCTTGGCTTTGTAGCCGAGCCGTCGGGCCTTGTCGGGCCGCAAGGGCCGAGGGGCACGATGTAGGGCCGAGAGCTGCCTGAATTGCCAGCAACGAACTCTGAGAAGGAACCGCATCATGTCAGACTGCTTCTTCCGCCATAGCTCTTGCATGTATCTGTAAGCGCCCATCGCGCCGTGGCTGCAACAAGACAGAACACAGGGATGAGGCACGGGACAAAATGGAGGGTTCGAGTACACCTTCAAAGCACATCTCCACGAGGCCGGCCCGGAAGGGAGGCTCCAATCGGAGAAGATCGCGGGTTCAAATCCCGTCCACCTTGTTGATTTTTAGATCCTCGTGGAGGATCTCCAAGTCTTACGTTGTTGTTGTTCATCTTCTTCTTGTGGACTTTTTTGTTTCACAGCCTACAGTTTTCATCGAAACTTCCTGAAACTTGGCATGTATATGTAGAAATACCCTGCGCAAACAGTAACCATCTCCGATTTTGAAAATTCCTCCTAGAAAAAAAGTTATGACGTCAAAATATCTCCGCTAATGGAAATCGCCTAAAAAATTATCTCCGAAACTAGGCAAGCTTTTTGAATTCTGTTTGCGGGAATCGAATAGAGCATTAGCAGAGATGAATTACCGCACATATGATACATCACTATGACGTTTTATGGCGTCATTCCTATTTTTTGACATTTTTTGTTTCACAACCCAGAGTTTTCATCGGATCTTTGTGAAACTTGCCATGTATATGCAGAAAGCCCACACGCAGGGAGTAACCATCTCAAATTTTGGAAATTCTTCCTAGAAAAAAAAAGGTTGACGTCATAATATCACCGCTAATGGAAATCGCCTCTACCATTATCTCCGAAACTAGGCAAGCTGTTTGAATTTCGTTTGCGGGAATCAAGCCGGGCATTAGCACAGATAATTTATCGCAAACCTGATACATCACAATGACGTCATCGTTAAGAGGACGAGGATCTCAGCTCATTTGAGCTCGTTCTCATTGTGGTTCCCTACAAAAGGTACATTGACGTCTCCTGATGTCCTTCTACGTGCTATTCGCGTAGAAGCTCCACCAGTATCATCATTCCGACAATAAAAACTATTTTCTATTCGTTCAACAATGAACATTCCAACCCAGCGAAGCTATTGGCAGGAATCAGATCATGGCAAATGGACAGCCAGCTTAACGTACTCCTCGATGCAGCACCACCAGGCGACATCACAAAGGAATTGTTGGTCGTCGTCAAATCCGATTGTGACAACGACCGTAACAAGGCCTAGGCGTCGCGGAGCCGCGTAAACCACCGACGAGAGCATGTCATGGTTAATTATATAAACCTCCTTATTACATCAACCTCTTCATTCCACGAGCACCAAACATAAACGTTATGGATAACTATCGCCGTGTGTTGATGGCTCTGGGTTCGTGGCCATGATCAAACAGGCTGAGCTCGGGCCCGTTAAAACCGCGTCAATGGCTCCGGGTTCGTAACCGATTTAAAAAAACGCTCCGCGCCAAAACCCAAACAACACGAAACCCACAAACACAGAAAGGACTCACGAACCGAACAAGGCGAGCCGGTACTTTATGTAGCGCGAGATTACCCCGATTCGATGCGGATTGTTCCAAATTAAAAATGAACCCACAACACTCACTTTGGAGGCAACCGGAAAAGGAGAGACGTATAACGACGTCACATCCGGTGAATTTATGTAAATGATCGGTGCTTCACTGAAAATGACCATAAAATATTTTAATTTATTATTTTCATTACATCGTCATTCGGGGGAGGAAGAGGTTTCATGAAAAAAAAATAACGCACGGAAAAATGAATACACCGACATTGAAACCGTGTTAATGACACCGCCATGATCGCTATTGACACCGCCATGATCTCAAGTTAAAATCAGTAAATATTTTGGAAATGCAGACGTGTTTGAATGTTGGTTTGAGGTCTGTATTCACTGTAATGTCCTTTATTTTATGTTGCATCGCCCTCTATGGGTAATTGAACTGTGCTTCGGGTTCCAGTTTGGGCTGCAGTGTTTCATTGACTGGAACCCAAACTGGAAGTTTCCTTCATTAACGTTGATATCTTATTTCCTGGCTACAATATTCAAAACCTCCATATTACTGTGTAATGGATGCTTAAACAGGGCGGTTGCGCTTCGAGCACTCCCTGTTGGTTTGGACCCTTGTATAATATGTGCTGCTGTGGCACATGTTGTTATGGTCAACATTACAGTGAAGAGGTAATGCTGCAGGCCGTGGTGAGGATGTAGTGAGTGCTGCAGATAGTGGTAATGGTGTAGCGAGTGCAGGCAGTGATAAGGGGGTATAAAGGGTAGGCAGTGGTGAGGAGATAGTGATGGCAGACGGTGGTGAGGGGTAGTGAGAGTAGGCAATGGTGAGGTAGTGAGGGTAGGCAGTGGTGAGAAGGTAGAGAGGGTAGACAATGGTGAGGTAGTGAGGGTAGGCAATGGTGAGGGTAGGCAGTGGTGAGAAGGTAGTGAGGATAGGCAGTGGTGAGAAGGTAATGAGGGTAGGCAGTGGTGAGGAGGTAGTGAGGGTAGGCAGTGGTGAGGATGTAGAGAGGGTTGGCAGTGGTGAGGAGGTAGAGAGGGTAGGCAGTGGTAGGGACGGTTTAGAGAGGGTGGCATGGTGTGAGGCCAGGAGTGGGTGTACGAGGTGTAGGCTGCCTAGTGTGTGAGGGGTTGCAAGTGCAGGCAGTGTTGAGCGGGTAGTGAGGGTAGGCAGTGTTGAGAGGGTAGTCAGGGTAGGCAGTGGTGAGGGGGTAGTGAGGGTAGGCAGTGGTGAGGAGGTAGTGAGGGCACACAGTGGGTGAGGGGATAGCAAGTGCAGCCAGTAGTGAGTGGGCAGTGGTGAGGGGAAGTGAGGGTCGGCAGTGGTGAGGAGGACGTGCGGGCAGGCATTGATTAGGGGAGAGTGAGGGGAAGCAGTAGTGAGGCAGGGAATGGTGAGGGAAGAGTAAGGGCATGCAGTGGGTGAGGGGGTTGCAAGTGCAGGCAGTGGTGAGGTGATTGCAAGTACACAGTTTTTCTGATCTGATTTTACATTTGCGGCCCTGTGTTTCACGTATTCACGGTTTTTCTGACCTGCTTCTACATTTGCAGGCCTGTGTTTCGTGTATTCACGGTTTTTCTGACCTGCTTCTACATTTGCGGCCCTGTGTTTCACGTATTCACGGTTTTTCTGGACCTGCTTCTACATTTGCGCGCTGACTTCACGTATTCACGGTTTTTCTGACCTGCTTCTTACTTTGCGGCCCTGTGTTTCACGTATTCACGGTTTTCGACCTGCTTCTACATTTGCGGCCCTGTGTTTCGACGTATTCATCGTTTTTCTGACCTGCTTCTACATTTGCGGCCCTGTGTTTCGCTATTCATGGTTTTTCTGACTGCTTCTACATTTGCGGCCCTGTGTTTCACGTATTCACGGTTTTTCTGACTTGCTTCTACATTTGCGGCCCTGTGTTTCACGTATTCACGGTTTTTCTGACACTGCTTCTACATTTGCGGCCTGTGTTTCGCGTATTCACGTTTTCTGACTTGCTTCTACATTTGCGGCCCTGTGTTTCACGTATTCACGGTTTTTCTGACCTGCTTCTACATTTGCGGCCGCTGTTTCGCGTATTCACGGTTTTCTGACTGCTTCTACATTTGGGCCCTGTGTTTCGCGTATTCACGGTTTTTCTGACCTGCTTCTACATTTGCGGCCCTGTGTTTCGCGTATTCACGTTTTTCTGACCTGCTTCTACATTTGCGGCCCTGTGTTTCGCGTATTCATGGTTTTCGACCTGCTTCTACATTTGCGGCTTGCTGTTTCGTATTCCGGTTTTTCTGACCTGCTTCTACATTTGCGGCCCTGTGTTTCGCGTATTCACGGTTTTTCTGACCTGCTTCTACATTTGCGGCCCTGTGTTTCGCGTATTCACGGTTTTTCTGACCTGCTTCTACATTTGCGGCCCTGTGTTTCGCGTATTCACGGTTTTTCTGACCTGCTTCTACATTTGCGGCCTGTGTTTCTCGTATTCACGGTTTTTCTGACCTGCTTCTACATTTGCGGCCCTGTTGTTTCAGTATTTCACGGTTTTCTTGACCTGCTTCTACATTTGCGGCCCTGTGTTTGCGTATTCACGGTTTTCTGACCTGCTTTTACATTTGCGGCCTGTGTTTCGCGTTTCACGGTTTTCCTGACCTGCTTCTACATTTGCGGCCCTGTGTTTCACGTATTCACGGTTTTTCTGACCTGCTTCTACATTTGCGGCCCTGTGCTTTGCGTATTCACGGTTTTTCTGACCTGCTTCTACATTTGCGGCCCTGTGCTTCACGCCATGAAGTCAAGTCTGGTCTAAAAGAAAATAGAAAAATTACTTGATAATAAAAATGGTACTAATTTTTTTTTTTAATTCTCTTTATTTATTAAAATACATCGTTTTGTCAAAAAACGGTGCTTTGACATTAACTGATCTTACTTTTTCTTAAATGGGGATTCTGAATTGTAAGACAAAGGTGTGCGTGCGTGCGTATTAAGCTTTTGTTTATCGTGATAAAATGTATTTCAATTGTCACTCATTTTTGGGCCTCAAATGGTTAGAGTCATGTTAAAAAATGTATGGGGTGTTAAAAAATGTAAAATGTAAAAAATGTACAAATGTTAAAAAAAAATCTGGCGATCATGTCATGGCAGACATTGTTGCAGGGCTCCAGTACCTCAAAATGTGGCACTACACCACTGGTCATGTTCAATCAGGAGAATGTGAGAGTACTCCAAACTTCCTCTTCACCATATGCACTTTCCAGGTAAATAAACATCTAGGTAAATGTTGTATCATAAGCAGGACTCCAATTTAGGCTGCCAGGACTGAAACAATCCTCCCCAGAATGCTCTGCGCGCATGTGCAGAAATCCCGAGCAATGAAGTCCAACAGGGTGGCTGAACGTATACCATGTGTCCCAGATAAGGATTGTAACATTAAATGGCTCACAAAGCCGCTGAAAGAAGCTAAAAATACTTGGAAATGTTCCTGAGATAAAGGAGTGTGCCTCTGTACAACAAAAGATTTAGAGAACTTTCTGAACTCACCCAAAAGTTGATATCTTGCAGTCCGTACTGCAAAAACTCCCAATGATGTGGGCCCGTGTAAGGCCTGTGGACGGACGCGTTCTACCTTACCTCTCCAATCATTCCTGCCAGTGAGTGGACTGTGAACCTTGCAGAATTACCTTGTGCGAACATGGCAGGTTTGGTGATTTATTTAATTGAGTCTGCAATCGGAAAGCCAATGCTGTCATTACCAACATTCAGATAGACCTCCTGCAGGGAGACACCATATCTGATTTAGTTGCTTCTTTACACCGATGGGAAGGTTGTATCTGGGGCTTGTCAATGTCAGGAAGTGAAATTTAGTATATGTTCCCTTTTACACTTTCAGTTCAATAGAGTGTAGTCGTTCGTATTAAAATGTTAACAAAGCGATATTTTGAAGGGATGTGAAATTAAATAAAACACAAGCCGGGAGGCGGCGATGGTTCACGGCCATTATTGAACAATGCCACGATAGGTACAATTGAGTTAGTGGAAGCTTTTGAGGAAGGCCCTACCGTAAAAACCTATCTCTTCCGTCAAAATTGACCAAATCAATCGGATTTTTATACTTATGGACATTACGCACAGCTTCGAGGAAATGAAATTGCGAGAAAAAAATCGAGAAAAAAATAAAAAATAAACAAGTTTCATCAAGATCGCATCAAACGTCACAGAGCTATGTTCTGGAGAGAGTCACAAACAGACAGACACAAGACACAACGAAAATAATAGGTCACTTGCTGGCCCCTTTGAACAATAAAAAGTTCAGTGGGCGTGGCTCCGCCCACAAGGGGCGTGGGACGCCCCTCATACAAAAAGGCACAACTAGACCATGATATGTAGCTTGTGTCCAAGTTTCATCAAGATCGAATCAAACGTCACGGAGCTATGCTCTGGAGAGAGTCACAAACAGACAGACAGA
>CM068956.1:99743307-99753400 GCA_035128595.1 Eptatretus atami | reverse complement strand
TGTGCGAATTCTTCCTTCATTTACATCGTCATCATACGTGGAAAATGAGCTGCTTACACTACTATCGTACTCTGTTCGAAATCTTCTTCAATTACGCTACGCCTCACCATATACAAGTGTGATGAAATAACATGTCGCCCCTGTGTCGAATCTTCCTTCACTTACGTTAACATACAGCTCGTACGGAAACTGACTCGTCTCCCCTCCGTGTTTCGAATCTTCTTTCCATATACGTTCAGCATACAGTTGTGGAAAATAACGTTGAGTACATGTGCCGAATCCTTCTTCCATTACGTACTAATACAGTGTGGAATCAATCTCGATGCTAACATCTAGTGATCAGAATTACGTCTACTCTAATCCGTACACATCCGAGTGATGAGCAACCATATACCTCCTTGCTCACATCATACACACTGTGCCGAAAATCTTCTTCACCTTAACGATCCACTATACCATGTGGAACAAACTGGCACCTGTGTCGAATCGTCTCGTCATACGTCACTACAGGTGTGGAAATGACTGTCGTACCTTGCTGCCGAAGCTTCTCCATTACGTCAGCATACGAGTGGTGAAATGACTGTGTACCTGTGCTGAATCTTCATTACGTCAACATACAGGGTGGAAATGGACTGTTTACCGTGCCGAATCATTCTCATTATCGTCATCACTACAGGTGGAAATAACTGCTGCACCTGGCATGGTCGACAATCTTGCTCTTACAGTCAACATATCATTGCTGGCAAAATGACTTCACCGTGCCGATATCTTCTTCTTACGTCCACACACTACCAGACTGTCGAAGACTAATTTATAGAAACTGATGCCTTGGGCATCACACCCAAAGAGAGACGATACCCCGACATCAATCCTTCTTCAATACGTCACAAAGTGTGCGGAAAATCACTGCTTTAACTCGTGTGAATCTTGCATTGACTTCACATACAGCATGAGTGGAAATGACTGTTACCTGTGCGAATCTTCTTCATCATTACGTCACATACACGTGTAGAGCAATTAACATGTAATCGACCTGTGCCAAATCTTCTTCATTACGTCACAATAGGTGGAAATGAACTCGTGACCTGTGCCGAACTCTTCTTCATTACGTCCATATCATGTTTGGAAATACCTGCTCACCTGCTGCCGTAATCTTCTTCATTTACATATCACATAACATTTGAGAAAGTGACGGCACCTGTGTCCGAATCTTCTTCATTACGTCACATAATGTGTGGAAATGACTGTGCACCTTGTTGCCGATCTCTTCATTACTCCAATACAGATGTGGAACAATGACTGTAGCCTGTGCCGAATTTCTTCATTTACGTCACATACATTGTTGAAAGGACAACTGATCCCTGTTACCGCTGCGAATCTTCTCATTACGTCACATACATTGGAAAATGACTGTAGTACCGTGCGAGAATCTTCTCATTACTCACATACATTGAGTGGAAATGACTGGTGTATACCTGTGCCGAATCTTCTTCATTACTCACATAACAGTGTGAAATTAACTGTGCCTTGCCGAATCTTCTTCATTACTCACATACATTGTGAAAATGCTGTTACCTGTGCCCGAATCTTCTTCATTACGTCACATACAGTGTGAAATAGCTGTAGCCCTGTGCCGAATCTTCTTCATTACGTCACTTACAGTGTTAAATAACTGTGCACCTGTGCCGAATCCTTCTTCATACTCATCACACTCAGTGGACAACTATGACTGTCCACCTGGTGCCGAATCTTCTCATTACGTCACATACATTGTGGAAATGACTGTTGTACCTGTGCCGAATCTCTTCATTACGTACACATAATGTGTGAAATGACCTGCCTGCCCTGGCCGAATCTTCTTCATTACGTCACATACAGTTGTGGAAATAACTGTACCTGTGCCAAATCTTCTCATTACGTCACATAAGTGTGGAAAATGGACTGTTACCTGTGCCGAATCTTCTTCATTACGTCACATAAGTGTGTAACTGACTTGACCTGTTGCCGAATCTTCTTCATTACTCCACATAAGTGTGGAAATGACTTGTGTACCTTGTGCCGAATCTTCTTCATTACGTCACAATAAAGTGTGGAAATTACTGATAATCCCTGCTCCAGATCTTCTTCACTTACGTCACATAAGTGTGGGAAATGACTGTGTTACCTGTGCCGAATCTTTCTCATTATTCATCAAAGTGTTGGAAATACTGGTTGACCCGTGCCGAATCTTTTCATTAACGTCACATATAAGTTGGAAATCGACTAATGACCCTGTGCCGAATCTTCTTCATACGTCACATAAGTGTGGAAATAACTGTGTACCCCTGATGCCGAATCTTTTCTTCCGAGGACCACATTGAATGTGAAATGACAAATTCATGATTCTCTCGTCTTTACAGCAATGCGCGTGAAGAACAATATATTAAATTTTTTTTTTCTGTATTTTCCAATTGAACTCCAAAAGGAAAGATTGTTTTTCCATTTATTTATTATTATTATTTCGTGTGCAGCCCTGGCTATCGTCGCATCGTTGCTGGCAGCGCGGCGTGATCATACTGGACTCCACTGTGTTACAGGTGCACGTGTGACTAACTCTAAATTGTATTAAAAAACGATGTGAAAAACAAACTGTCCATTTCCTGAGAGTTCGCAGCCCACGAGTACTGATCTGACAAACAAGTTGTAACCACCAGCACGCAGCGATGAAACGGCTATTAAATATGTTGATGTTTGGCATGGGGTTTTTTTTCCTCCAAATTCCCGCTGGCTGATGAGTCGTTCTTCAGGGGGTTCTTTGGTGTTGTGGGAAACGCTCCTCACTCAGATCTTCATGTGCATCGCGTTGTCCTTCCGCTCCACTATTTGTATTGGCTACAACCAGACCGCGCTGTCCATTGGACGATTGTTTTTTTGGTTTCACAGCGCCCAGCCAGAGTGACCACTTATATGGTAGTCGATCCAGTGGAAAAAAAAAAAAAAAACTATTTTGAAAATTATGTTCTACCCTTATCAGTTTTTCCCGTGATATGTTTTGTCTGTCGGTATGTCTATCTAGTCGAAAATTTTTTTTTTTTTAACCATATTTGAAATTTGTTCTACCCTATTATCAGTTTTTTCCGTCGATATGTTGTCGCTTGCGGTAGTCGATCTAGTCGAAAACCAAAAAAATAATTTGTTCTACCCTTATTCATCAGTATTTAAAATGGCGATTCAGTTAATCACATGTGCGCATTTCGTATGAAACTTGTTGTAGGTTCATACCATGACCTATTGTGTGCAAATAGAAAACGTTGCTTATGACCACCACCGTCCTAGCAACGGGACTGTAAATTTTTGAAAAATCATAAAAAATTATTATTTCGTAAAATCCAATTACATTCGGACACGAGCGACTCGTTGGGCAGTAATTCCGTGCCTATTGTCAAATTTCCAGACTGAATCCTATGAAAACTGTCGGAGAGAAGATTGACTTTTTACATGAACCCGTGGTCGTAAAAACAAAAAAAAACGAAGTTCGTTTAATCTCAGGACTATGAGTCAGATATACACGAAATCTGGTACTGGTAGGTTTTCTGGTTAATTCCTAGTCTATGTGTGAAAAGAGATACGTTTGCATGACCCCTCCCGTTGCCCATGCAACGGCCCGATAAACTTCTAAATGTGGGTGTATTTTAACGAAAAAAAATAATCTGCAGCCATTTAACCCCTTGAAGCTAGAATCATGAATTTTTCTTTGCTTATCTCAGTCATTCCCCTATCAAACGGGGCCCATCGGCATCAGGCTTCTAATGGGGTAGTTCGTAGACTACCCCATGTCCGTACGTATCCTGCGGCTATTCTGTGTGTTGTTCTGTCCAGAGCATTAACTCCCGTTGACTTTTGATCCTGATCTTGATGTAAACTTGTTAATGTGACTTCGATATCAATGTTAGTGTGTTGTCCTGGTGAGCGCGCGTGCTACACCCATTGTATGGGGAGCCACGCACCAAAACATAGCATTTTTTGAGGGTAATCGGAATCATTAAAAATCTGATTCTTCTCCACGGAATTGAATCTGTAATGGAAGTGGTTCTTCGGTATTGAATTACAGCAATAATAATTATCATAAAACTTGTTCGTTGTTCCGATTTTCATTTTGTCTACCAAGTGTAAGCACAGGTAAATATCTTAGAAAATTTGCGAATTTTGACATAAAAAATATACGACCGCCCAAACTTGTCGAAGCACTCGGATGACAATTTTTTTCATGCTAATCTTTGTAATCAATTCTCCCACCTAAAGTCTTGAAACGCATTTTGGACTCTAAATCTCGAAGCACCATTGCCCTTGGCACCCCCTTCAGTTTGTTTTACGGCTGATTTCACACAAGGTATGTTAATACCCGAGGAGGACTAAAATCGCCTACTAATAGCCTATATGATGTTATTTTGTTCCGGTGATGTTTCCAGGAGTTGCAAAGCACTAACTTTGCCTTACTTTAAGCACACAGTCAATAATTGACAACCGGCGATCATTCAGACAACTCCATCTATAGGATTCTTCTATTAATTGCCACAACAGTGTTTAAAGGCCTATCAAAAGTCAAATTTTAAGTCTCTGTGGAACGAACCGCGTTTTTCGACTTCGATCTAACTACTTCAACGTAAGCTATAGCACTGTATATCCATTTTAACTGAAAATAATTTCTCTCTGTTTAGAATCTACTGTCAATACGCCTGGACCATATGTCAGACTTGTTATTCTCATATTTCCTAAAGGATTTGCAAGAGTCAAATTTTAAAGTTCTCTTGACGTACGGTTTAATCAGCAAGCTTTCATTCCTGCAACCAATTTGTTGATATTTTATAACTGGTATTCACATTGTCATCTGACTCTAAACGGAACAATGCTAATACCGCTTTGTGACTAACTATCGTCTCGAGGACTGTTGAGTTATGTACTATCAAATCCCTTACTGTCTATATAATAGTCTATTGGAACGATATCATGAAAATATGACGATGTCGCACAAATTTGTTGGAGTAGGTCAATGCGTTATAGAAAGGATAAATTGTTACCGACTTTCTGACCGTAGATGTGGACGGGTTATTGTTTACTTTTTTGTTTGTACAGGTGATTTAACCAGCATTGGAGAATTCGGGCTAACAACATGTTAGGGAGACTTGTTTTAACTTAGCAAGTAGATCTCGCGCAGATATTGGCGCACACCTCACCGTGATGCCTGATGCCATCATATGCTCAATTTAATTTTATGAATATTTTCAGCATATGTTACGCCAATGGGGCTACACAATAGCTTGAAATAACATTCTTTAATTAATGGGACCTATGCGCAGAGCATCATCCACCTCGTATCCTCCTGATCTCGAACAAAATCAATCAATTCGCCATGTTACATGTGCAAATCATACCATTCCTATAGACTACGTTTGCCAACTCTCACGAAATTCAAACTAAACGATTCTTTTATATTCTCATTCCTAAACAACGTAACCAAATCGACTATCACATTGCCTATGTACAACACCCACACTCGCCAAACCTTCATTCCGAACCTCCAAACATCCTTTAGATCTGCACTAACAAAAAAACACACTCGCACAACGACCAGCAGACGACGTCGTTGCAGAGCATGCATACTTGCAAATTCCATAAAACCAAATTGACTTTCTAAAAAATTGCTGGTGAAATTCCAGTGATCTGATTATGAAACCTCTCAAATTGTTCAAGTCAATCGGTTATGAAATTGAGGATTTTAGAAATTCACCTAAGTTGCTGACCTTGAACTATGTTGCCCACTTGATCTCAAAACAAAGGTCTTCCTTATGACAAACTTCACAGGTGGTGAAGCTCTCGTGAAATCAGTTTTAAAATTGTGATACCTGACATTGTGACAGCCAGACAGCAGATATAATGAAAATCACTTAGAGATGATAAACTTGGCAAACACAGCACAGTTTTAGAAATGGCATCTGGTTACTGTATGCACATACCTCTATGCCAGGTGGAACAGTTTATGTTTTGATCCCACTGACTGGGTTGATCACCAAACCACCAACATCCCGAACCTATGTCTTCCACATTCACTCACTCACTTCCTATTCTTCATCCAAACTCATACCAACTAAACTTGCCAATATTGAGACTAGTGCTACTATTTAGTTTGGCCTATCCATCATTTTAGAAATTAGGCCTAGCCGTGTTGACCTTTTGACCTTTAATTAATATGTCGTGTGAATGTCAGCAATCCTGTACATTGAAAATGCTCTTGCAAATTTCAAATTTCAATCTGATGACAATAGAGGATTTTATAAATTTCCCAAATTGGCCTTTTTAGCCTATTTTGACCTTTTGGCCTAGTTTGCCTCAAAATTAATTGGGTTGTCTTTGAATTCATTGACCTGACATGCAATTGTTCATTCATAATTTCAAGTTAATTGGATTAAAATTGACGTGATTTAGAAATGTTATGCCTATGTTTACCTCTTCGCCATGGTAACCACAAAACATAAGTGTTTGAATTCAGTGACCTGCATGTAAATGCTTCTTCAAACTTTCAAATTAAGTCAGAATAAACTTGAGGATTTAGAAATAATCTGGCCCAAATTTGGCCTGTTCAAATTTGGTCTATGTTGACCCTCAAAAATTAGTAGCGTGTGGTGATTCGTTACCTGACATGCAAATCGTGTTTCAAAATTTCACAGTTAAGTTGTATTAAATTGAGGATTTTAGAAATTTCGGCCGATGTTTGAACCCTTTGGTCTACGTATTGTATGTCGTGTATATTTATATATATATACAAGCGGTAGCGGACATGCGGTTAGTCGTTACCAATAGAACCTGACGCGAGTGCGGCCCGTTCGATGGGGAATGACCTGAGTGATTATAAGCACAAAAAATCAATTGATTCTAGGCTTCAAAGGTTAAGCTGCAGATTGTTTTTTCGTTAAAAATACCCCACATTGTGAGGTTTCGGCTTTCGTTCTACGCACACGATGGGGTCCATAGCAACGGTTCTTTCTCACACAAACTAGGGACATACTCATGAACTATCCATATCAGTTCACTGTATAGACTCTCGGTCTCTGAGATATACGAACTTTCGTTTCTTTTATTTTTTCGACCAGGTTTCATTCAAAGTCTATCTTCCCGGACAGTTTTCATAGGTTCGGCTGGAAATATTTGACCAATATGGTTCGAATAGATCTGCCCACAAGTCGCTCGTGGCCCGATTTTGATTTCTCGAAAAAAATAATATTTTTTTTATGATTTTTAAAAATTTTCAAAGGTTCCGTTAGCCAACGTGGTCTCCATAGCAACGGTTTCTCATTTGTCACGACACTAGGTTCATGGTATGAACCTTTACCCACCAAAGTTTCATCAAAATCGCCAGCTTATAACGCAGCATCTGATCCGAAATCAACAATCAATACAGACATACAGCTCACATACAACCATGACAGGACATAGCAGACTACAAGATACAGACAATACATGACATACAACAAACATATCGACGGAAAAAAGTTGATAATAAGGTAGATCTACAAAATATTAATATTGTTTTTTTTCGACTTTATCGACTACCAATATATAATATAATATACTATATATATATTATATATATTATAATATATAATAATATATATATTATTTATATATTGAAGACCTGAACCCTTGGGTTCCCTTGTGACAGCGGTTGTATAATAAAAGAGATTATTTTAAAAAAGAAAAAAAAAAAGCTCCAGCGAACTTATGACTGTGTACCTGTGCCGAATCTTCTTCATTACGTCACATACAGTGTGGAAATGACTGTGTACCTGTGCTGAATCTTCATTACGTCACATACAGTGTGGAAATGACTGTGTACCTGTGCCGAATCTTCTTCATTACGTCACATACAGTCAATATTACACTATTCGTAGAAGAGATTCCGGCAAGACACAGTTTATTCCACACTATTGCATGAAAAGATCGGCACAGCTACATCATCCAAATTATATGAGTAAGAAGAAATCGGCACGTTACAGTTATTTCCACATTATTGACGTAATGAAGAAGAATTCGCGCACAGTACACAGTCATATCCAAAAACTTATGTGAACGTAAGTAAAGAATTCGGCAGGGGTACACAGCTTTTCCACACTATATGTCGTAATGAAGAAGATTGACAGGATCAACCATCATATTCCACACTTATGATGAGTAATGAAGAAAGGTTGGCAGCAGGTAACACAGTCTATTTCCACACTATGTACGTTATAAAGATGGACAGTGCAGCTTTCCACAATGTTTGAATAATGAAGAAATTCGCACAGTAGATTCCAAAAGTATGTGAGTAAAGAGAATTGCACAGGGGACAGTATTTAACACTGAAGTGAATGTATGAGAAATTGGCACAGGGCAAGTATTTCCAACACTGAATTACTAATGAAAACGCACAGGTAACCAGTCATTTCAACACGTATTAACGTAAATAAGAAATTCGACAGGTAACCCAATTCACATGTAGTGACGTAAGAAAAGATTGGACAGCCACACAGTATTTCTACACCGTAGTGAACGTCATGCAAGATTGGCAAGGTATAACAGCATTATCACATGTATGGATAATAAAAGATGGCACAGGGATACACAGCATTTTCAAATTATGTCGTACTAAAGAAGACCGCACAGTAAACATCATTCCAAATGATATATACTAATGAAGAAAGATCGCACAGTAACATTTCCACCTTATTGACGTAAGAAAAATCGCCAGTCATTATTCCACACTATGTGACAATGAAAAAAGATTAGGCACAGTCAATCATTTCAAAGTATAGTACGTAATGAAGAAGATCGACCATGAAGCCATCAAATGTGCTAAGAAAAATGCACAGGGCACAAGTTATTCCACACTTATGTGACTAAGAGAAGATTCGCAAGCAGTGCACAGTTATTCCCACGTAGTGACTATGAAGAAATTCGGCACAGATCACAGCATTCCAACGTATATGACGGAATGAGATTCAGGCACAGGTACACAGTCATTCACATATGTGCGTATGAAAAATTCGCACGTGACAGGTTATTTCCAACACCCTAGTGAGTAATGAAAGAACGAACAGGTCCACAGTCATTTCCACAAGTATTGAATATGAAAGATCGACCAGTGACAGATATATTTACAACTGGTAGGAGTAATGAAAGAAATTCGGCACAGGTACACAGCATTCAACGTAGTAAGTAAGAAATCAGCACAGTAACAATAATCACGTATGTGACGAATAAGAAGATCGGAAGGTACACATATTCCAACTGTATTGACTATAAAATGATTCGACACGGGACAGATTTCCACATGCGTAGATGTACGTATGAAAGATTCGCAAACAGGGAACAGTTATTTCCACACTGTATATAATGAAGAAGCATTGACATCATACAACGTATTTCCACACTGAGGAGTAATGAAGAAATTAGCACAGTCAACAGTATTTCCACAGGGTAGGATATGAGAAGATTCAACAGTACACAGTCCTATACACTGTATTGAGTAATGAAGAGATTCGACAACAGTGCCAGTTTTCAACACTGTATGGACGAAGAAAAAATTAGAACAGTCACTCATTCCACTGTAGTGACGAAGGAAAAAGATCGCATACAGTTTCCACACTGTAGTGAACGTAAAAGAAGAAGATTCGGGAGAAATAAAGAAATTAATATATGTGACTCAGGGAGCGTGTAAACGCTGGCATGAGACTTACTCGAGGTTAAACGCTCGTCTCTAAGGTTCAATCCACCCCTATAAACGTCATCCCGGTTCACAGCAGTCATTCTAGTTACACGTGTCCTCGTCCTCGTCCTCGTCCTCGTCCTCGTCACGTTAAACGGAGATATCCGTCTGTAATAGTTTGGAACGGTAAAGAATACGTCTTAGAAGAGTTGCAAACTATCGGAACACTGACCAATACAAATCCGCCGAACAAACACAGACTGGGGATCAGCGCAGGCCGAACACTCAGGCAATGCGCTGCCATGCAGCTTAATGAGAATAAAAGAATCCAACCAGTGGAAGCCAATCACCCATCAATGCGCAACCCAAAACAAA
>CM068956.1:99728568-99739622 GCA_035128595.1 Eptatretus atami | reverse complement strand
TTTTTGTGTAATCCTCAAGTCTTCCCATTCGACGGTACCATCGCTCAGGTTTCTTGTAGACGATACCATGTCCGCTACCGGCTGGTATAATATTATATAGTACATAATACTCTGTGACCAAAAGGTCAACTCGGCCCAATTTCTAAAATCCTCAATTTTAATCCAGATTAACTTGAATTTGAAAACGATTTGCCATGGTTCAGCGTAACCGATCAACCACTACTATTGTAGAGTTCAACATGGCCAAATTTTGACCAGCCATTGGGCAGATTTCTTTAAATCTCTCATTTCATCTGATTGATTTTGAAGATTGAAGGCATTTACATTGTCCAAGTCACTGATAAACTTATTGGGTTTGTGGGGAACCAGTGGCTTTTTTTTTGTTGTTTAAGTGTCTAGACATAGGTCTCAAATTCTTAAAAATCCTCATTTTTTATTCATTAACTGTAATTTTTTTTGGTGTGTTGTGTTTGTGGAAAACATTGCAATTCAGGTCAAGAATTCAACCACCTATTAATTTTTGAGGGTAAACATAGCCAAAAGGTCAAAATAGGCTAAAGCGGCAATTTGGGCGCCAAAATTTATAAAATCCTCAATTTCATCAGATTGATTTGAAATTTGAAGAGCATTTTCATGTCAGGTTGTGATTCAACGACCAATTAATTTAAGGTAAAAAAGTCAACACAGGCCTATTTCTAAAATGATGGAAGGGCCAAAAACTAAATATATCACTATCTCAAAAAGTTGGATTGAGTATGACAAAAGAAGTGATAGTGAGTGAATACTGACAAACGGATTGGATTTGGTTGGATTCCCATCGTGGTTACAAAATACTTTCCACCTGGCAGAGGTATTGCTCTACCGTTGCCATTCTACCTGTGCTTGTTTGCCAAAGTTATCACTCTACAATGATTTTTCATTATCTGTTCTGTCTGGCTGTCACTGCTTTACAATTTAAACTGATCTTCACGAAAGCTTACCCACTGGTGAAGTTTGTCAATAGGAAGAAGCTATTGTTTTTGAGGTCAAGTGTCAACATAGGTCAAAGTCAGCAACTTAGGTGAGATTTCTAAAAATCCTCAATTTTCATCGATTGACTTGAAATTGGAGAGATTTGCATATCAAATCACTGAATCAAGCCATTATTTTGAAGTCAAATTGTGTTTATGGGATTTTGCAAGTATCATGCTCTGCACGACGTCGCTTTCTTGTTTGTTTGATCTGTTGGCAGGATATTCAAAAGTTGTGGACGGTTGGATTACATGGGACAGGTTGGGGTGTGTGACCACTGCGAATTGATTCGATTTTTACGATTGAATCCGGATCAGAGCTACTAGAATTTAAAGTGATTCTTCAGCATTGGATTGGGCTCAAACGATATATAGCATATTTTCAACATGTATTGGGTTGATATGTTCTCCGTGACAGGCATACAGGTGGAGGTATGCGCTCTGCGGGTGCCTCAAGTTAAAAAATGTTTTAATGTGTGTTTTTAGCCCATCTTCAATTGGTGAAAATCACTTCAAAAATAAATAAATCTCATATCCGATCACACATCTTCACCAAAAATCTATCATTATTCATTCTGTCATACACGCAACCTTTCCACCAATTTTGCCGAAATCGGTCCATATCTTTTTGAATATCTCTGTTCGCCACAAATAGACAGGGGTGAACTTAACCTCCGTCCACTTCGTTAGCAAGAAGTAGTAAAACTTACCTTTTCTATTGAAGCCTTGACCCTACCAACAGGACTTGTGCAATGAAAGTTCTGTTCTGTTCATAATTATTATCTAGAAGTAATGGGAATGATTGTAATAAAAAAAACAACGTTGAACTATGGTCACGAGCGGTATTTGAACGATGTAGATTGTTTCAGAAGTCAGAATGCAATGTGATATTTTTGACCAAGCTTAAATGATCAACATGATGTGTACGGGGTGACAGTTATTGCTGCGAAATTCGAAAAACCGCGTTACGTTCGACTTTCAATTTTACCTTGAACCTTTAAGTCATAAAACATTTGTGAAAATAGGACAGACGTGCTATTGCTTATTGGAGTTAGTTCGTCGAAGAGTCGAAAACCCCGGTTCTCACTAACAAAATTTGACCTTTGTGCCTTTAAGTCAAAGGTCAAAGATTTATGAACTTTTGGTGCATAACGAAACTTTTCTGGAACATTCCGGAACAATATACATTCATATATATATGGCTTTTGCATCTCGGAATATCAACTTTGATGAAATTCCGAAAAACAAACTTGAAGGGGGCAGGGCAATGTCAGGATAGAGCAAATGGTTTCAAGACTTAGTTGGGGGAATGTCGACTTATGATAAAATCATTGTTCATCGACGCTCTTTCAAATTTTGGCGTCGATATGATTTTATGTTCACAAAGTTCGCATTTCTAAGTTTTGACTTTGACCTTGACCTTGGGACGAAATGAAAATCGGACACGACAATTTAATAATCATTTTGCTATTCAAACGAATGAACCCCTTCCATTCAGTCAATTCTCCTTGGAGAAGATTAGATTTTTTAATCCATTTACCCCTAAATGCGTATTGGGGCTCCGCCCACAATGGATGTGTTTAGCACGCCCTCTCCGGAAACACAACTAGCATTGATATCGAACACATACAAGTTTATTCAGATCGATCAATCCCGGAGTTATGCTCTGGCAGAAACACAAAAAAGCCGGTAGGCGGACAGGTATGACTACACATAACCTGAGCGATGGGCCGTTTGCATGGGGATGACCTGAGGATTAAGCACAAAATTCTTGATTCTTAAAGTTCAAGGTTGATGCTGCAGATTATTTTTTTGTATAATACCCACACTTTAGAAGTTTTGTCGGCCGTTGCTGGGCCACGGGGTCGATAGCACGGTTCTTTTCACACATAACTAACATACCTGAACCTACCATACCAGTTTCATTATATCTGACTCATAGTCTCTGAGTAATAACGAACTCTTTCTTTTTATTGTTTCGCCAGGTTCATTCAATCTTATCTTCCCGACAGCTTTCTAGGATTTCACGTGAAATTTTTGACTATGGGCTGATGTAATGCCACAGTCCCTCGTGCCCGATTTTTGATTTTCGAAAAATAAGTTTTTATGATTTTTCAAAAATTTTAAATCCCGTTGCTGGCACGTGTGTCCAGCACGGTTCTTCATTGGCACACAACTTAGTCATGTATGAAACCTACCAAACCAAGTTTCATCCGATGCCCATTTAATTACTGAAATCGCCATTTAATACTGATAAGGGTTAGAAACAAATCTCAATTTTTTGGATTTCGACTTAGATCGATACAACACAAACATATCACGGAACAAAACTGATAATAAGGTAGAACAAATTCAAAAATTGTTTAAAAAAAAAAAAATTTCGACTGAGTTCGACTACCCAACAGACAAAATATCGACGGAAACTATAAGGTATTAGAACAATTTCAAAATATTTTTTTTTTTTCCCGATGGATCACTACCAAAGTATGTGGTCCTCTGCTGGCCTCTGTGAACAAAACAATCGTCGGAAGCGCGCGTCTGTGAGCCAATACATTAGGGGAGGACCAACGCGATGAAATGAAGATCTGAGTGGGAGCATTCCACCACACCAAAAACCCCCATCGAACAGCTTCACTCAGCCACGGAATTTGGGGAAAACATTGCAAACACAACAGATTTAATACGTTTCATTCGCTGCGTGTTGTTCAACTTGTTGTAGATCGTGACTCACGTGGGCTGGAACTCAGAAATTGGACGGTTTTTCACATCCGTTTCTTAATACACTTTAGAGGTTAGTACACGCTGCACCTGTAACCAGTGGAGTCCAGTTGATAAGCGCGCTGCCAGCCAACATGACCGGTGCACGGCTGCACGAAATAATATAATAAATGGAAAAACAATCTTTCTTCCTTTGAGTTTCAATTGGATACAGAAAAAATAATATCTTCAGATGCTAAAAAATTGAATTTCTTACTTCACGGTCGCAATTGGCACCACTTATGTTCCCATTATAGTACAGAAGATTCGGCACATCACAAGTCATTTACATATGTGCTAATGAGTCCGGTTAAGATTCCATGTATCGTGGAGGCACAGACACGTCATATTCCACTATGAACCTTAATGAAAGATTAGACAGATAATTCACTTATGTATAGAAGAAGATTCGACAGGGCCGCTTTCTCACACTGTTGTGATCATATGAGAAATTCGGCACCAGGTACATATTTCCCACTTATGTGACTAATGAAGAGAATGTCGGCACAGGTACCAAGTCTTCTCCCATTTGTGGTATAGAGATTTCGGCACAGTGCACAAGTATTCCACTGGTATGTTGACGTAATGAAAATTCGGACAGTACACAGTCCATTTATCCACCTATTCGAATGAAGAAAGATTCGGCACAGGCTCTACATCATTCACAAGCGTATGTGAGTAATGAAGAAGTTCACAGTGCACAGTCATTTCCCACAAGCTTAGTGAGTAATGAAGAAATTCGACAGGTGAACAGTTTTTCCACATTATGTACGTAAAAATGCATTCGAGAGTGCACGTTATTTCCACAATGTATGTATAATGAATATCGCACAGCGTCACATAATTTTCCAACCATGTATTGACGTATGAAAAGAAGATTCGCAACAGGTAACCACAGTTATTTCCACAGTATGTCGTAATGAGCAATTTCGGCCAGGTGCCACGTTTTCCACAACTATGTGATGCTAATGAAGAGGATTCGGACAGGTACACAGTATCCACATGTATGTGTGACGTTACGATGAAGATCAGCAAGGTGAACAGTCATTCACAAGTTATGTGACTAATGAAGAAGATTCGGCACACTGCAGTATTTCTCACATGTATTGACGTATTGAAGAAGATTCGGCACAGTGCTACATCATTTCCACAAGTATGTGACGTAATGAGAAGATCGGCACAGTTACACAGTATTTCCACAATGTATGTGATCGTATGAAGAAGTCGAAAGGAACGTTTCACATGTTGGAGGTATTGAAGAGATTCGGCACATTTCACAGTTCATTCATTATGGATGTAATTTAACGATTCGGACAGTGACAGTTATTCCACACTTATGTGACTATGAAAAGTTCGCAAGTGCCAGTATTTAGTGACCTAATGAAGAAGCTTCGACAAGGCACATATTTCAATGTTTGGACGTTAAGAGAGTTGCAAGGTGCACAGTTATTTCCCTTTGTGAGTATGAGAGTTGCAAGGTTCACATTATTTCACACTTATGTGCTTGGAGAATTGCTACCCCGTTTTTTTTTTTTCTTTTTCCGTTTTCAGAATGTTGCGTATGAGTTAGCAAAGTCAAGTTTTCAACTTATTGACGTTGGAGAGATTCGGGACAGTGCAGTTATTTCAACTTATGTACGAATGGAAGTTCGGCCAGGTGACGTTCATTTTCAAATTGTATGTGTAATGATGAAGTTGAGTGCACAGTTTCAATGTATATGGAGTTATGAAAAGTTCGGCAAGGTAACAGTTTCACATGTATTTGGACGTATGATTCAAGACAGCATTTACCATGTATTGTGCGTATGAGAGGTGGCCAGGTCACAGTTCATTCCCATGTATTGACGGTAATGAGAGTTCACACAGATGCGTTTCCATGTATGAAGTTCGCACAGTACCAGTTATTCCCATGTTGTGACGTTGAAAGATGTTCGAACAAGGTACCGTCTTTCCACCTGTATGTGACAATGAGAGATTCGGACAGTAACCCCCCCCCCACCGGTTTTTTTTTTTTATTTACACTGTATGTGACGTATGAAGAGATTGACCAGGTTTACTTATCCACTGTATGAGTTAATGGTTCGACAGGACGTTTTCACCTGTTGTAGTAATGAGAGTTCGGCAGGTCCAGTCAATTTTCACCTGTATGTATTAATGGCAGAGATTCGACAGTTGCACATATTTACACTGTATTGCCGTATGAGTATTCGGAGAAGTAGAAGTGAATTAATTTGTGGTTACTTTCGGGCGGTGCAGGATGATTGACTCAGTTTACACCGCTGTTCTAAGGGTTCGTCGACCGCTAACGGTCACCCGGTGTTTCGGCGGTCTTTCGTAGCCGTGTCCCGTCCTCGTCCCTCGTTCTTCCCTCGGGTCGACGTTGTAACGAGATTTCCGCTTGTAATCGTTGGGCGTTAGACCCGTGTCCTTTCAGGTGAGCTATCGCCGGCCGAACAAATCCTTGCCGACGAGAGGCATGCATCGCGCACGGGCGCAACTAGGATGTGTGCCTGACTTAATGGGGTTAGCAAGGAATCACAAGTGGAAGCAATTGCCTGATGCTTGCACCCCCAACACCCATTCCAAATCAGGAAAAATGGCAAATGCTTTTTTAATGAAATAGTTTTTTTCTTTTTTTTTCTTCTTTCCTTCAGGGGGCGATTGTTTAAAAACTACCCCCGCCCTTGACAAACCCCGCATCGGACTGTCACCATCATGCTTAACTACTAAAGTCTATATCCCATTACCCTGGTATCTCCATTTAGTACTATCTTTCTATTTATTGTCTCTTTTTTGTGATTACTACTTTCAGGGAGCCTCATAATGATGCTTTGGAAGTGCTTAGTTTACTTTCTTACTTCTCGGCTTGGTCCCTGTCTATTATTTTGTTTGTATTATTACATCTAATTTATTTATTTCTACAACTACTTCATTATCTACATGTCATATCTCCCTAACCGCTCTTCTAGTGATAGCGCGTTCTTCGCGTTCTCGTGATGATTTCTGTCGCGAAATCGTACCTTGCGTTGACCTTCTGTGAATCTATTGTCTTTTCAATTGTAATGACACAATTTCTGTTGCCCTCATATTCTGTCTGTTGAACTGTTTTATTTTTTTATATCGCTTACATACCATTTGTTACCTCTTGCACTGCCTGTGTGCTCTTACTCCATATTTCACCCCCCTTTCCGTGTTTTAACGCTCCAATTATCTTGCTCTTATCTCTTTATGTTTCATCGCCCGCACCCTGTAAATGTCAGTTATTCCATCTGCCTCTTTGCCATCTCGCACTTTCTACTTGGAATTTAACCCTTTCTATTCACTCCTTCCACTTGTGTCATCTGCAATTTGGAAGCCTGCTACAGACGTTATAATATGGGCAGGGATTCACTTGGTCGTTCCACCTGGGTTCCATGGACACGTTAAACAAACAGAAGGAGGCTAGAGATTTGCAACCCCCGGTGTGTTGTTGTTGTTTTTTTGGTGTCATTGGTGCCGAGTTGAAGTATTTAAAACTTTAGAATTTATGCTACTATGGTCCAGTTCCTTTGATTGAACCAGTTTTCGAAACTGCCCTTGACACCTTATGTTTTATTTTTAATTCGAATTTGATGGATTATTATTCATTCCTATAGAGTCAATTGTACGTCCCGATTGGGTCTAGAGCCCAACAAGCAGGATGAAGTCAAGGAGGAACCTGGTGGTTCAGTTTGCAGCTCTACCACATCAGAAGTGACTTATTACTTATATAGGGTTATATATATAATTAATATTATATTTTGTTTAGGCGTGTGGATTGCGCCCAAGCTAGATCGTTTGCTAGTTATGTGTTAGTTGATTTCCACGTTGTTTGAGATTTCTTTGTTCAGGGTTGCGCTTCTTTGGAGCGGTTTTCTTTTCTTGTCTTTTGACGAATTCTCCCCACAATCGCCCCTCTTCAGAACCTATGCAACACCAACACTTTCGCTCTTACTCCACCACCGCAAATCGTTCAGCCTTTCTTCAAACGCGCCGCGGCAACCAATCGCACACCAGCCACTCCCGCGAATTCCACTTCCGCATTTACACACGTCGTATGGGGGTGGAAGTCCTTTTGCTCCAGCGATCAGGATTTCACGCCTTTCATCTCCATGTCGGTCAGGTTGGTGTGCCCGCTCACACTGTGTCCGATTTGTTCGTCTCCCGGTTTACGAGACGGCGCAGGCAGTGGAATCAGTGGGGCAGATGCAGCGGCAGCAGTGTAGATACGAAGTGAGCGCGGGTGCGCGCGGGTCGCGTCATAGTGTGTCGTAGCAGAAAGGGGAGCGCCGGTGCGGCAGTGTTTCGGCTTCAGTCTGAGTCGGTTGGGTGGAGTAGCAAGGTGGTCGTCCGGCGCCAGTTCTGGAGTCGGTTGGCATGGGCAGTTTGGAAGGGGGGGGCAGTCAAGTCAGTGCAGGTCGGGGCGCAGTTGGGAGCGGAGTCGAGCACGGGAAGAGAGGGTGGCGGAGAGGTCAGACCAGCGGGCACGGAGGCGAGGCTTCGTGACCATGGCTGCGCACGACGGGCGCGGTAGAACTTCGGTTTTCGTTGGCTGGCCGCTCTTTTCCAGGTTCCCGCGCATTAGCCCGGGGCCGTTGAACTCCTGTTTTGAGGGTTTTTTTGCCTTTTCTTTGAGTGGTGTTGTGCGCCGTCCCGTAGTAAACCGTTATGAGAAGCGTATTATGAGTTGTAGCTTTTGCTTGCTTTTTTGTATCGTGATGTTTGTTTGCATCTGTGGCATTATGTGCTTGTATTATATGTATTGGTGTGATAAATGCTTGTTTAATTTCCCCGTTTTCGTTGTCCTTTCCCTTGTTGAGTTCCATCTTGCATCACGATTGAGGGTGTAGAACCCGGTAATACGTCCGTCGGGCGTAACCGCTCGTTTCAATGAAAGGAACGACGTAGCGTTAGTGTCTAGCGCACGGGGTACGATCCCCGGTTAAGTACCCGCAGTACTTAGTGGTCGGTTTGGCGACACCTTCTGTGCGGTGCGATGGCCGATTTTGGTGTTAGCCACCGTGACTGTCTGGCGTTGTTCGGGGTCACGATGTTGTCCTTCTGGTGGCAGCGGGCGCTGATTGATTCGGGACTGATGCCGCCGGCGGACAATGTCATTTATATTATTATATTATATAATTATATTTATACAACATTCAAAATATAATTTGCTGGCCGACATGTGGTCCATCAAGTCGAGTTTTTATTCCCATCTGCGAGGATCACATTGTGGTTTCACGTCGATAATTAACGGTCAGAGGAGTTATTTTATTTTCTTTAAATTCCAATATGGCTCACTGTGAATATATTATTCTTAAACCCTGTACACGCTGGCCTTGGGACATTTATTGTACGTCCTTTATTTGTGCAGCGTTCTGGGAAAAGATTTGTCGTTTTCGGATAATCTTTGGCTGCAAATCCATTTACCTTGTGACTATCATATGTTGTTTTTCGTTTCATGATGGCGGTCATTGTAAGTTTTGCTCATCTGTTTACTTTTAAGAAGGATTTGAGGTTTTTTTTAACATTGAGCAATCGTGCGAGAATGATCAAATTTTAGGATTTTTCCTTGTGACCCTCAATTTTTCTACTGATCGATTGTACTTTATTGCATTTGACGTCGTAAATTATTATTTCCCTAGGATAATTTATGTGCTGTTTTCATTTTCCTTTGTGCGTTTAGCGAGACAGGAGGTCAATGTCCTTTCCACTGGCTGCCACACAGTGACTTGACTTCTTTATCGTAAACATTTTACATTGAGTGTTCGCACCAAATGTGAATTTTTGTTAAATCCGACAAGCGGTTGCAGGAGAAAACGGAGTCTGTAGGACAAAAAAACGGGGAAAACAACGACCCAATGCTTCCTCCTTCGGCGGGATGAGACAGCATATGTTTGTAGGTGATAGGAGCAGCAAATCGCGAGTGGATCCGGCGATCCCACACTGCCCACGGTCGCACCACTTTTGTCTAACCCAGGGGTTGGGGAGCATCCGCTTCGAGAGGCGTCGTTGTCGATTCCACATCGTTTTGTTGAACGGTCAATCACTCTAGCTACGCCGTAGACCACCGCCGCACAAACTCTGCAAAACCGATGGGTGCGCTGACCCAGGGGCAGCTGCAGTTCATTACTCGGACAAGCCCGAAACATTCACTTAATACCTTAGGCTTCTGTCGAGTACGAACGAAACAAACCTCGTGTAAAAAAATGGATGGTGAAATGCGGCGCAGCAATTTCTGTAGCATGTGTTCGACATCCGTGGGTTTTATGATATCGAGTTCCTTCAGACCTTTGAGCAGGTGGAGACGTGGGCATCAAGGCCTGTTATTATTACCGCTTAAGGTTGTTGTCTGTGCTCTTCCTTTTAATGCTGAAATTTCAATCAGGACTGGAGCTGACTTTTTAAAATTAGGGACCACAGTGGAACCTCGAGTGTGTAAGTTAACTGCCCCACTTTTCAGGTGGTAGCATGAAACACGCATTAAATATGGACACGAGTTCGGCCACAAGTAAGGGCAGCTTCTAAGGAGTCTCTGAGTATCAGGACCGGAAAAATTCAACAACTGGAAGCTGAGAAGCCCGTTTCTGGAAATAGATACTGGGGTGTACGAAACTTTGGGTTTCAAAAAACATCGGATATGAATTGGCAACTGACTTCGGGTCATTTTACAGCTTAACTTAAATCATTATGAAATTGTCTCGACGTTTCAATAAGTAGAGTATTTACTTTGGCCCATCCACCTTTGGACCTGTCAACATACGTTCACTGAGAGGTTGAGAAAACCTATGACTTTCGATTGAGTTTAGACCAATCTTCTCTGCTTGTTATGCAGGGAGGCATATTCTTCGTTGCTTTTTTTCAGGTCATCAAATCAGCCAATTCCGAAGCTCTTTTCATGTTTTCACATTTAAATCTATTGCTTCTCATAGTGAACGATATTCTATCTCGTCGAGTGTCAGTTTTATTTTTTATTTGTAGAGAACTGAAATAGGGCAATGCCGGTTCACCTGGGTGTTGATATGCTACTGGATTGAGTCACGTGGCGGTCGCATTACAATGAAATCTTCTCTCTCCTTATTTTAATGTCCACAACATTGTTTTATGACCTTTAAAGGTTATGCAAAGGTCAAATTTTGAAAGTTCTTGAACGAAACCGGTTTTTCGAAATTTCGCAGCTAATAACCTGTCACCCGTACCACATCATGTTGATCATTTTTATAACTTGGTCAAAAATATCACATTGTCTCATCCTTGACTTCTGAAACAATC
>CM068956.1:99685806-99699820 GCA_035128595.1 Eptatretus atami | reverse complement strand
CTGCATTGTTTAGTCCAAAATCACTGGTATTAACACCCCATTCAGCAATGCCTTCTTCTTCTTTTTTTTTGTAACCTACAGTAAAGGCCCAGTCACACCTTGACGTTTTAGCCAGCTTATGCCGATTTTTGGAAAATTTGTGTAAAATGCTGGTTTAACATGATTCACAATCTTATAGTTGGTTAAACAGCGATCACATTCTATTAAGTTGTTAACATGGAGTTCCCACAACTATGACAGTGTGTTTAACATTGAGTCACATTCTATTATAGTTGTTAACATTGTCACATTCTATTATAGTGTGTTTAACATATCAGCATTCTATCTTATAGTGTTTAACATCGAGTCACATTTATTATTGTGTGTTAACATGCACATTCTATTATAGTTGTCAGTTTAACATTGATCACATTCTATTATAAGTGTGTTTACATGAGTCACATTCAATTATAGTTGGTTTTAACATATTCACATTCTATTATAGTGTGTTTAACATTGAGTCACCGTTCAATTATAAGTTGGTTAACATGGTCACATTCTATATCGTTTGTTTAACATGAGTCACATCTATATATGTGGTTTAACATTTGAGTCACATTCAATCTTATGTGTTCTAACATTGAGTCACATTCTATTATAGTTGCTTGACATTGATCACACTCTATTATAGTTGTAGTTTAACATGAATCACATCATATAGTGTGATTTAACAATGATCACATTCTATGATAGTTGTTTAACATTATCACATCATATAGTGTGTTAACATTGAGTCACACTCTATTATGTGTGTTTAACATTGATCCAATTCTATTATATGTTTAACAATTCGCAGTCACACTTCTATTATTGTTTGTTTAACTTGAGCCAACATTCTATTATAGTTGGTTAACATGAGGTCACATTCTATTTATAGTGTGTTAACATGATCACTTCAATTATAGTGGGTTAACATTGAGTCACATTCTATTATAGTTGTTTAAATCATTGATCACAGTTCAATTATAGTTGTAACATGGGTCAAATTCTTAATCGTTGTTTAACATTGATCTACATTCTATTATAGTGTGGTTTAACATTGATCACATTTCCAATTATTAGTTGTAACATTGAGCACATTCTATTATAGTGTGAACATTGATCACATTCAATTATAGTTGGTTAACATTGACCACACTATAATCGTTGTTGTTTAACATGGATCACATTCTATTATAGCTGTGGTTAACATTGGTCCAACATTCAAGTATATGTGTTTACATTGATTCACATCTTAATATAGTGGTTTAACATGATCACACTCTATGATAGTGTAGTTTAACATGATCACATTCTATTTATAGTGTGGTTTAACATTGATCACATTCAATATAGTTGTTAACATCGCGAGTCACATTCTATAGTATTGTTAACATTGACACATTCAATTATAGTTGGTTTAACATTGGCATTCACAGTCTATTATGTGCGATTACAGTTGAAGTCACATTCTATGATAGTGTTTAACATTAGCACATTCTATTTATAGTCGATTAACTTGAGTCAAATTCTATATAGTTGGTTAAATTGATCACATCTATTATAGGGTTAACATAGTCCACACTCTATTTACTGTGGTTAATACATTGAGTCACATTCATTATAGGTGCGTAACATTGAAGTCAACACTATAAGTGTTATTAACATGAATCAACAAACATACAATATTATCGTTAACATCGAGGTCACATCTTATTATAGTGTGTTTAACATCGATCACACCTATTCTACTGGTTAACATGTACATTCTATTATAGTATGGTTTAACATTGAGTCACATTCTTTATAGATCTTGGTTAACATTGGTCATCTAGTATAGTTGGTTTAAACATTGATCACATCCATTATAGTTGTTAAATCATTGAGTCACATTCTATGTATAGTGTGGTTTAACATCGAGTCACACTCTATATTGTGTGTTTAACATTGAAGGTCACATTCTATATAGTGTTGTTTAAACATGATCACATTCAATTTAGTGTGGTTAACATTGAGTCACTATTCTATTATAGTGTGTTAACATTGAGTCACATATCAATTATAGGTGTTAAATTGACAGTCACATTCTTTATAGTGTGGTTAACATTGAGTCACATTCAAAATTATAGTGTGGTTAACATTGAGTCACATTCAATTATAGTGTGTTAACATTGATCACATTTCAATTTTAAATTGTGTTTAACACTAGTCACATTCTATATAGTATGGTTTAACATTGAGTCACACTTCTATATAGCTGTATTTTACATTGAATACTTCTATTATAGTGATTTAACATTGAGTCACATTTCTATTAGTAGTGTATTACATTAGTCACATTCTATTATGGTGGTTTAACATTTGAGCATCACGAGTCACACGTCATTATAGTAGTAACATTGAATCACAACTACAATAGTGAGTTAACATGAGCACATCTATTATATTGTTATTTAACATCGATCACACTCTATTTCTACGTGCTTAACCCATTATCACATCTTATTATATATGTAACAATTCAATTCATATAGTGTTTTAAATTGATCACATCTATTATACTGGGTTTTAACATGAGTCACATTC
Source organism: Eptatretus atami (assembly GCA_035128595.1). NCBI lineage: Eukaryota > Metazoa > Chordata > Myxini > Myxiniformes > Myxinidae > Eptatretus > Eptatretus atami. The sequence goes on along the minus strand of CM068956.1, from coordinate 99,697,216 downwards.
TATTATAGTGTGTTTAACATTGGTCACATTCATACTAGCTAGTTTAACAGAATCACATCTATATAGTGTGGTAACATGAATCCACAAACTACCAATAGTGTGGTTAACATTGAATCACAAAACTACAATATGATTTTAACATTGAGTCACATTCTATAATATGTGGGTTAACATTGAGTCACATTCTATTATAGTGTGTAACATTGATACATTCTATTATGTGTGTTAACAATGAATCACACTCTATTTATAGCATAGTTTAACATTGAATCACATTCTATTATGTGTGTTTAACATGATCACATTTCTATTTATAGTTGTTAACTTGAGTCTACATTCCTAGTGGCGTGTAACATGAGCTCACTTCTATTATAGTGTTGTTTAATATGGTCACACTCTATTATAGTTAGTAACATAAATCACACTCTATTAATAGTGTAGTTAACATGAATCACATTCTAAAATAGTGTAGTTTAACATTATCACAAACTACAATATAGGTTAACATGAGTCACATTCTATAATAGTGGAACATTGTATCACATTCTATTATATGTTTAACATGATCACATTCTATTATAGTGGGTTACATTGATCACACTCTATTTATAGCATAGTTTAACATTGAATCACATCGCTTATATTGTTAACATTGGAGTCAACATTCATTATTAGTGTTTAACATTCGGTCACATGCATTATAGTGTTTAACCATTGATCACATTCTATTAATTGGTTAACATTGAGTCACATTATTATAGTTTGAAAATATAACATTAGTCACATTCTTTATGTTCGTTTAACATTGAGTCACATCTATTTATATGCGTAGTTTACATTGAGTCACATTCTATTATAGTTGTTAACATTAGTCACAACTTCATATAGTTAGTTTACAATGAACACATTCTTTAATAGTTGGTGTTAACATTGAATCACAAACTACAAAAGTGAGTTTAACATTGAGTCACATTCTATTATAGTGTGGTTAACATGATCACAATTCTATTATAGGTGGTTAACATTGAGTCACATTTTATTACAGTTGTTTAACATTGAGTCACATTCATTATATGTGTTAACTTGAGCCACATTCTATTTATAGCGTTATTAACATTGATCACATTCTATTATAGTTGCGTTTAACATGAGTCACACCTATATAGTTATTTTTACATTGAATCATTCTATAAATTGGTTTAACATTGAATCACAAACACCAAAAGTAGGTTAACATTGAGTCACATCTATTATAGTGTGTAACATCGATCACACTCTTATTCTTACTGTGTTTAACATTGAGTCACATTCTATTATTAGTTTTGGTTTAACATTGAGTCACACTCCTATTATTACTGGGTTAACATTAGTCTACATTCTATTATTAGTTGGTTAACATGAGTCACACTCTATTTATAGTGTTAGTTAACATTGAATCACATTCTATTATAGTGTGTTAACATTGTCACACTCTATAAGTGTAAAACTTTAACATTGAACACATTCTATAATAGTGTGTGTTTAACATTGAATCACAAACTACAATAGTAGGTTACATCGATGTCATTTATTTTATTTTATTTAGGTTTTTTGTTTAACATCGAGTCACATTCAATATATAGTTGAGTTTAACATGAGCCACATTCTATTATAGTTGTGTTAACATTGATCACATTGCTATTTATAGTGTGTTAACATTGCATCACATTCATTATCATTTTTAACATTGTCACATTCTATTATAGTCTGTTAACATTTGAGTCACATTCTATATATAGTGTCGTTTAACATTGAGCACACTTATTATAGTGTGTTTAATCATTGATCAACATTCTAATTGTGCTGGTTAACATTGTATCACATTCGATATAGTGTTTAACATGATCACATTCTATTATAGGTGGTTTAATATAGGACATATTCTATTAAGTGTGTTTAACATTGAGTCACATTCTATTATAGTGGGGTTAACATTGACACATTCTATTATAGTTGTGTTACATTGGTCACATGTCTATTTATAGTTGTTAAACATGATTCACATTCTATTATAGTTTGGTTTAACATTGAGTCACATTCTATATAGTGCGTAACATCTGATCACATTCTATTATAGTGTGTTTTAACATTGGTCAACACTCTATTATAGTTCGTTTAACATCGATACATTCTAAATCTGTTTAAACATATCACATTCTATTATAGTGTGTTTAACATTGAGTCACATTCTATTATAGTTGTTTAACTGTGTCACATTCTATTATAGTTTGTTTAATATTGAGTCCACATCTATTTTAGTTTGGTTTAACAGAGTCACCAATCCTCATTAAGTTTGTGGTTTAACATTTTGTCATCATTCTATTAAGTGTGTTAACATTGATTCACATCATTATAGTCTGTTTAACATTGATCACATTTCTATTATAGTTGTCGTTTAACATTGATCACACGCTATATAGCTTGTTTAACATGAGCACATTTCTATATTCTTGGGTTTAACATTGATCACATTCATATAGTGTGGTTAACATTGAGTCACATTCTATTATAGTGTGTTTAACATTGAGACATTATCTATTATAGTTGTTTAACATTGTTCACATTCTATCTATAGTATTGGTTAACATTGAGTCACATCTATTATAGTGTTAACATGAGTCACATTCTATATATAGGTGTTTTAAACATTGAGTCACATTCTATTAGTTGTTTAACATGAGTCACTTCTAATTATAGGGGTTAACATTGAGTCCATTCTATTTAGTGTTGTTTAAACCATTGATCCACACTCTATTATCGTTTGTGTAACATCGGTCACATTCTATAATCTGGTTTTAACATGAGTCTCACATCATTTATAGTGTGGTTTAACATTGAGTCACAATTATTATAGTTGTTTAACATTGTGTACATTCTATATATGTGTGTTTAACATTGATCGCATTCTATTATAGTTTTTAACATGGAAGTCACCGAATCTATTATTAGTGTGGTTTAACATTGTGTCACATTTATCTATTATAGTGTTGTTTAACTGAGTCACACATCTATTATAGTTGGTTTACATTAGTCACAACTCAATAGTTGTTAACATTGTTCACATATCTATGAAGTGTGTTAACATGAGTCACATTTCTATCTATAGTGTGGATTTAAATTGATTCACATTCTATATAGTGGTTAACATGTTCAATTCTATATATGTGTGTGTTTAACATTGAGTCACTATTCTATTATAGTTGTTTAACATGATACATCTATTATAGTTGTGGTTTAACATGATCACATTCTATTAGTTTGTTGGTTTAACAATGAGTCACACTCTATTATAAGTTGGTTTAACATGAGTCCATTCTATTAATTGTGTAAAATTGATCACACTCTAAAATAAAGTGGAAAACATGAGTCACATTCTATAATCTGTAGATTGAACATTGATCACATTCTATGATTAGTTTATGGTTAACATTGAGTCATCATTCTATTTATATGTGTTTAACATTGATTCACATTCTATATAGTGTGGTTAACATTGATCACATTCATTAAGTGTGTTAACATTGATTCACATTCTATATAGTTGGTTAACATTAGTCAACAATCTATTTATAGGGATTGAACATGGAGTCACAATCTATATTGTGTGGTAACATTGAGTCACACTCTACTTATATGTGGTAACATTGAGTCGACACTCTTTATATTGGGTTAAAACATTGGAGTCACACTCATTATAGTTGGTTTTAACATTGAGTCACACTCTTATAGCTTAACATGGAGTCACAAGTCCTATTATGTTGTTTAACATCAGATTCACACTCTATATTGTTGGATTTAAACATTGATCACATTCTATTATAGTGTGGTTTAAACATTGATCACATCTATTATTGTGGCTTTAACATTGATCACATTCAATATATAGTTGGTTTTACATTGAGTCACCATCTATAAGTGTGTTTAACAATTGAGTCACATTCAATTATAGTGGGTTAACCATTGAGTCACATTTCTATAATTCGTTGGTTTAACCATATGAGTCACATGCAATGGTATAGTTTGGTTTAACATGAGAGCACATTCATTATAGTTTGGTTTAACAATTGGAGTCACATCAAATTATGGTTGGTTAACATTGAGTCACATTCTATTATAGTGTATGGCTTTAACATGAATCACATCTTTTAGTGTGGTAGTATGATCCACATTTCTATTATAGTATGTTAACAGGGTCACATCTAATATAGTGTGGTTTAACATGGAGTCACACCAATATAGTTTGTTAACATTGAGTCAACATTTCTTATAGTGTTAACATGAGCACACTCTATTATAGTTGGCTTTACAGGAAGTCATCCTCATTATAGGTGGTTTACAATTGACATCTTCTATGAGTATAATTAAAATTGGTCTATAACTTCTTGCACTCCTAAACCGCGACAGAATGATTTGAAAACTGGTAGTTGTACTGAGGTGCCGGAAGGGTTTCAGTTTAAAAATTTTTTTTATTCATCCCGGTACTTTAGTAGAAACCCCAATTCTCTAATGTAAATATGTATCCACATAGCCCATGCTCCTGGAACGCGGAAGATATTATAAGTCAATACATATAATTCCATTACGAGTTGTTCATTCCATCAAAGTCCTATCTGACTCTGTGACATTCATATCAATTTCCCAAACCTGGTGTTGGCTTCAGTGTAGGTCGTTGATCCTAGCGCCTAGTCAAGCCCCGTCGGCCGCTGAATTAATACACCAGCGGACTCATCTTTCATTCCTTCGAGTCGGGCCAAAATGGTACCATTCCAGGGTGTACTGGTATAAAGCGCCACTTACTATCAGGCGACACAATTCGCCTTCAAAAATGATACTACGCCTGCAGCTAAGCTGCCATAATCGGACCACCACCAATTTCTCCAAACTCCTCAACTCTGTATGCTTCCAGATGCTCTGAGATAAGCTGTTGCAGCCTTACCATCCACCAGTGCACAACAAGTCTACCTCTACCTCTTCCTCCCTCAATATACCCAGCATGTTGACTTTCCAGACTCTTTGCACGTGTGTTCCAAAAATTTGAAGTTTTACGTTTAGCATAAGTGCTTCAATGTGGTCTCATATCTTCAACACTGATTTGTTTGTTTCCACTTGTATGTCATGAAGTTTACCATTCCCTCAACACCACATTTCAAAACATTCCAATTTCTTACTTCCTTTCTTTTCACAGTCCAAACTCACATACATTACAAAGCAACTGGAAATACCAGACCATTCACATCTTCCTCTGTGGTGTTGTCACACAGCTAGTCTTTCAGATCTTTGTCAATCCGACATTATCTGTGCTCGCCCAACACCAACTGTCTATAATGTATCCTCCAAATGCTCCACTCACTTCAATCTTAAAACCAGGAAGTATAAACCATCGATATCATAAAAGTGAGAGAGTTCTTTCTCGTGTTTTAACAGCAAAAATTGGAAATGGTTTGTTCACAATCGATCCAATTGTGTTGTTAACATTACACGGAATATATGTGCCTCATTGTCAATTTTCTACTTCCATCCATTACTTCTTACCCTCTCACCCTCAAATGCCATCATTCCAGCAATGTATACAAAATCGTAGAAAATGTACTTCAGCCATCTTTGTTACATTCGAGCCATTCTCACATAAACCAACATGTCCTTTAAAGCAATCATCCCACACTCAGAATTTCAAACAGCACTGGTACTCATGGCTGCACTTAAATCGTTTCATTTCTTAAATTGTACAGTCTGTAAGTTATGGAGAAGATTATTAAGAGAAAGCTGCTGAAAATTAATTAACAAGTCTCTTCACTGGCAAGTATAAGGAGCTCCACATTATCCATGAAGCGTCTCCTTATGCTTGTAAAGCACACAGGTTCCCTTCTTGATTTTCACATCGTCCTTAGTCTTTTCATGTTCAGAGATAAAGCATTATATGAGCAATTGGAGTCTCTTGTTGCATCAGTCTCCCCCCATGACCAACTTGATTCAGGTACGCTAACACATTCCTCTGACACAGATCTTACAGAAATTTGAAAGTGTCATCAATTTGATTCAGGGCTTATACAACCCTCTCTTCGTATTGATGTCTCTCTGCTTCTCCCATATAAACCATATCTGTTTTGGTTATTGTTCAGAGAGACACACACAAATTCCACTGGATCTCAAATGATCTTACACCCGAAAAACTGGATCCACATTTATCCCAAGATCGTTCAATTTTCAAAATAATATCAGGTTTTTAAGTCCATAACTCCGGAAAACACTGAACCAATTAGTCGGAGCTGATATCGCTACACTTTATACCATCGTCAAGAAAACCGGCGACGCTTGATACATGGAACTGTTGTCGTGACAGAGCTTCTCTATCGATATAACATCTCCATTGCGAACGCTTTGATGTCTGGCAAACCTCAGAAACATTGAGTGTCCCTGGCCTCTTCTTCCTAAACATCTTCTCTACAGCATCCGCAACCAGTCAATATAAGCCTGCCATGGAAATGACCTTGTGTGTCAACCAATACCCATGCCGATGATCGATATGAAGAGGCAAGCATGACTCAAGAAACATCCCAGAAAGAAGATGCCTTAGAGGCGTATATCTTGGAAAGGATAGGAAGACCTTATCTTGTATGTCACCTAGCCAATGAAGCTGAGAAGGTCCCCAACAAAAATGACCTCAACCTGCCCTTTCTCAATCCAGCGTCATGTCATACTGCGAATTCAAATAAGAGCAAACAGCATTCCATCAATAAGAAGTGGGAACCTGTCCATACCAATGAGGAAACCTCAAACTGCGGAAAAATCATTTGTGCAGGCTCTTAACTTCCCCTCTGCTCACATCCTGACCTGGAGGAAGATGCCCCCAATACTGCCATTGAATTCACCATGCGTTGATCTCCATCCCTGTCTGATGTCGTATTCTGCCAGTGAGGCAACTCAAAAATGTTCAAGCCGCTGTGCAAACACCTCTCTCTCTCTATCGAGCAAGCCTTGTGCTGGTTGCGATCTTGGTTGGGACGTCCTATGCCGCTGATCGATTCCCCTTACCAGTACACTTCCTCATTTTCCACCTCGAAGGATGACACTGAGTTCAACCCCTGGTGTATTTTAATTCAGCGGCCAACGGGCCTTGAACTCAGACCCTAGATCCCAAGCCCCCCCTAACACTAAGCCAACACCAGGCTTAGCAAACACCACTGCAGAACTGTTGAAATGTTCTAGACTCTTCGTCTTGATTATTAATTCCTTTTCAAATTGTCTGGGAATTTGGACATGTTCCAGGAGATTACCTCCATAACCTCCGTCATTCGCAGATTACAAAAACACTCATCAGCCACTTGCATCGCATGATCTTGTGTGGCCATCGAAACTCAGTGGCTGTTATGATGTTTGTTTCTTCTCCTTCACATGCTAAACTCTTGAACTCTTACCTTCTCATTTCTTCAAACACTGAATGACACCTTCCCTTTTTCAAAAGCAATTTTTTTATTCTTACAAAAACTCTGCACTATCTCTCACTTTCGTTTTGTTTTTTTTATCTCTGCCGTCTTTGATTTAATATGGCCTGCTCGAGGGAACTACATAGTCATGACTGGAGCCTACACATTTAAAAAGAGTGGAGATTGGCTAATATATCTCATCTGTAAAAGCAAAGCTCCACTAACTGAAGATGCTATCACCTTGACTTTCGACTTTTTCTTCTCAAAGTGAGGATGAGGTGCTTGACTTTTCAAATGAACGTTCAAATTTGGAAATTTTCTATTCAAGCATTTAACAAGCCCTCATCGTAGCCGAACAATATCCAATTATAGCATAATTTGAGCAATTTAATCGTATAAGTTTGGAACTATATTCATGCAACATCAGGCTACGCGTGTATAACTAAACATTATCATGCGTTTTAACCATCAAAGAAACGCAATCCATCGAGGATCTCACGATGTTTTCGTGCAGGTGTGCAGGTTGCAGGTGTGCTGGATGGGGCTGAGTCACGTTCCACGGTCCGGTCCACCGCACGGCCCTTGTTAATGATTAATTAACACGAGGGGATATTGGTTTTTTCCCAGGCTTCCCCCTCCTCACGAAGACCCCATAGACCCTCGGCCAAAGTACTGTTCGCACTTCGCAGCCTCTCTCTCCCTAATGACTTTCAGGCCTCTTGCTCTCCTTTACAAGAAGATAACACAATGCGCAGCTTCTTTAGGAGATACTTTTTCAACCGTATGGCAGGCAACCCCCAACACCTGCAGCACCATGTCCATGCACTGTTATAAACCACGTGTTTTTCCAACACAATGCAATGCGATCGGGCAAAGTGCTGGAATTGAACCCACTTTTTTCCCTTACCCACCTGTATTAATCACAGTCTTGCCCACTGGTCACCAAACAAAAACCTGGCGTTGTGATAAATGCGCTGTAAAACACTCCCACCTAACGTCCACTTTACCGTCAGCTGGATTCACCATACGTTCTAGCGTTATCCCAGTGCAGAATGAGGTGATGGGGAACTGCGGATGAAACGCTCTCATTAGTGAGGATTGGGGGTTGTGAAACAACTATATGAAGAAGCATTTTGAAAATACCTGAACCCCTAACTTATTGAAAAAAAAAAAAATAATAATCTCTATCCTCATGAACCTGCCAAACACCCCTAAAGTGATTAATCCCATGAGGATTCCTAGCACTCTCCAGAATGCCCGCTCACAAATTCTTGGGAAAAAACCACATCTAAAATCAACTCATTCTTGAGAGAGGATCTTTCCCTCCATTAACTCCGTCAAACAGTCGACAACCACCGACAGAGGTCGTTTTAATTAAACTTCTGCGTGAACAACAATTTCAGTGACCTCTTTACTCAACGTAGACTGCCGACGTCCACCAACTCGCCATCATCAATTAAGTCCATTATGTTTCCGAGCATTCCTCCTTCTAGTGCACAATTCCTTCTGAGACAAGGAAGGAAATGTTAAAGGATTTCCCTCTCTTCCTACCACTGTATCAAAGCAAAAGCGACGCCCCAGCCCATACTGGGTCGACTTTGAGATCTTTCTGGAGGAACCTTCCAATTTCAGACCCCTAAGTTTGTTCGGCTGTGCAGCCTTCAGGCCGACTCCTTTCCCCCCCCCACGCGCATTACCTCCACCTTCTCCATTGCAGTTCAACCAAGCGCGGCCTTTTTCATACGTGAGGAAAAATATTTCTTGGCAGAGTAACTTCAACGTGTGAGAAGTTCAGGGTCCTTCTCTCCTCAGTCTTGAGCTGGCAGAAAAACGCGCTGCCTCCCTGATACCTGGCTGAACGGTAAAGACAGCAAACCAGCTGTGCACACCTGACATTTCCCGTCTATCTCGGTCCTAAGGACGGAAAAATGGACCGAAACAAAAAGGGAGGATCACTGGGACGTAGCATAAAATGGGCACACCAGACCAGACGAGACAATCGGTATCTATAATCATAAGTTGTGTGTGGTGTTGTTGTGTGTGGTGTGTCTCCAATAGCTCCAAAACTATGAAACGTCGCAACCTGAAACCTTTGCTATTGCACACTAAGGGAACTACAAGGGATGCGGTAAAATTGTCTTGGTTTTAATACAAACAACCCTTTTTGAGACAATAAACGCCTATTTAATTACTAAGCAAGGGCAGAGAGGGAAGGGAGGAAGAGATGATGAAAGGAGGAGGGGATGAGACCGAAATAGCGAACTAGAAGGGGGAAGAGCGAAGAAAGGGGGAGGTGGGAGAGCAACCCTCACACAAACGTTGCTATACAATGTGGAGGAGCGAGAAGGGTGTAGAGAGAACAGAAGAGAAGGGAGAGACAGAAACAGAGACAAACAAAAGAGACCATAGACAAACAGAGACAGAGACAGAGACAGAGACAGTAACAGAGAGAGGAGAAGAAGGGGTGGAGAAAAAAAAAAACGAAAGTGAGGAGTGATCGTTAGCAAAAAGACTGATATTTATGCTTAATGACCAAACTCACAAAAAAACTCATGGCAGAAACCTGTATGCACAACTACACAACAGTTTGTTAAAGTTAACCACTAGCACATGCTGATAGAGTTTTGAATCCAGTTCCAGAAAATTTGTGAAAACATGAACCAAAACAATCACTAAACAGAAAGTACCTCATGTCAATCGATGTGAAGCGGAAACAAGCTTTACACCAGATATTCATACTTAAGCCCATCACACCTGAGTTTTACCACAAATGCAACTATCAAATATGTATGTAAACGCGGCTTACGTTGAACTTTTGATGTTTTTTTTTAGATCGACGTATTTCATAAACGTTGTCGTATGCAGACATATTTAGTACGGACACAAACGTTTCGTTGTCTTATAATAACTTAATACCAACGATGCTTAGCCTGTTGTCGCTCACAACCTATGGCCCACCATAGTCTAACTATCATACGCGCTGCAACGTATCGACGACATCACGTACTAGCTTATTAAAAGGCTGCCGCACAACATTCAAATCATAACCGCCGGATAAAATGGATAGTGTCAACATCCAGTCAACACCTTGCCATCTTGCAGCGTATGCGACTTAAAAATGGTCAAAACGCTGGCGCACGTCGAATATGTAGGGAAGTTGGATGCTTGAATATTACCGCTAAAGTACGCTTATAATACGTCGTTGAGTAAGTGGAGTGACGTCTGTGTAATTATAAACGTGTAAACATTTTACACGTATGCCGTATGGACACACGTTCCGCATCGATGGGAAAATTGTACCACGAATGCCAAACTTGTCAACCAGAAGTTACTTGTAAGACTCATAAGTCGAAAACACTCAAGTAATGTTACGTTCAGTGTTCCAGACTCCATGTTTTTGTTTTTTTTCTTCGTATGACGTATGTTGACACTGTTCGATTCTAGTCGTTTATGATTTAAATTCTTGACAGCAGCCTAAATTATTTATTATATACTGCACACAAATCGAAGTGTCAACATCCACCGTCATACCGAAAAAAAAAAAATAAAAAAACCAGGAGTCTGGAACATACCTACCATTACCTGACGTGTTTTACTATGATACCTACAATAACTTTGGCGAGTTGCCAACGTTTCGCATATCGTGCGGTTTAAACACGTACTCATAGTTAGAAAAAGTTTCGGGTACGCGTAAACATTACCTCACGGTTCGGCTTATGATTACTTACCAAGTAACGTGTGTCAACACGCTAACGTGCCTACAACTTATGGCCACGAGCGAACGTGTGAGTCATACCTGGCATAATCTTTAAAATTCAAGCATGGAAAATTTAGACAACCGAAAAATACAAGTTTAAGCCAGCTTACTACACGTATGGCATTTTTTCAGCGTCCTCAATGTTATCAAAAACTTACTCATAAACATAGTTCACGTTACCCACATTTAC
>CM068956.1:99664185-99684854 GCA_035128595.1 Eptatretus atami | reverse complement strand
TCCCCCCCCCTCCCTTCTCTTCTCTTCTCTGCTCTCTCTATGAACAGCAACGCATTGCGTGAGGTGTCGCTCTCCCCACTCCCCCTCTTCGACCTCCCCTCCCTCTCCCTTACACATGCCTCTCTCTCTCTCTCTTCTTTCTTCCCCTTGCCCCCTTATTGTCTCAGTCGCGAAGCGAAATGATTTACGAAACAGATACCCTTCGTATTGTGATACATAGAAGGTGAGTCATCAAGGAATATAACTTTGTTCACCATGTGCATTTTCTCTCTTATTCATCGCCAGCACAGGTTGCGAGGTGCACATTGGTGGGACACGGCTGTGCCCTGGGTTATGGTAGGAATTTTTAATTGATTCATGGTGCCGGCATGCTCACCTCCTCTTCACGAGGACATCGTGGGATTTTTACGCTCACCAACTAATTCTGCGACGGGTCGCGTTTAACGTCCATCCGAGGGATGGCAACACATTGAATACACATGTACATCATTAATACTTATTTATGACGTTTTCTATAACAGTGCATTAACTTCCGAGCTCACCCTGCATACCCCGGTTTCCAGAGCAGTGCTTTTCTGATGAACTTGCGGAACCAGATGGGCAGGCAAACATAAGGGTTTATCAACCAACCTGACCAGCGCTGAGTACTGTTTCCGATCCCACGCTGCAGTGGAGTCCTACCTTAACTAGTACCTTAAAATGCTCCCATTAACTTCTTTCTTGTTGGTTTTAGCTTGGTTCAGGTGGGTTGGGAAACTCGAGGTTTTAAAGTTTAATATTTAAGCTAACACTTTTGTTCATCTTGTGTTCTGTCTGTGACACAAGCTGCATCGAATACCAAATCCCAGAGGATAGGGTGAAGAAACTTTTTATTTTTTTTATAGTTTTCAAATCATCTGCTTTTAAACTTTCTTTTTGTAAAGCATTTTTTTTTTTAAATGCCCCTTTCACTTCCCAAAGCATACTTTTTTCTGGTATCCTCACCAATCGCCTCCCCCCCTCCCCACCCCCCCCCCATCCCCGTTCCCTGATCCCACTACAACTCCTCATTCTATAATCGTTCTTCCATTTTTCATACTTTGCAATTTGTTTTCCACTTTTGCCAGCCTATGTACAGCCTGCTCCAGCCAAGACTTTCTACACCTGTTGTCCCTGTGGGCCGGTTCACTTACTATGGCAGTTTCCGTGCCAGTTCGGGCAAACTGCAAGCCTTTGGTCAGCAGCTCAACATGCATTCAGCCGAACACCGGGACTTCCCTCAAGTGCTGTATCAACCATTGCTGAGCTTGGTAACTTCGCAGTGCGTGGAAATTTGTTTACTCACTAACATGTGAGTCCAGGAGGCTATATTACAGATAACATTACTTCCACTCACCTACCCCCGCCCATCCCCCAAGTCCAGCCAAAAATAACTTGGAGTAAAGCAAAAGCTAACGCCAAGCTACAATTGTGCCTTTACTTTGCAAAATATTTATTTTCTCATACGAGTTTAGCCATTAAAGATAATGACCCTGTCATGGTAACATAGAGGCTGCGAAGTAGATGCGGATGGGAAATGAGAGCAGGTTAGCAAAGTAGCATAGATTGTTTTCGTGATGAGGATGACCTATGTGCCTCAAATCTACATTTTCAAACTGAGGAAGACTATTATGCTATGGCACAAATCTAAGGGTAACTTCATGCGAATAAGTGGCCGGACAAAGCATGAGAGTGTGTGCATCAATCTTCTTTACATTAGAAATAATGCAAGGAGGGGTTGCGAATGAACGTGTTCGGGCTATTTCAGCTGGATAAGGCGAATACCAGGGAGGGTGCGGAGATCCTGAATTGAAATGGAAATAACTAATTCTTTAGGTGCATCCCTTTCTCTGTGTCTCATGTTTCGAAACCTCATAGCCAACTTGCCGCACCTGGTTGGGGTTGGAAGTGTGTGGTTCTCACTACAGACAATGCTGACGAGTCGCGAAATGGGAGATTTCCTGCTTGCGGGAAAAAAAGAAAGAGCGACATGACATCATCTTGTTCGTGGCTGGGGCGTGAAGTCTGCCTACAGAATGCCATCTTGGTTATACTGAGATCGTCTTATTATCCTAGTAGGAGTACCTGCATGGCCGCGTGCTGTTCCTTGTTGTTGTCCTGTTAAATTCTGTCTGGATTTGAAGATATTTTTTTCCTAATTTTTTTTGTGGGGGCCTAAAATTTCCTACACCACCAAGGGAAGGGGTTCAGGGATCATTTATATTGCCTCACATAGTCAAGGCTGAGGCTACGATTTAAGCGATTCAAGAAGCAAGAATAAAAATCCAACTGAAATTTTTTTTTTCTCATATTTTCAACACTTTTTTTTTTCCCTTCCTAAAACACTCCCCAGCACTTCCACTGCTGACCTGAAGTTCGCCGATCGTTTGGATCTCTGGAGAAAATGAGTGCCTAGACAGACAGACAGCAGCACAAACATCTCGCGGGCAGTGGCGAAGGGAGATCGGGGAGATAGACAGGCGACACGTGGTACAGCACAGCAGGGAGGGCAGGGGGGAAGGGATGCAGAGATGTCCGTCACAAGGGAGAGTGGCCAATGTGCGGGGGTGGGACGTGGGGGGCAAGAAAACGACGCAGGAGCCGGTGAACGGCCTATAGGCAACCGGGGGCGGCGGGGAAGGTGGGGAGCTGGAGCGGGCCAGGAACATGAGACAGGCGGAGGGCACGGAAGGGGCAAAGGGAAGGGTCAAGTGGGCGCGGAAGGGGGGGCCGCACACCACGGGGGGCCGCAAGGGAGCGGAGCGCAGGCGACCAACCCGATGCGCGAAGGAGGCAAGCGCACGGGCGGGCCAAGGGGGAGGGCGGAACAGCAGACCCGGCAGCGGAAGGGGGTCGAGGCGCCACTGGTCCGTCTGGTCCAAGGGAGGCGGCAGCTGAAGGGACGGGGGGAGTGGGGGTGGAGCGGGGCCTCAGAGGAGAAGGGGAGGGGGGGAGGGCAGGAGGGGGGGGGGGGGGAGCGGGGGCGGGGGCCGCAACGGTGCAAACGGGGGAAACACCCATGTGTGCAGCGGGGGACCGGAATGGAGCAGGGCAAGGCACGGGAAGAACGGAAGGCCGGACAACAGCGAAGCGGGAACGGCCAGAGGGGAAATAAAACATGGGGAGGGAGCAAAACGAATAAGGTAAAGGCCGGGGGGGGGGGAAAAGGCCGGGGCAGGACAAGGCAGGGGGGAGCACGGCAGCGGCGGCGGCCGCAATGGAAGGAAGGAGCCGGGAAAGGGGAGGCACAAGGCGACATGGTGCCCACGTGTGGGGGGAGGACGAAACCCGCGGGCGGGGAGAAAAGCGTGGGGGAACAGACGTGGGAACCCGCGGCAGCGGGGCGAGGCACGGCAGAAGGGGGAGGGGGAGCGAGGGGGAGGAAAATGACACGGAACAAAGGAGGCGGCAGACCGAACCCGGGAGGGGAGGGCTGGCGTGCGAGAAAGGGCAAGGAAGCCAGGGTGGGCGGGAGGACAGGGGCCACCGCAAAAGGAGGGGAACGGGAGGAGGGACAGGAGAGGGGGGCAGACCAAAGCCACACACACGAGCAGGGGGGAGGCACCAGCGGGCGGGAGGGGGCGACAGGCAGCGCGGAAGCCGGCGGAAACGGGCGAAGGAGGAAGGCGCGGGGAACGGGGAAGAGAAGACGGGGGCGTGAGGGGACAGATCGAGGGGGCAGGTAGAAAGCAGGGCGAAGAGGGCAAAAGAGAAAAAGAGGTGCCTGCCGGGCGCGCAGCAGGGGAACTGACCGTGAAACGGGTTAGAAGGGGGGAGGGCGGAGGAAGCATAAAGGGAGCTGCAGGGAGCACGCCGTGTGTGTGTGTGGTGACACGTTGCGTGGAGGGGAAAGGCAGGGCGCCGCGGGGGCGACACAACGGGCAACACGAGCGTGGATATGCAGGGAGGATGTGCTGGGTGTTTGGGGCGGCGTGCCAGAGGCAGGCGATGGGTCACGTGGGTACGGGCACGGAACAAAGGGCGACCACAGCAGGGGGCAGCCACCAGGCAAGCCGGCGGGCGAGCGAGGGGCGGGGGCGCGACAGCAGAAGACGACCCAAAAACCCAGGCGGGGCAGAACGACCGGAGAGAAAGAAAGAACAAGGCGCAGGCGAGCCCAGTCAGAGAAGGCGCAGCACAGTCAACGGAACCCAGACGAGCGGGGAGGGGGAGGAACGGGACAGTAAGGGGGGATCAGCAAGCAACCGCAGGGCCAACAAGATGGGGGGAACGGTGGCACAGGAGAGGAAGAACGGCCGAACAAGAGGGGAGGGGCCGGGAGAAGCGCCACGAGGAGGGGGGCTAGGAGAGCGGCCAAGGGGGCGACGGGGGATGAGGCACACGGGAGAGGAGTGGGGCAACAAACGAGGCCACGAGGGCGGGGGTGGAGCGGCAGGGGGGGTCGAGGGCGGAGGGCAGAGGACAGGGAAACAGGCAACGGGGGAAAGGGCAGTAACGGGAAAAGGGGGGGGGCCGAAACGGGGACGTCGGGAGGAGGGGAGGCGAGGCAGGCGCTGAAGGGAGGGGGCGGGGCGGAGGGGCAATGGGGGGGGAGAGGGGCGGAGGCGGGGCGGAAGGGGGAGTGAGCCGGGGGGGGGGGGAGGGGGGAAATGAGCGGAGATCGGCCGGGGGGAAGGGCACCCGAGGGAATGGGGGGGGCACGGCGGCGAAGGACTAGAGGCGCGGGCGGGGCGGGCAGGCAGGGGGGAGGAACGCGGGGGGGGGGAGAGGAGGAAAGAAGGGGGGGGGAACCGGCGCAGCCACACAAGGCAGACGGACCCAAAAAACCTAGCGCTGCACGAGGGGAGGCCAGCGAAAAACGAAGAAGAAGGAAAGAGAGCGGGGAAGCAATGAGAGGGGCGGGCCAGGGCCCTGGGGGGACCGTTGCACAGACCAGAGAGTGAGAGAGAGGAAAGGAAACCAAGCACAGAGGGCACCCCAAGGGGAGGGAGACCAAGGAGCGCGCCCGACGAATGGCCAGGACGAAGAGGGCCACAACGGACCCCAGGACGCGTCAGAAAGGGGAGATAAAGAAAAGAAGAAAGAAGGAAGCCGGGGGCGGCCAAACGGCGACAGCGGACGGCACAAGGAGCCAGACGGACAAGCCGGCACAAGGAGGCAACGGGAAAGGAAGGACCGGGAGTGCGGGGCGGGGGGCGGGAGGCAGCGTGCGGGGGCAGAACAGAGGGGCCAGGACGGGGGAAGGGCACGGGGGGCGCAGACGGCGCAGGGGCAGAGGGCAGAGGACCAGGGGGCGCGGACGGACACAGCGAGTGCGAAGCCTGGGCAGCAAGGGAGCGCAGGACCATGAGACACGGACAGCGGAGAGGACGGGGGCAGGACCAGCGGGGGACGACGGGGAGCACAAGGAGCACGGAGGGCCGAGACAGGACGGAGGGCAAGGGGGGCGAGCGAAAAGGGAACCTGACGGGAAATAGCACGGGGGCGCTACAGCGGGGCGCACAAGGGCGGACAGGGACAGAGGCGTCGCCGACGGGGACGGTGCAGGCAGGACACCAGTCACGGGGAGGGCCCCGCAAAAAAGAGGAAAGCAGGCAGCCAAGACGACGGACGGGCAAGGAGAGCCAGGGCCCGGCAGGCGGCGGGCGCAGGGGGGGGGGCCCGGACCGACGAGCAACGGGCAGGGCGGACGGGACAGGCGCGGCGGGAGGCCGAAGGAGGGCGGGCCGCGGCAGCAGGGACGGGCGAAACGGCGGGGGCCGGGGGCCCAGGAGGGGGGAGGGGGAAAGCCAGGGGGGGAGAATGAGGGGGGAGGGGCGCAGGCACCGGAACACCGCCACAAAAGGCGGCCACAACCGAGGGGCGCAGAGCGCGACGCGGCAACAGCCCCGAACGGGGGAACGGGGAGAACAGGGGGACACGCAGAACAGAACGAGGGGAGGAGCCGCAACGCAGGCGGCAGGCCAGGGGAAGAAAGAGAAAGAAGGGGGGCCGAGGCGCAGCGCGGAACCGCGACCGGGGGCCAAGGGGCGAACCCAAAGATCAAGGCCGGCGGGGGCCAGGCGCGGGCAGACGAGGGAGCGACAACGAGCAGGGCGGCAACGCCCGGGACAGCCGAGGGGGAACGGACGAGGACGCCGGCGGGGAGCACGGGAGGAGGGAGCGACCGCGGAAAGGGGAGAGCGGCGGGGGAGACGGGGGGGAACTACAAGGGGGACGGAGCCGAAGGACCGACACGGGGGGGGGGAACCGCCCATAAGGGGGGCCGCAAGACGGGGGGCCACGGAGGCCTTGCAAAGCAACGAAAATAAGAAGGTAGCTAATGGGTTGAAAAGAAGGGGGAGAGGTCAGGCGGATACCATTCGAGTAGACAGATGGTGAAAAACCACACACACACACACACACACACACACACACACTTATGATTATAGATACCTTGATTGTCTCGTCTGGTCTGGTGTGCCCCATTTGGCTCCTCCCCAGTGACTCCTCCCCTTTGTTGTTTCGGTCCATTTTCCGTGCTTGGACCAGAGATCATGACGGGAAATGTCCAGGTGTGCACAGCTGGTTTGCTGTCTTACGTCAGCCCAGGCCATCCATCACGGGAGGCAAGCGCGTTTTTCCTCGCAGCCTCAAAGACTTGCAGGAAGAAGAAGGCCCTGACCTTCTCACCCGTTGAAGTTAACCTCTGACCCAAAGGCAATATTTTTCTCTCCGTATGAAAAAGGCCACCGCTTGGTTGAACTGCCAGACTTGGAGAACGGTGGATCAGTGTATTGCGCGTGGGGGGTGGGAAGGAGTCGGCATGAGGCTCACAGCGAACAAAACTTCAGGTGGTCCTGATGGAGGTCTCCTCCAGAAGATCCCTCAAAGTCGACCCGAGTATGGCTGGCGGCGTCGCTTTTGCTTTGATACAAGTGGTAGGAAGAGAGGGAAAATCCTTTAACATTTCCTTCCTTGTCTTCAGAAGGAACTTGTGCACTAGAAATGGAGGAATGCTCGGAAAACATTAATGGACTTAATGATGATGGCCGAGTTGTGGACGTCGCCACGTCCTACGTTGAGTAAAGAGGTCACTGAAATTGTTGCTTCACCGACAGAAGTTTAATTAAAACAACCACCTCTGTTCAGGTGGTCTGTCGACTGTTTGACGGAGTCAATGGAGGGAAAGATCTCTCTCAAGAATGAGTGATTTTAGATGTTGGTTATTTTTCCCAAGAATTTGTGAGCGTGGCATTCTGGAGGAGTGTAAGGAATCCTCACTGGGATGTAATCACCTTAGGGGTGTTTGGCAGGTTCTGAGGGATAAGGAGTTATTTTTTTTTTTCTTTTCAATAAGTTCTAGGGTTCAGGTATTTCAAACATGCTTCTTCCTCTAAAGTTTGTTCACCCCCCAACTCCTCACTCTAATGAGCACGCAGCTTCTCATCCGCAGTTCCCCCTCAACCCTCATCTCCCTGCACTGGGATACGCCTAGCACACCGTATGGTAGACCAATCCAGCTCGACGGTACAGTGGCCTCGGTGGGAGTGTTTAACAGAGACCATTTATCACACACGCCAGCTTTTGTTTGGGTGACCCAGTGGCAAGCTGTGATTAATACCAGGTGGGTCAAGGGCCACAAAAAGTGGGTTTCAATCTCCAAGCACTTTGCCGATCAGACTTGCATTGTGTTGGCAAAAACACGTGGTTTCTACAGTAGCATGGACATGGTGCTGCCACGGTGGTTGGGGTTGCCTGCCATACGGTGAAAAGTATCTCATAAAGAAGCTGCGCATTTGTGTTGACTCTTCTGTAAAGGAGAGCCGGAAAGCAGGCCTGAAAGTCATTAGGGAGAGAGAGGCTGCGAAGTGCGAACAGTACTTTGGCCCGAGGGTCTATGGGGGTCTCGTGAGGAAGGGGGAAGCCTGGGACATCACCCTCGTGATTAATCATTAACAAGGGCGTGCGTGGACCGGACACGTGGCACGTGACTCAGCCCATCACCAGCACACCTGCACACCTGCACACCTGCACGAAAACATCGTGAGATCCCTCTCGATGGCATTGCGTCTTCCTTTGATGGTTAAAACGCCATGATAATGTCATTAGTTATACACAGCGTAAGCTGATGATGCATGAATAATTGTTCCAACTTATCCGATTAAATTGCTCAAATTATGCTATTAATTGATATTGATTCGGCTACCATGACGGAGCTTGTTCAAATGCTTGAATAGAAATATTCCCAAATTTGAACGTTCCATTTGAAAAGTCAGCACCTCCACTCCTCACCTTCTGAGAAGTCAGAAAAGTCAGAAAAGTCAGGTGATAGCTACTTCAGTTAAAGTGGAGGCCTTTGCTTTTACAGATGGAGATTATTATGCCAATCCTCCACTCTTTTTTCATGTTGTAGGCTCCAGTCATGGACTATGTAGTTCCCATCGAGGCCAGGCCTTAAATCAAAGAACGGCAGAGATAAAAAAAACAAAAAGAAAGAGAGAATAGTCAGAGTTTTTGAAGAAGTAAAAAAAATCTGCTTTTTGAAAAAGGGAAGGTCGTCATCAGTGTTTGGAAAGACATGAGAAGGTAAAGAGTTCCAGAGTTTAGCAGTGAAGGAGAAGAAACAAACATCATAACAGCCCACCCTTGAGTTTCCGATGGCCACACAATGATCATGCGATGCAGTGGCTTGTCGAGTGTTTTGTAATCTCGCGAATGACGGAGGTATATGGAGGTACTCTCCTGGAACATGTCCCAAATTCCAGACATTTATGAAAAGGCAATCTAATAAATCACAGACCAGAGTCTCAGCACATTTCAACAGTTCTGCAGTGGTGTTGCTAAGCCTGGTGTTGGCTTAGTGGTTAGGGTGGCGGCTTGGGATCCTAGGGTCCTGAGTTCAAGCCCCGTTGGCCGCTGAATTAAAATACACCAGGAGGTTGACTCAGCCTGTCATCCTTCCGAGGTCGGAAAAATGAGGACCAGTGTACTGGTAAGGGGGACACGGCATCAGCGGCATAGCCACGTCCCAACCAATGATGCAACCAGCAGCCACAGGCTGCACTCGATAGAGAGAGAGAGGTGTTGCACCCAGCGGCTTGACCATTTTTGAGTTGCCTCACTGCACGATGGACCTCAGACAGGGATGGAGGATCCACACACATGGTGACATCAATGGCAGCTATGGGGGCCTCTTCCTCCAGGTCAGGGCAATGTGAAGCAGAGGGGAAGTTAAGAGCCTGCACAAAATGATCTTTCCAGCAGTTGACGGTTTCCTCATTGGTATGGACAGGTATCCCACTTACCTTCATGATCGGAATGCTGTTTGTCTCTTTATTTGAATTCCGACCAGTATGCATGCGCTGGATTGACCGAAAGGCAGGTCTGAGGTCATTTTGTTGGACACCTTCCTCAGCTTCATTGGCTAGGTGCCCATACCAAGAATCAAGGTCTTTCCTATCCTTCTCCAGATATACCCCTCTCAGGCATCTTCTTTCTGGGATGTTTCCTTGAAGTCATGCTTGCCTCTTCATATCGATCATGGCCATGGTATTGGTTGACAACCAAGGTCATTTCCATGGCCAGCTATATCTGACTGTCTCGGATGCTGTAGAGAAGATGTCACGAAGAAGAGGCCAGGACCCCTCAATGTCTTCTGAGAGTTTGCCCAGAACATCAAAGCCGTTCTGCATGGAGATGTTATATCGAGTAGAGAGCTCTGGGTCACGGACCACAGGTTCCATGTTCAAGCGTCGCCCGGGTCTTGCTTGACGATGGTATACAGAGTGTAGGCAGATATCAGCTCCGACTAATCTGTGGTCAGTGTTTTCCGGAGCTTTGGCACCTCTAAAAACCTGATATTATTTGAAAATTGAACGATCTTGGGATAAAATGTGATCCAGTTCTTTACGGGTGTAAGTATCATTTGAGATCCAGGTGAATTTGTGTGTGTCTCCTTCTGAACCAATAACCCAAAACAGATATGTTATATGGGAGAAGCAGAGAGACATCATACGAAGAGAGTGGTTGGTCAGATATAGCCTGATCCACAATTCCTGATGACACTTTCAAATTCTGTACGATCTGTGTCAGAGGATGTGTTCAGGTCACCTAGAATCAAAAGTTGGTCATGGGGGGAGACTGATGCAACAAGAGACTCCAATTGTTCATATAATGCTTCTTTCTCTGAACATGCAAAGACCTCAGAAGGGACGTGTGCCACAATCAAAGAATGGGCACCCTGTCGATGCTTTAGACAAGCCATAAGGAGACAGCCTTCCATGGCATCAATGTGCAGCTCCTATCACTTGCCAGTGAAGAGACTTGTAATTATTTATTCAGCAGCTTATCTCCTTAATACATCCTTCTCCATAACTTACAGACCTGTACAATTTAGAAATGAAACGACTTTAAGTGCAGCCATGAGTACCCAGTGCTGTTTGAAATGTCTGAAAGTGCGATGTTGCTTTAAGGCATGTGTGTTTATGTGAGATGGGCTCGAATGTAACAAAGCATGGCTGAAGCTACATTTTCCTACGATTTTGTATACCTTGCTGAATGATGGCCATTTGAGGGTGAGGAGGGTAGAAGTAATGCATGGAAGTAGAAAATTATGACAATGACGCACATATCATTCCGATGTAATGTTAACACACAATTGCGATCGATTGTGAACAAACCATTTCCATTGCATGTTAAAACCACGAGAAAAGAACTCTCTCCACTTTTATGATCTCGATGGTTCATCTTCCTGGGTTCTAAGATTGAAGTGAGTGGAGAATTTGGAGGATACATTAATAGACAGTTGGTGTTGGGGAGAACAGTAATGTCAGGATTGACAAAGATCTGGAAAGACATAGCTGTGTGACAACACAAACCAAGAGGAAGATGGTGAATGCTCTGGTATTTCCAGTTGCTTTGTATGTATCTGAGTTATGGACTGTGAAAAAGAAAGGAAGTAAGAAGATTGATAGTTTTGAAATGTGGTGTTGGAGAGGAATGGTAAAACTTCCATGGACTACAAGTGGAACAAACAAATCAGTGCTTGAAGATATGAGACCACATTAGAAGCACTTATGCTAAAACGTAAACTGTCAAATTTTGGACACACACGTGCACAAAACGCGTCTGGAAAAGTCAACCATGCTGGGTATCATTGAGGGAGGAAGAGGTAGAGGTAGACCTTGTGTGCACTGGATGGATCGGGTAAAGGCTGCAACCAAGCTATCTCAGAGCATCTGGAAGCAATACAGAGTTGGGAAGTTTGGAGAAATCTGGTGGTGGTCGTATGGCAGCTTAGCTGCCAGGGTAGCTATCATTTCTTGAAGCGCGATTGTGTCGCTGATGTAGTGCCGCTCTACCAGTACACACACTGGAACTGGTACTCATTTTGCCGACCTCGAAAGGATGACAGGCTGAGTCAACCCCCTGGTGTATTAATTCAGCGGCCGACGGGGCTTGAACTCAGGAGCCTAGGATCCCAAGCCGCCACCCTAACCACTGAGCCAACACCAGGCTTTGGAGAAATCTGATCATGAATGTCACCAGAAGTCAGATAGGACTTGATGGAACTGGACAACTCGATAATGGCATTATAATCGTTTGACTTATAATATCCCTTCCCACCAGGAGCGGCGCTATGTGATACATATTTACTTAGAGAATTGGGGTTCTACTCCAACGTTCAACCCCCGGGATGATAAAAAAAAATTTTTAAACTGAAAACCCTTCCAGGCACAACCTCAGTACAACTACCAGTTTTCAAATCATTCTGTCCAGCGGTTCAGGAGTGCATAGAAGTTATAGACTCAATTTTCATTATACTCATAGAGTGTCAATTGTAAACCACACTATAATAGAGTGTGACTCCATGTTAAACCACACTATAATAGAATGTGACTCAATGTTAAACCACACTATAATAGAGTGTGACTCCATGTTAAACCACACTATATTAGAATGTGACTCCATGTTAAACCATACTATAATAGAATGTGACTCCATGCTAAACCACACTATAATAGAATGTGACTCAATGTTAAACCACACTATAATAGAATGTGACTCAATGTTAAACCACACTATAATTGAATGTGACTCAATGTTAAACCACACTATAATAGAATGTGACTCCATGTTAAACCACACTATAATTGAATGTGACTCAATGTTAAACCACATGATTATAGAATGTGACTCAATGTTAAACCACACTATAATTGAATGTGACTCAATGTTAAACACACACTATAATAGAATGTGACTCAATGTTAAACCACACTATAATAGAATGTGACTCAATGTTAAACCCACACAATAATAGAGTGTGACTCGATGTTAACCACACTATAATAGATTGTGACTCCATGTTAAACCCACTATAATAGAGTGTGACTCAATGTTAAACCACACTATATAGAGTGTGACTCAATGTTAAACCACACTATAATAGAGTGTGACTCAATGTTAAACCACACTATAATAGAGTGTGACTCAATGTTAAACCACACAATAATAGATTGTGACTCCATGTTCAACCCACTATAATAGATGTGATCCATGTTAAACACACTATATAGAATGTGACTCAATGTTAAACCACACTATAATAGAATGTGACTCAATGTTAAACCACACTATAATAGAATGTGACTCAATGTTAAACCACACTATAATAGAATGTGACTCAATGTTAAACCACACTATCATAGAATGTGACTCAATGTTAAACACACATTATAGAATGTGACTCAATGTTAAACCACTATAATAGAGTGTGACTCAATGTTAAACCACACTATAATAGAATGTGACTCAATGTTAAACCACACTATAATAGAGTGTGACTCATTGTTAAACCACACTATATAGAATGTGACTCAATGTTAAACCACACTATAATAGAATGTGACTCAATGTTAAACCACACTATAATGAATGTGACTCAATGTTAAACCACACTATAATAGAATGTGACACCAATGTTAAACCACACTATAATCGAATGTGACTCAATGTTAAACCACACTATAATAGAATGTGACTCAATGTTAAACCCACTATCATAGAATGTGACACAATGTTAAACCACACTATAATAGAGTGTGACTCAATGTTAAACCACACTATAATAGAGTGTGACTCAATGTTAAACCACACTATAATAGAATGTGACACAATGTTAAACCACACTATAATAGATTGTGACTCCATGTTAAACCACACTATAATAGAATGTGACTCAATGTTAAACCACACTATAATAGAATGTGACACAATGTTAAACCACACTATAATAGAATGTGACTCAATGTTAAACCACACTATAATAGAATGTGACTCAATGTTAAACCACACGATTATAGAATGTGACTCGATGTTAAACCACACGATAATAGATGTTGACTCAATGTTAAACCACACTATAATAGAATGTGACTCAATGTTAAACCACACTATAATAGAATGTGACTCAATGTTAAACCACACTATAATAGAATGTGACTCAATGTTAAACCACACTATAATAGAATGTGACTCAATGTTAAACCACACTATAATAGAATGTGACTCAATGTTAACACACTATAATAGAATGTGACACAATGTTAAACCACACTATAATAGAATATGTCTCAATGTTAAACCACACTATAATAGAATGTGACTCAATGTTAAACCACACTATAATAGAATGTGACTCAATGTTAAACCACACGAATATAGAATGTGACTCAATGTTAAACCACACTATAATAGAGTGTGACTCAATGTTAAACGACACTATAATAGAATGTGACTCAATGTTAACCAGACTATAATAGAATGTGACTCAATGTTAAACCACACTATAATAGAATGTGACACAATGTTAAACCACACTATAATAGATTGTGACTCCATGTTAAACCACACTATAATAGAATGTGACTCAATATTAAACCACACTATAATAGAATGTGACACAATGTTAAACCACACTATAATAGAATGTGACTCAATGTTTAACCACACTATAATAGAATGTGACTCAATGTTAAACCACACAGATTATAGAATGTGACTCGATGTTAAACCACACTATAATAGAGTGTGACTCAATGTTAAACCACACTATATAGAATGTGACTCAATGTTAAACCACACTATAATAGAATGTGACTCAATGTTAAACCACACTATAATAGAATGTGACTCAATGTTAAACCACACTATAATAGAATGTGACTCAATGTTAAACCACACTATAATAGAATGTGACTCAATGTTAAACCACACTATAATAGAATGTGACTCAATGTTAAACCACACTATAATAGAATATGTCTCAATATTAAACCACACTATAATAGAATGTGACTCAATGTTAAACCACACTATAATAGAATGTGACTCAATGTTAAACCACACAATATAGAATGTGACTCAATGTTAAACCACACTATAATAGAGTGTGACTCAATGTTAAACGACACTATAATAGAATGTGACTCAATGTTAAACCAGACTATAATAGAATGTGACATAGAAACCAACTAATAAGATGTGACTCAATGTTAAACCACACTATAATAGAATGTGACTCAATGTTAAACCACACTATAATAGAATGTGGCTCAATGTTAAACCACACTATATATGAATGTGACTCGATGTTAAACCACACTATAATAGAATATGACTCGATGTTAAACCTCACTATTGTAGTTTGTGATTCAATGTTAAACCACACTATTATAGAATGTGATTCAATGTTAAATTACACTATAATAGAGTGTGACTCAATGTTTAAACCACACTATAATAGAATGTGATTCAATGTTAAACTACACTATAATAGAGTGTGACTCAATGTTAAACCACACTATAATAGAATGTGACTCAATGTTAAACCACAGTATAATAGAAGTGTGACTCAATGTTAAACCACACTATAATAGAATGTGACTCAATGTTAAACCACAGTAGAATAGAGTGTGACTCGATGTTAAACCACACTATAATAGAATGTGACTCAATGTTAAACCTCACTTTTGTAGTTTGTGATTCAATGTTAAACCACAATATATAGAATGTGATTCAATGTTAAACTACACTATAATAGAGTGTGACTCAATGTTAAACCACACTATAATAGAATGTGACTCAATGTTAAACTACGCTATAATAGAATGTGACTCAATGTTAAACCACACTATATAGAATGTGACTCAATGTTAAACCACACTGTAATAAAATGTGACTCAATGTTAAACCACACTATAATAGAATGTGACTCAATGTTAAACCACACTATAATAGAATGTGACTCAATGTTAAACCTCACTTTTGTAGTTTGTGATTCAATGTAAACCACACTATTATAGAATGTGATTCAATGTTAAACTACACTATAATAGAGTGTGACTCAATGTTAAACCACACTATAATAGAATGTGACTCAATGTTAAACTACGCTATAATAGAATGTGACTCAATGTTAAACCACACTATAATAGAATGTGACTCAATGTTAAACCACACTATATAAAAATGTGACTCAATGTTAAACCACACTATAATAGAATGTGACTCAATGTTAACCACACTATAATAGAATGTTGACTCGATGTTAAACCACACTATAATAGAATGTGACTCAATGTTAAACCACACTATAGAGAATGTGATTCAATGTTAAACTATGCTATAATAGAGTGTGATTCAATGTTAAACCACACTATAATAGAATGTGACTCAATGTTAAACCACACTATAATAGAATGTGACTCAATGTTAAACCACACTATATAGAATGTGACTCAATGTTAAACCTCACTATTGTAGTTTGTGATTCAATGTTAAACCACACTATTATAGAATGTGATTCAATGTTAAACTACACTATTATAGAGTGTGATTCAATGTTAAACTACACTATAATAGAGTGTGACTCAATATTAAACCACACTATAATAGAATGTGACTCAATGTTAAACCACACTATAATAGAATGTGACTCAATGTTAAACACACTATAATAGAATGTGACTCAATGTTAAACCACACTATAATAGAATGTGATTCAATGTTAAACTATGCTATAATAGAGTGTGATTCAATGTTAAACCACACTATAATAGAATGTGACTCAATGTTAAACCACACTATAATAGAATGTGACTCAATGTTAAACCACACTATTATAGAATGTGACTCAATGTTAAACCTCACTATTGTAGTTTGTTGATTCAATGTTAAACCACACTATTGTAGTTTGTGATTCAATGTTAAACCACACTATTATAGAATTTGATTCAATGTTAAACTACGCTATATAGAATGTGACTCAATGTTAAACCACACTATAATAGAATGTGACTCAATGTTAAACCACAGTATAATAGAATGTGACTCAATGTTAAACCACACTATAATAGAATGTGACTCTGTTAAACCATACTATAATAGAATGTGACTCAATGTTAAACCACAGTAGAATAGATGTGACTCGATGTTAAACCACACTATAATAGAATGTGACTCAATGTTAAACCTCACTATTGTAGTTTGTGATTCAATGTTAAACTACACTATAATAGAGTGTGACTCGTGTGACTCAATGTTAACCACACTATAATAGAATGTGACTCAATGTTAAATACACTATAATAGAATGTGACTCAATGTTAAATCACACTATAATAGAATGTGATTCAATGTTAAACTACACTATAATAGAGTGTGACTCAATGTTAAACCACACTATAATAGAATGTGACTCAGTGTTAAACCACACTTTAATTGAATGTGACTCAATGTTAAACCACACTATAATTGAATGTGACTCAATGTTAAACCACACTATAAATTGAATGTGACTCAATGTTAAACCACACTATAATAGAATGTGACTCAATGTTAAACCACACTATAATGAATGTGATCATGTTAAACCACACTATAATAGAATGTGACTCAATGTTAAACCACACTATAATTGATGTGACTCAATGTTAAACCACACCTATAATAGAATGTGACTCAATGTTTAAACCACACAATAATAGAGTGTGACTCGATGTTAAACCACACTATAATAGAATGTGACTCAATGTTAAACCACACTATAAATGGAATGTGACTCAATGTTAACCACACTATATAGGAATGTGACTCAATGTTAAACCACACTATAATAGAATGTGACTCAATGTTAAAACCATACTATAATAGAATGTGACTCAATGTTAAACCACAGTAAATAAGAGTGTGACTCGATGTTAAACCACACTATAATAGAATGTGACTCGATGTTAAACCTCACTATTGTAGTTTGTGATTCAATGTTAAAACTACACTATAATAGAGTGTGACTCAATGTTAAACCACACTATAATAGAATGTGACTCAATGTTAACCACAGCTATAATAGAGTGTGACTCAATGTTAAACCACACTATAATAGAATGTGACTCAATGTTAAACCACACTATCTAGAATTTGACTCAATGTTAAATCGCACTATAATAGAATGTGACTCAATGTTAAACCACACTATCATTAGAATGTGACTCAATGTTAAATCGCACTATAATAGAATGTGACTCAATGTTAAACCACACTATAATTGAATGTGACTCAATGTTAAACCACACTATAATAGAATGTGACTCGATGTTAAACCACACTATATTGAATGTGACTCAATGTTAAACCACACTATAATAGAATGTGACTCAATGTTAAACTACACTATAATAGAGTGTGACTCAATGTTAAACCACACTATAATAGAATGTGACTCAATGTTAAACCACACTATAATTGAATGTGACTCAATGTTAAACCACACTATAATAGAATGTGACTCCATGTTAACACACGATTATAGAATGTGACCCAATGTTAAACCACACTATTAATTGAATGTGACTCAATGTTTAAACCACCTAATAATAGAATGTGACTCAATGTTAAACCACACTATATTGAATGTGACTCAATGTTAAACCACACTATAATAGAATGTGACTCCATGTTAAACCACACGATTATAGAATGTGACCAATGTTAACCACACTATAATAGAGTGTGACTCAATGTTAAACCACACTATAATAGAGTGTGACTCAATGTTAAACCACACAATAATAGATTGTGACTCCATGTTCAACCCCACTATAATAGATTGTGACTCCATGTTAAACCACACTATAATAGAATGTGACTCAATGTTAAACCACACTAATAATAGAATTGGTGATATCAATGTAAACCACACTATAATAGAATGTGACTCAATGTTAAACCACACTATAATAGAATGTGACTCAATGGTTAAAAACCACACTATCATAGAATGTGACTCAATGTTAAACCACACTATAATAGAGTGTGACTCATTGTTAACCCACACTATAATAGAATGTGACTCAATGTTAAACCACACTATAATAGAATGTGACTCATGTTAAACCACACTATAATAGAATGTGACTCAATGTTAAAACCACACTATAATAGAATGTGACCATGTTAAACACACTATAATCGAATGTGACTCAATGTTAAACCACTATAATAGAATGTGATCATGTTAAACCACACTATCATAGAATGTGACCAATGTTAAACCACACTATAATAGATGTGACTCATGTTAAACCAACTATAATAAGATGTGACTCAATGTTAAACCACACTATTAAATAGAATGTGACACATGTTAAACCACACTATAATAGATTGTGACTCATGTTAAAACCACACTATAATAGAATGTGACTCAATGTTAAACCACACTATAATAAATGTGACACAATGTTAAACGCACACTATAATAGAATGTGACTCAATGTTAAACCACACTATAATAGAATGTGACTCAATGTTAAACCACAACGATTAAATAGAATGTGACTCGATGTTAACACACGAAATAGAGTGTGACTCATGTTAACCACACTATAATAGAATGTGAACTCAATGTTAAACCACACTAATAATAGAATGTGACTCAATGTTAAACCACACTATAATAGAATGTGACTCATGTTAAACCACACTATAATAGAATGTGACTCAATGTTAAACCACACTATAATTAGAATGTGACTCAATGTTAAACCACACTAATAATAGAATGTGACACAATGTTAAACCACACTATAAAGAATATGTCTCAATGTTAAACCACACTATAATAGAATGTGACTCAATGTTAAACACACACTATAATAGAATGTGACTCAATGTAAAACCACACGAATATAGAATGTGACTCAATGTTAAACCACACTATAATAGAGTGTGACTCAATGTTAAACGACACTATAATAGAATGTGACTCAATGTTAAACCACACTATAATAGAATGTGACTCATGTTAAACCACACTATATAGAATGGTGACACAATGTTAAACCACACTATAATAAAATTGTGATCACATGTTAAACCACACTATAATAGAATGTGACTCAATATTAACCACACTATAATAGAATGTGGACACAATGTTAAACCACACTATAATAGAATGTGACTCAATGTTAAACACACTATAATAGAATGTGACTCAATGTTAAACCACACGATTATAGAATGTGACTCGATGTTAAACCACACTATAATAGAGTGTGACTCAATGTTAAACCACACTATAATAGAATGTGACTCAATGTAAACCACACTATAATAGAATGTGACTCAATGTTAAACCACACTATAATAGAATGTGACTCAATGTTAAACCACACTATAATAGAATGTGACTCAATGTTAAACCACACTATAATAGAATGTGACTCAATGTTAAACCACATATAATAGAATGTGACTCAATGTTAAACCACACTATAATAGAATATGTCTCAATATTAAACCACACTATAATAGAATGTGACTCAATGTTAAACCACACTATAATAGAATGTGACTCAATGTTAAACCACACGAATATAGAATGTGACTCAATGTTAAACAACTATAATAGAGTGTGACTCAATGTTAAACGACACTATAATAGAATGTGACTCATGTTAACCAGACTATAATAGAATGTGACTCAATGTAAACCACACTATAATAGAATGTGACTCAATGTTAAACCACACTATAATAGAATGTGACTCAATGTTAAACCACACTATAATAGAATGTGGCTCAATGTTAAACCACACTATAATTGAATGTGACTCGATGTTAAACCACACTATATAGAATATGATCAATGTTAACCTCACTATTGTAGTTGGATTCAATGTAAACACACTATTATAGAATGTGATTCATGTTAAATTACACTATAAATAGAGTGTGACTCAATGTTAAACCACACTATAATAGAATGTGATTCAATGTTAAACACACTATAATAGAGTGTGACTCAATGTTAAACACACACTATAATAGAATGTGATCATGTTAAACCACAGTATAATAGAAGTGTGACTCAATGTTAAACACACATATAATAGAATGTGACTCATGTTAAACCCACAGTAGAATAGAGTGTGACTCGATGTTAAACCACACATAATGAAATGTGACTCAATGTTAACTCACTTTTGTAGTTTGTATTCAATGTTAAACCACAAATATTATAGAATGTGATTCAATGTTAAACTACACTATAATAGAGTGTGACTCAAATGTTAAACCACACTATAATAGAATGTGACTCAAATGTTAAACTAACGCTATAATAGAATGTGACCTAATGTTAA
>CM068956.1:99647245-99663185 GCA_035128595.1 Eptatretus atami | reverse complement strand
ATGTTAACCACACTATAAAGAGTGGTGATCAATGTTAAACCACACTATAATAGAGGTGACTCAATGTTTAAACCACCTATAATAGAGTGTGATCATGTTAAACCACACTATATAGAATGTGACTCAATGTTAACCACACTATAATAGATTGACTCATGTTAAACCACACATATATAGAATGTGACTTCATGTTAACACACTAATAATCGAATGTGACTCATGTTAAACCCCACTATAATGATGTGACTCAATGTTAAACCACACTATTATAGATCATGGACTCGAAGTGTTAAACCACCACTATAATAAGAATTGACTCATGTTAAACTCACTATTACAGTTGTGATTAATGTTTAAATCACATATAATAGAATGCTGACTCAATGTTTAACACACTATAATAGAATGTGACTCAATGTTAAACCATATATAGGTTTGTGATTCAATGTTAAACACACTATAATGAATGTGACTCAATGTTAAACCACACTATAATAGAATGTGACTCAATTTGTTAAACCACACTATAATAGAATGTGACTCATGTTAACACACTATAATGAATGTGACTCAATGTTAAACCACACTATATTCGAATGTGACTCAATGTTAAACCACACTATAACTGAAATGTGACTCAATGTTAAACCACACTATAATAATGTGACTCGATGTTAAACCACACTATAATAGAATGTGACTCATGTTAACCACATTATAGTTTGTGATCAATGTTAAACCACACTATAATAGAATGTGACTCATGGTTAAACCACCTATTAATAGTTTTGTGATCAATGTTAAACCACACTATAATAGAATGTGACTCAATGTTAAACCACACTATAATTGAATGTGACTCAATGTTTAAACCACACTATAATAGAGTGTGACTCGATGTTAAACCACACAATATAGAGTGTGACTCAATGTTAAACCCCCTTATAATAGTGTGACTCAATGTTAAACCACACTATTAATAGATTGGACTCCATGTTAAACCCACTATAATAGATGTGACTCAATGTTAAACCACACCAATAATAGAGTGTGACTCTGATGTTAAACCACACTATAATAGATTGGATCCATGTAACCCACTATAATAATTGTGACTCCATGTTAAACCACACTATAAGAATGTGACTCAATGTTAAACCACCCTATAATAGAGTTGTACTCAATGTTTAAACCACACTATAATTAGATGTGACTCATGTTAAACCCCACTATAATAGAGTGTGACTCAATGTTAAACCACACATATAATGAGGTGTGACTCGATGTTAAACCACACTATAATAGATATGTGACTCCATGTTAAACCACTATAATAGATTGTGACTCCATGTTAAACCACACTATAATATAATGTGACTCAATGTTAAACCACACTATAATGGAATGTGACTCAATGTTAAACCACACTGTCATAGATTGTGACTCCATGTTAACCACCATATAATAGAATTGTGACTCCATGTTAAACCACACATTATAGAGTGTGACTCAATGTTAAACCACACTATTATAGAGTGTGACTCGATGTTAAACCACACTATAAATAGAATGTGACTCAATGTTAAACCACACTATAATAGAATGTGACTCAATGTTAAACCACACTGTCATCAGATATGTGACTCCAATGTTAAACCACACTATAATAGAATGTGACTCCATGTTAAACCACACTATAATAGATTGTGACTCCATGTTAAACCAACACTATAATATAATGTGACTCAATTGTTAAACCACACTATAATAGAATGTGACTCCATGTTAAACCACACTATTATAGAGTGTGATTCAATTGTAAATAGCTATTTTCGAATATGCAGAGTCATTTTGATTTCATCAAATTTAGTTTTTATCATTTCATTTAAGGTTTAACCTCAGTATTGAGAATTAATATCAGAATGCGTTGCACACTTTGCAGGATTTCCCAGCCTTCCACACTGTCGTGAATAGATAATTGTGATATTTTAATAATTACAACAGGCGATTGGTGACTCAATTACACTCAGTTCTTCCTCTCTACCACCATTAAACCACGTTTTTTGCTCCTGTTTAGAAAACTTCACTGTTTCCTGCTTTATTTGTTTTCTGGTCTCTTAACCGAGGCATAGGCCAAACACTTCATTGGGAAAAATCCTGGTTAAAACTCTTTTGCAAGGCCCCTCACGAAGTTTGGCTTTGCTGCCACATTACTGCACCACCACTGATCACCCAAGAAGGAGGAGAAGGGGTGAGGACGTGGTTGTGTGAAAGTTTTATCCTTCCCCCTATGTTGGCGTTTATCCATTTATCTACTTTGCAAACCGGTGGTCGTTAAGCGTTTCTTTTTTTACCCTGGTCATTAAATATGCACTATTGCTGGGTGTCCCTCCACAGATGTTGATTGCCATCATTTGCATTCTTTACCCTGAGACTGCAGATTTATGATGGAAAAATAGCCCAATCATGTTGCCTCCACGGCCCCATTGTCTCCACCATATAGTCTTGGTTTGTTTTATTTTCCTCGCAACAATTTATTTATTTTTCTTGTGATATATTGGCGATTTGAGGCAATTTATGGATATTGCACTTGGTTCAAAGGATATATTGTGTACACAGTGGCCTGCAATATAATTCACCCCACCCCCCTCCATAGTTTTCACATCTTGATGCCACCTGAGCTTATTTCATGATGCTTTCAAATCAAACCTAATATATTGTGTCTTCACAAACCACTCCACAGTGTTGAAGCAAAAAAAATTGCAGATAAAATTTGAATAAGTTCGATTAACAGAGAAAATCAGATGATTCTCAGTTGCATAAGTATTCAAGCACTTTACCGTTTACCCCAAAATCACTTCAGGAGCAAATGATTTGTTTAAAACGTCTCACCTGTGTGCAATCATTGGTTTAATTTAAAAATTATGCTTACACATTTATCGAAGGAGTTTTAAGGTGCATCTCACTTGGTCAACCAACAAGGCAAACATGAATACAATGGTGCCTTCCAAAGACGTCAGACATAAAGTGGCAGAGAAGCACCGTTCAGGAGAGGGTTATAAGAAGATTTTACAATCACTCATTATCCCTTTCAGTACGGTGAAATCCATCATTAAGAAGTGGAAGCTGTATCGTACCACCCAGATGCAACCTATATCAGGTCACCCATCCAAACTCAGCAATCAGGCAAGAAGGAAACTGTTTTTGAATGTCACTGTAAATACAACAATGACTGAAAGATCTGCAAGGATTGATGTCAAAGATGGGGTCAGTGTACATCAATCAACAATATCCCATTCCCTTCACAAAGCCACACTCTTTGGACAGCGAGCAAGGTGATTTACCTCCTGACCACACCACATGCCTTCTGGTTCATTTGGTTTCATTAGTGGGAACAATCGTCAAGGTGGCAGACAGACTGTTGTTCTTTGTCGATTATGCAGTGGTATTGTATGAGACATAATCCGTGGCTGATGCTCACCATTACACCCAGGAGGTACAATTGATATGCATATACAGTATATATATATATATATATATATATATATATATATATACACATACACTGATGAGCCAAAACATTATGACCACTGACAGGTGAAGTGAATAACATTGATTATCTTGTTACAATGGCACCTGTCAAGGGGTGGGATATATTAGGCAGCAAGTGAACAGTTAGTTCTTGAAGTTGATGTGTTGGATGCAGGAGTAAAGACCTGAGCGACTTTGACAAGGGATAAATTGTTATGGCCAGCCGACTGGGTCAGAGCATCTCTGAAATGGTAAGGCTTGTGGGATGCTCCCGGTCAGCAGTGGTGGGGTACCCGACGACAGCTTGGTCCGATGAGGGACAAGCCACAAACCGCGACAGGGTGTTGGGTGCCCAAGGCTCATCGATGCGCGAGGGCAATGAGGCTATCCCATCTGGTCCGAACCGACAGAAGGTCTACTTGTGGCACAAGTCACAGAAAATTTTAATGGTGGTCACGGGAGAATGTCACAATCCATATTGCATCGCACCCGCTGCGTATGGGGTTGCGTAGCTGCAGACCAGTCAGAATGCCCATATGACCCCTGTCCATGTCGAAAGTGCCTACAATGGGCACGTGAGCATCGGAACTGGACTTGGAGCAGTGGAAGAAGGTCGCCTGGTCCGATGAGTCCCATTTTCTTTTAGATCACGTGGATGGCCGTGTACGTGTGTGCCATTTACCTGGGGGAAGTGATGGCACCAGGATGCACTGTGGGAAGATGACAAGCCGGTGGAGGGAGTGTGATGCTCTGGGAAACCCTGGTCTGGCATTCATGTGGACGCCAATTTGACACGTGTCACTTACCTAAACATCATAGCAGACCAGGTGCACCCCTTCATGGGAATGGTATTCCCTGATGCAGTGGCCTCTTTCAGCAAGATAATGCGCCCTGCCACACTGCATACATTGTCGGGAATGGTTTGAGGAACATGATGAAGTGTTCACGGTTTTGCCCTGGCCTCCAAATTCTCCAGATCTCAATCTGATTGAGCATCTGCGGGATATGCTGGAATGACAAGTCCGATCCACGGCAGCTCCACCTCACAACTTACAGGACTTGATGGATCTGCTGCTAATGTTTTGGTGCCAGATACCACAGGACACCTTCAGGGGTCTTGTAGAGTCCATGCCTCGGCAGGTAGGTGCTGTTTTGGCGGCACACGGAGGACCAACAGCATATTAGGCAGGTGGTCATAATGTTTTGGCTCATCAGTGTGTATGTATATATATATATGTATATATCCATGTAACAGGGACCTGTCAGAGTAAGTCATTTTGTTACAAGTGATGCTGAGGAGGCAGCGTATGTAATTTATCGACAGAGGCCGGATAACCTCTTGTTTGCTGGTAGGGCCAGGTGAGGACTTGCCTTCACAAAAAGGCCATACGTGTCACATGCCCCAAAAAGGCCGATCACGATCTCTGAGGCCGATGCCGATGCGTGCAAGCCATGGTAGCATAATGCACTATAGGTTCTGAAAGCAGGGAAAGACATTTATTTTTATTGGGGCCACCCTGTGGGCAGGATGGCCTGAAGGAGGACTCCACCCAAAAGGACAAAGAGGGCCCGAGAGAGAGGGCACACCAAAGCTCCCGGTGTGCAGGACTCAAGGGTGAAGAAGAAGTGCCTGGAGAGAGAGTCATGAGGGCTGGTTCTGGGTGCATGTCCCAAGGGAGTAGAACCTTTTGGGGGACAAAGAAGGTCACTCTCTGCTTTCCCTATTTTGCGTCATCGCTGGCTCACTTCATCACTGGCTCTGTTTCATCATTGCTCAGGGTGGACTGCTTTCTGAAATGTGGACACTGTTCCTTCGCTGCACATTTTTATATCGGTAAGCTGCACCTTTTCATAAATATTTTCAATAAACCTTTTAAAAAGGTAAGAAATGTGTTGATCCATCTGCTTCCTGTGCATGTTTCCCTCAATTTAGGCTCATTTGGGTGACCTTGGGGAACAGTGAAGAGTACATTAATTGAAGTGAACTCAGTGAGGTACAAACTGTTCGGTCATTCGCAATGAAAGATCCCGGCGTAGACCCGTGTTAACAGAGGCTGTCAGACGTGACAATATATATTTATACTGATTCTGATGTTCCATACTCTGTTACAAAGCAACGGTGCTGCCAACGTGATTTCTTGGCAAGGGTTATCATTTGCAGGATGAAAGATCCCGGCATAGATGACCCTTGTTCACGGAGGCTGTCAGACGTGACAATATATATTTATACTGATTCTGATGTACCACACTCTGTTAGAAAGCATCGGTGCTGCCGAAGCAGTTTCTTGGCAAGGGTTATACTGGGTGGTTTGCCATTGCCTTCCCAGCAGTATTTAGAGCAGGAATTTGTAATTTATTCAAGGTGCATGTGATAGATCGCCTCCGCTTCGCAAATGACACCGTGGGATCTTTAATGTCTAATGTTGGCAGTTTAATGTCCATCCAAGGGATGACACATGCATTGATGAATCACCCTGGTGGGGGAACGCTGCATTACCCTTTAAGTCATTTGTGGGATGAGCCTGAGCAGTTATCAAGCTTCATGGTCATCATAACGTAGTTTAGATAATCTGGGGAAGGCCACACAGACAGTTCCTGCAGCTGTGCTATTTTTCTGCAGCATCTAGTGCATATATGTATGTATATATATATATATATATATCTATCTATCTATATATGCACTACTGCAGAGAAAAAGCATACGGTGATGTTCTTCCAACGTATTTGTAGGTCCCTGAATTGGATCGCATGAATTCTTAGCAGTCGTGCGGGGTCTCATCCACTGTGCGTAATGTACACGCTTGAAGTCTGCTCTGCTGTCTTTTAATGGAGGCAGAGGAAGCAATCTTTAATGGAGGCAGAGGAAGGTTGAAAGGATTTATGGTTTTGCTGTCTGCGTTGCAGGTGGATTAGGAAATGCGCTACAAAAATGAAAGGCAAACCAAACACCAGGAATTTGCTGCAGTTTCCTTTTCTATCCGGCCTGCCTCTGATTAGCAAAGCATTCGGTGAATGTAACGGAACGACCACTGCAGTTGTAATCTTTGAAAAGTCCAGGTTGGGGATGAGGGGAAGCACCCCCATTACAGAAGCAAGCTTGCCAGGCCGATGCCTAAACTAGCGCCCGGGTGCTTGCATTTTACGCCGTGTTACTATTGTTACCAGGCCAACAGCGGATGCCTCCCAGACTTGATGAAGGTCGCTGTTTTGCCATTATTGGCTTTAATGGGTTTGTCAGCTTGAGAAATGTTATCTGCACTCTCTTGGCTCACCTCCTGCCCGTTCCCAATAAATTTATGCAGCACTTACCGGTAATTAAAGAACCCTTGTGATGTTTAAAGAGTGACAGACGGCTGCGCCTGGACTCCCCCAGATATTTGCGCTGGGTAACTGTTTGCCATCTTTGTTTTCCTTGCGTCGAAGTGCAGGCTTTGGCAGGCAAACGAGAAAGTTGCTGCAACACCGCAAGGGCTCTGCCATCTTAGGTTCCCCTGTGTTCGATTAGAAATTATTATTTTGTTTCCTGCTCGAGTTTTGGGCAAATCAAGTTCGTTCTCTTCCACCTCCTAAGTTCGATAAGTCGATAAGACTAAGATCGATAAGTTCAAATTAGAATTAGAATTCGATAGGTACCTGGAAGTTATGGAGATAGAGGGGTATCGGGATGTTGACAGGACTTTTATGGAGTTTGAGCATTGATGGGTGATTGTGTTGTGCATGTGGACGGAGTGCTGTTGGTGGGGGTCTTGTCAAGGGATGTTGTGTGGTTGATGTGTGTTTATAATCAAGCACATGTCCCCCTCCCCTAAGTGGAAGAAGGAAAAAAAAATACAAAAACTTAAAATAAATAGATTTTAAAATAAATGAAATTAATTTGCATTTTCTTCCTTGGATCTTGTGTAGATAAATTAGGATGGTGTTCGTGCAGGCATGATGGGCTGAATTGCCTCCTATTTCCTTGTATTTCCCTGATGTTTTTCTATTTAACATTTGGCTTGGGTTGCTTGGTGTTCTTACCTGAGCACATTGCTCGTGATGTAGGGTTCCCAGGTTAAAATACCATTATGCTGGTACTTTATTAATCCCACAATGTTTTTGCAACATTGATGTCTCCTAATGCCCTTGTCTGACATGTATGATTTGTACATGCTCTGGAGTTCTTCCCGGAGCATTATTATTCAGATACAAAAGGGTACCCGATTATTATTGTGTGGATTATTATTATGACGTTATTCCCTCCTCAGTCTCTTTCACCTTTATTCGCTTATAAATTCGCTTTCTCCGCAACCACTTGAGCGATTGACACAAAACTACAACATCAGAGCGACGACACATGTATAATTTTTTTAATGATAACAATGACGTCCTAGGACCTAGGTGATGTGGTATGACAGCCATCTTAGATTAAAGGAAAAACTTTGGACAAATTCTCTGAAAGTGCTGACCGAAAATATGTGAAACTCGGTACAGATAAGGAACTCCCCAAGGGGAATAACATTTGATGACGATGACGTAATCGGTGTCCTAATGATGACGTCATAATTGGATGCGTCAAAATCTTTCTTGATCAATACGAATTTCTTGTGGGTGATCGACTAAGATAATTAAATTGATGACATTATCAGTGATGTCGTTTCAGAGCATAATATATTTTTAAAGGTTTTCCTTCGATTCAATATGGCTATCAAACCATGTGACCGATGACATCGTTGTCATCAAATTTTTTTCCACATGGATTGTCGATGTTATATTTGAAGTTTCGCATCAATCGGTGAAGTAGTTTCAGAGAGAAAGATTTTAAAATGTTTTCCTTGATTCAATATGCGTGCCAACCCATTGTGAACTATGACGTCATACTTATCAAACTTTATTCCTCATGGCTCACAGTTTTGTAAGTGCCCACACAGAAATCACTGCTCGCAGTGGCAATTGGCAATTCTTGTGATCGATTTCTTGTGATTATAAGTGGCAATTCTTGTGATCGACAGGCCATGAGAAATAAAGCTTGATAAAAATGACGTAATGGGATGGTATCGTCATCGGAACAGGTGGAGTCGGATGGCATAGTCATTGGAGCAGGTGGCATGGGATGGCATCGTCTGTCATTGGATGGCGTCATCATTGGAACAGGTGTCATTTCATACCTGGCATAACGACTCGCAGTTATAAGCAGCATTTCTAGTTATTATCATTATTATTATTATTCATGATAGAAAGCATGTAGAATGCAATGCATACTGTTCAGTTGAGAACTAGCTGTGGATAGGCCACTCCACCCATCTCACTATTGCAGGGCATTGCCAAAAAAACCCTCATCCAGCATAACAGTTCACAATTTGCTCAGAGCACAGGCACACATTGGCCTGCTCCTCATTCAAATGTATCAGGGTAATCGTGAACAGGCACCAGAAAATGTTTTCAAATGGGACATCGTAATGGTATTTTTGGCAGATGGCATACTCCTGTGCCTGTCAAGCACCAAGGTGACAGTTTGTAGTTAGGCCCGGCATCGAACTTGCACTAGACAGCTCAAAGGTGAGTTCGTTATCTCTGAGCCATCCTTTCAGCCATAAAACTATATACCCATAATGCAGACAAGCTCAAAAGTCATGAGGTGAGCGAAGCTGGACTCAGGTCATGCTGATCCTAAAATGCATCCTCCAGATGACACCAATTGGTCATCCAGCAAATGGCATTGATGGTTTTAATCTGGAACTCTCCATTGCAGGTGTTTTACTCTTCATCTGCAAGGTAATGGGGGTGATAAATAAATAAACAAAGTGGACGAAGCATGTTGCATTACAACAGCCATCCTGTGGAGAAGCAATTTGCGCAACAGCTGTTCCCCATCCAAATGCACTCTGTTCAAAGCGACATTAATTTGGTAATGGTATCGACTTGGAGTCATTCTCTTGGACTGCCCGGGATAAACGCTGATGGCAAGTGGATCGTGTGGTTCAGTTTGTTCACATCTTCACCCCTTGCAATCATGTTGTCACTGGCAAGAAGGGTACACCTGCCATCTCCAGGGGCCCATGGAAGCACTAAATAGGTTTCCATGCTGGAAGAATTGGGTTTTTTTTGAGATGCAACAAATGAAACAAAACAGCATTTATAGATTGCTGAGGTGAGAACAATCCCCGAATCGTCTAGTAATGCCATGGAGGTGCAAGGCCACGTCGTTTGGTACATACCTTTTACTTTACCATGGGAGACAGTGAAACGGTCTCTGTTTTTCATGTAAGAGTGGAACACACGTGGAATGAAACCTCACTCTCGTGTTGCTGCGATTTGGGAAATTGAGGCAACCTCTTGGTTACAGGTTCAATGTGAGGCAACCTCTTGGTTACAGGTTCAATGTGAGGCAACCTCTTGGTTACAGGTTCAATGTGAGGCAACCTCTTGGTTACAGGTTCAACGTGAGGAAATCCATACCAATTATACCCAGATGGCCTTCATGGAAACGTTTCCCACTTGTT
The DNA here is from genome assembly GCA_035128595.1 of Eptatretus atami. Lineage (NCBI taxonomy): Eukaryota > Metazoa > Chordata > Myxini > Myxiniformes > Myxinidae > Eptatretus > Eptatretus atami. The sequence goes on along the minus strand of CM068956.1, from coordinate 99,653,175 downwards.
CAGATCATAAAGCAGCAATCTCTAATCAAATTAGCATGATGTTTGTGTTGTTTGGAATGGCCATTTGTTCATTTGCATTGCCAAGCTTGTGCTACCAATGACTGAAACCCCCTATAGAGCCAGGCCTATGCTCAGTGTGCTTCACTTTTATATCTACAAATCCCCCTTTTCCCCTCTCCTTTTTAGCTCGCCTGTTCGAAGAACAGAGAGCTATAAGCGATACCCCCGGCGTGAGCGTCAGCGTCAGCATCAGCGTCAGCGTGAGCGTGAAAATGTTAACGTTTTTGGTGCAAGTTATTTCCTTTCTAATGTTTTTATCTACCACACTATTTTTTACTGATTACAATATACAAATACATATATTGCTTTAAAATTATTTGGATCAGACTTCACTGCAATGCTTTATAAAAAATATTATTAGACTAGTCTTTTAAAAACGATAAATGTATAAACAGGCGAGCATTGGGGTGCTTTGACACCAACTCTCTGGTTAAAATTTGGCCTGCATTTTGGAATATGGATTGTATTCCAAGGTTCTCATTGCAAATTGTTTATCCTGGACTTTAATCATTGTGTCTTAATTTGATGATTGCTTTCAAGCTTTCCAGCAGTAGAATTGATTAAGTGTGGATTTCCTAAAAGCTCTAATATCTAATATCAAAGCTCACAGCCGACGATGTTTCTGGCATTGCCATCACCACAAGAAATGAAGTAAGGATACTTGGCCTTCAATCATCTGAGTGAGAATAACAAAAAGGGGCTGTCAGTAATATCCCAAATCCTCAGTGACCCTATTTCCTGGGAAGCTCTGGTGTCCCATTTGCTAATTGATTAAATGACTCTTGCATGTGATGGATGGAGCTGTGAAACCTGATGATGAGATGCTTGGCTGTGGCTTTGTTTAGAGTTTTCTTGGCCATCTCATGAACATTCTTCACAGTTTTCCATATACGTGCCAGGCCCAGCCAGCAGAGAGTAGCTGGGATGATGATGGGTGGGGTACATGAGAAGACTTTGCCTCCAGTATTGTTGAGGGGTTTTCGTTGAGCTGAATGTCGACTTCATTTGCGATACAGTCGTTGTAGTTTACAGTTAGATGTCGTCGGCTATGGAAGTTTGGTGGCCATGATGTTCTATGGTAGAGAAATGGTGCTTGAAGCTATAAGAGGTACCAAATCGTATGAAATGCTTTGTCAAAGGATGTGCACAGAGATCACTTGAAAAATGCAAGGTTGCATCGGTAGGGAGGGGAGTGTGGGTTGGAGGGCATGGGGGTGAAGGGGATGAGGGTGGGGGGGGGAAGGGGTTATATGGAATGGAGGCAGAAGAGACAACTGTGAAGTTGTCAATGAAAGACAAAGAAAGAGAAGAAGGAAGGACTGCTTGGAAGAGATGTTTCTCCCCTCATTTGTCCGGTGGTTGGACTGTCACTGCTAGAAGTTCAAATGCTAGTAGTTGTGTGGCTGTAAAAGTCTATATGTTCCCTCTGCATGGTTCCATATACTGCTCTTGGAGCAAGTGGTCTTTTGAATTGCCAATCTAAATAACCATTCTTTTCATCGTGAAAGTGTGTCGGCACTACCAAAGTGGTCACTTGGTAGAGAATGCACTGGGTTGTTTTTCATTTCTTTGCAGTGGTAGGTGGGGGCAGGAATTTGGAATTTTACTCGAGTACCGGCACATAATGGCCATTTCTTCTTTAAATGTACCGTGGAACATTTGGCATCCTTGAGCGGATGCCAGCGGATTGGACCCCCAACCTAACGTCCCTCTGAAAGATGGGACACAATTAATCAGTGGTGGCTACAGCAACTAAAAAAGTTCACCTCCACTCATTCATTCCTCCTTTTTCCCGTTTGTAGAACCAACTTCTACATTGTCTTCAATCTCAGTCAATGAGCTCCATATCTTCAAGACATATGTTCATCACCATCTCAGATCATCCCCCATCCAAAACCATGATTTTTTCTACCCCCGTTAACCCTACCTAAGCCCAACTCTTTCCAAGTTTCAAGTTTTCCCTTCCTGAGAGTTTGCTTCTGTGTTTATTTTTTTTAACAAGGAAATTACAAGGAATTTTTTGCACAGGAGGATGCCATTCAGCCCATCATGCCTGCACCACACCAATACCAGATTTAATAAATCCGATTTAATACCCCTTCCCTTCATGTGCAGCCTTTTGGCTGTTACACTTGTACTCATTTCGCCGACCTTGGAAGGATGACAGGCTGAGTCAACCCCCTGGTTTTAATTCAGCGGCAAACGGGGCTTGAACTCAGGACCCGAGGATCCCAAGCCACCACCCTAACCACTAAGTCAACACCAGGTTAAATTCGTTGTCCTTGTCCACCCCGTGCGTCCTACCCTACTTCTCATTCTTCCCCACAGCCCTTAATTTGTCCAAGTCTTCCTCTATTTTGTCCCTCAACCCCGCTGTTGGTGGTACCCTCTTCCTTTCTTTCGACTGTTCATTTTTTCTCGTCCGTCCTGATCCAATCTATGTTCTCGCTCCTCCACGAGCCTCGACTTTATATACAAGAAAGGTACTTATTGTCGAAAATAATAATAATCAGCAATATATACCTCGTGTTCTGTTCTGAAAATGAAATGGAATGTTGAAAGTGCAAATTAGCTCATAATTGTGTGATAGAAAGCCAATCAGGGGAGGCGACCATGCTGATCATTTCTTTACTGTGCGGATTTGAACCCCACTTGTATGTTAAAGATTTGGCCTCTCCAAAACCTCACCCAACCAATGAATTGTCAATTTAAATTTATCACAAACTGGAAATTTAAATTTCTTATCATTGTAATCATCATTGCCAGAAATGCTTAAAAAAAATATTCAAAGAGAATCAAGGTGTTTATTGAGCAGAGCTCTTCCATTTACTCCTTCAAAAGCCCTTAACAAAGAGCAAAAGGCTTTCATTGTGAAAGAAATGTCAAAAGGCAAATCATTGATATTGCTGCACCACGTGACTACAAGAGTTATCATTTGATTCAATCGAGTGAACTCGATATGCCCTGGATAATGCAAGACGACAGCTGTTCCTCCACCTGACTTAACATCTCTGTCCTGTTTAACAATGATGACAAGTGACAGGTACAAATTATATGGGAGGAGGGGGTTTGGGTGGGGGTAACATTTATTCAAATAAGTTAAATGTGTAGTGCACATGGCTTTGGGTGAGATATATTTACATTTATAATTCCAAAAACAAATCTCTTATGAGTGACATTTCAATATCCATGTCCAAATGGACTCGTGCTCTGCAACCATTGGGTTTGAGTTCCACTCGATTCGATCAAACTCAGTGGCATAATGGTTGGAGCGTTCGCTTTGAGTCTGGGATGTCTGTGATTTGAACCCTGGCCGAGTCATTCCAAGACTTGGAAGTGGTACGTGCTGTTTATTTGTTGACACTCAGCATTTAAAAAGGATAGAACATGAACAATCATAGGTTGGGAACCATTGCGCAGGGTTGAATGGACGAGTGTATTTTTCCTGCATTGAAATTCTTTGTAAGGGAACTCGTATTTAATTTAAATTATTTTAATAATGTCTTTCAACCATCAACCAACGGTTTGAACTTCAGCTGCGATCGATCAAGAGGAGGAATTATTTGAGTCCTTCACCAGTAGGAACTATAACGGCACCCGACAGAGCACATGCCTCTACCAGGCTGAACAGTTCACGTTTTGTATTCCATTGATAGGCTGGATCTGGATTCGGACCTTAACTAAAATCGAATCGGCTTGTTCTTGTCACCTAACCAACCCATCCACCTAGTTTTGTCATAATCCGTTCATAACTTTTTGAGATATTATGCTATATTGTATATTGCTTTTGGCCTTACCTCTGAATGGTGAAGAATCACTTTAAAAAAAATTAAAATTCTCATATGCAGATTCAGATCTTCACCAAAATCTAATCAATTCGTCGTGCTCACACACCCAACCTGTCCACCAAGTTTCATCCGAATCCGTCCATAACTTTTTGAGATATCGTGCTATATATCGTTTTTTGGCCAATCACTCAAAGGTGAAGAATCACTTTTAAAACAATTTAAACTCCGTTTCTGGATCCGGATCTTCACAAAATCTAATCATTTCATCCTTGTCACACACACCCAACATTCCCAGGAAATTCCATAACTTTGAGATATCCTGCTCAAAGACAAACAAACAGGTGGTGCAGGGTAATTCATGTGGGTTTAATCATCAACCAATGTCATCATCATCATCTGTAGGATAAATGTAGCGTGTGTGTGTGTGTGTGTGTGTGTGTGTGTGTGTGTGTGTGTGTGTGTGTGTGTGTGTGTGTGTTGTGAGTGAGAGTGAGTGTCTCCTCCATAACCACAAAACCATTAAACCTAGAGCCTGAAACTTTGCATGAATACGAAGAAAACTCCAAGGAAGTGCAAGAGTGAAAATTGTGTGTTTGGGTTAATTAAAACACCCCTTTTTAAGATTACACTGGGCTGCATTTGAAATATTTTTTTCAGAGGTCTAGGTTTTCTCAACGGTTCTCATATGTTTTTTGCATGCTGAATTCAGAAATGTATCTAATTTCGCTCAATCAGGTCAAGTTTTTATGCTACCTCAATTTTAAGGAAAAAAAAATAATCAAAATTTTTGTTTTTTTTAATTAGCATTTTTTTTATTCAAAATCAGACTTACATTTACAGAAAATGTACAAACTATATATAAAATGACACACAAGTACACTTAATGTGGAAGAAAGTGCCTTCTCAATTACTTTCATTTCAATTTCAGAAATATAGATAAATCGTTGTTTTTGGCAACACCCAACTTCAGTCGCTCCAGCAGTCGCTGTTTTCCTTCGTCTTTTTAATGTTGAATTTCACATTAACGGTACTTGTGCGTCATTTTATATATAGTTTGTACATTTTCTGTCAATGTAAGTCTGATTTTGAAAAAAAAATACTAATTAAAAAAAAAAATTTTGATTATTTTTTTCCTTAAAATTAGATAGCATAAAAACTTGACCTGATTGAGCGAAATTAGATACATTTCTGAATTCAGCATGCAAAAAGCATATAGGGACCGTTGAGAAAACCTAGACTTCTGAAATGACGCCGACCAGTGAATTAAAGACCTTATATAATTATATCCTCATCAGGCGATCCTCGGCCACCTCACTCTCTGGGTCTTAAGGCGTTTCCGGGTAAACTCGCTGGGGTCTGAAGCCGCCATGTTTTTGGGCCTGCTCAACCATGCCCGGACATGGAACAGGCCACAACGATTTCTTTGTTTTTTTTTTTTCATTTTCCTCCCTCATATTATCGAATGCCTGTTCATCATAGCTACGGATTGCTGTCGACATCAGCTTTTGTAAGTACTCTAGTTTTCAAATTAGGAGCTTGGAGCGATTTCTTTCATGCATTATCTGATACGATTTTCTACGATCTACTCTCACGGACTAATTGAAGTACATCATCAAAATATTATTTCGCTTTTGAGGATCGGATATCGTCCAGACTAAATAAGTGTCGAAATCTGTAGTGAAATCTGATAATTTAAAGAAATAACGAGTCTAATAATTTAGCCGATATACCTATTTACTTTAAGAAAGCAAGGCTATGTTCCCTCCTTCATACATACACAAGAAAATGTGAAATTTCCAAAGGATTAATGAAACACACCTTTTTCTGCTGTTTGGAGAATTATATTGAGTGAACAAATAATTTAGGAATGCAATATGTTAGCCGGGGGTGAGTGATGGACATAGCCAAAGGTGAGTGATGCAGTGAGGTCGATGTGAATGAAGGAGTTGTCCCAATGTGAGTGAGTTAGCTCTCTATGCTACATGCTGAGAGCTTAGCAAGCAAATCTTTGTATTTATGGAGTTATACGAGCTCTGTATTGTTTATTATCAGGTTAGGCCATATCAGATCCGTGACTTGCTT
>CM068956.1:99625575-99640789 GCA_035128595.1 Eptatretus atami | reverse complement strand
GCACTTTCTGTAGTCAATGTCAGTGTCCTGGCGTCTCCTCTTGGGTTCCTTTTTCAGTGACAAGCTTCCCCCCAGCACCCGTTTCTCTGCCTGTGTCATCATCGTACCGCTCATGCAATCACCTGCAACAAATCCACCACCATGTTATGCATACTAGCAACTGGAGTACATGCAAACTATTGATACGCTACACTTACTATGCAAACTTCTGATATGCTGATACACTACACAATGCCCACACCACTACAGATCACATAGTTTTGGACATTTCTGCCCACATGATTTTTATGACTGTGGCACCACAAGAGAAGACCCGTAAAAGGAGGACATCTGGACCGACGGTTCGCGGCGATTAAGCCCTCGCCAATCGCGCACAGCACAAGCTCAGCCCGCGGTTCTGTTTCCGTACGATTCCGTCAGAGGGGGAATACCCCGTAGTCTGGACATCACGTGGGTATAGTACATATGAAAGATTGGCAATCGACCCTAACCCACGTGGTCTGCCCATTGGCCGTATTTCGTTCTTGACAAAGGACCCGTTGACCTCGGACCTTATCGGCGCGCGCGATCTATATTTCGGCACGCGATCGGTCGGGCCGACTCGACTGCGTCTCCCGTCGCGGCGGAGTCGTTCGCGCGATCACCGCACCGTCAACACCATACATTTATTTGCCCCAAACAGCCAATTTCCTGGGTATCGCACAGCACATCAAGCATTTAGGAGTAGATATCATTTCGAATGCGTATCTAACTATATGTGCTGTCACAAGGCCTAAAACACCCAACCTCCAATGAGTACTCGCATGCAACGGCAATGCCGGCTCTAGCCATCGCGGGCCGGAGGCAATAATTATTGGGGCCCCCTCTAAACCCCACAGGCTAAGACTTAATAATAAATACCTTCAATCCAAGTTTTACTTCTTCTCACGCGAATTTTGTTGCTTCCGTTTTTTAGCACCAAAAACATAATATGCCCGTTTTGGGGTGCCATGCTCAACCAGAGTGATAGGGACTCTTTCACGGACCGACAGTTTCCTGACGCTTCAGTACCTCCTTCAGTATTAAGCTGAAGCAGATGGACGTTTCTTTTAATGCACCATGTTGGCGATTCATGTTTCCTCCGATACCACCCACCCCTCACATGCAGATTTCCACACCTGCCACGTCTTCTGAACACATACAGTCCCAAAACCCTCCCTATCCAATAAGTTAAACATCCATTAACCATATCTTGTGTTTCTTCCAAAGCTCGAACTTTCTGCTCTCTCACTCCTTTGTTCCCCTTTTCACTTGCCTGTGGAACAAACCGTATATCTATCTGTCTTCTGTGCTCTTACTCTCTCTGGTACTCATTACTGTATGAGCCATCACATCATGTCTCATGCTTACTGTCCAAGACTGTTTGACCCAACGAAGCTCCCTGTCCCAACTGTCCCTTTTACTATCCTTCTATTTTGTCTCGTTTCTGAACTATCTGTTCTCCCTACACCTATGGGTTTTGTTTCCCCCCAAGAACTTTTGCGAGATCTTCAATGAGTGTCGACCCCATGTATAAAAAAAGGTATTATAAGGTCTGGTAGATATAATAATCTCGTGATATTTAAGGCTACATTATAAGCCTCAAAATTTAAAGGGGTCTCAGCCTGCAAAACAAGCAAGCCGATAATGGCTATTGCATACACGTCCCCTACCGATGTGAGACTTTCAAAGTCCAAAAAGGGCATATCATGAAAAATGATGAAACACCATGAAAATAGACTTTTGTACACCTTATCATAACACAGCCATGTGCTAAGTTTCTCACTTGAATATGTTAAAGGATATGGGACAAAACGTATGAGAAGCTACAAGTGGAAGGGTAGGGGACCAATGAGCATACTTGAACCAAGGAAAAAACGAACGCACTTGCATACTAACTCAAATCCAACTTGTTACAGAACAGTGGTTCAGGGTGAGGGTTTTACTATTAAATAAAGATCCATCATGAAGTGTTCAATGTGTGTACCTCTGGTTAGTCCGCATGGCTATGCTAACAGCAGCTCTTAGCAAGTTCTTGAACAAAGGAATCTGAAAATGTAACAATAATCAAAAAGGTTACCGTAAAGCAAACAAATATCCTGTCATTTGAACGTCATCTTCTACACGTTACACCCTCTAAAAATACTAAATGATGCAAGGTGGTATCAAAAATCATGGTATTCAACCGGGAAGGCGGGGGAGTTTGAGAGAGAGTGAGAGTCAGAGAGAGCGGAACAAAGGGGGAGGGCAGACACGTACACACACAAGGTGGAGAAGAGAGGGAGAAGGGGGGGAGGGCAACATGTACACACACACACCCGTAGAGAGAGAGAGAGAAGGGAGAAAGGGGGGAGGGCAAGACACGTACACCACAACACAAGGTGGAGAGAGAGAGGGAGAAAGGGAGGAGGCAGACAGTATACACAACACACAAGGGGGGAGAAAAGGGGAGGAACAGACACGACCCACACACCATGAGGGGAGGGGGAAATAGAGAGAGAGAAGAGACGAGAGAGAGAGAGAAGAGAGAGAGAGAGAGAGAGAGAGAGAGAGAGAGAGAGCCAGAGAAAGGGGGCTGAGGGTGGGGTGAGAGTGAGGAGAGAGAGAGAAGAGGGGGAGGGAGAAAAGAGGAGAGAGAGGAGAGAAGGAGAGAGAAGAGAGAGAGAGGAGAGAAGAGAGAGAGAGAGAGAGCAAGAGAGAGAGAGAGAGAGAGAGAGAAGAGAGAGAAGAGAGAGAAGAGAGAGAAGCGACAAAGAGGGAGAAGAGAGAATAGAGAAGAGACAGAGTCAGAGAGCAAAAGGGAAAGAGAAAGAGGAGAGAAGAGCAAGAAAGAAAGAAGACGAGAAGAGCAAGAAAGAGAAAGCGAGAGAAGAGCGAGGAAAGACAAAGAGAAGACAAGAGAAAGAGAAAGGAAAGAAGAGAGAAAGAGAGAGAAGAGCGAGAAAGAGAGAAAGAGAAAAGAAGAAAAGAGAAAGAGAGAGAAAGCGAGAAGAGAGAAAAGAAAGAGAGAAAGCAACAAAGAGAAGAGAGAAGAGAAGCAACAAAGAGAAAGAGAAAGAGAAGAGAAAGTGAGAAAGAGAAAGAGAAAGAGAAAGAGAAAAGAGAGAAAAGAGCAAAAAGAGAAGAAAAGAGAAAGAGAAGAAGAGCAACAAAGAGAAAGAAAAGAGAAAGAGAGAGAAAGAGCAACAAAGAGAAAGAGAAAGAGAAAGAGCACAACAAGAAGAAAGAGAAAAGAGAGAGAAGAGCAACAAGAGAAAGAGAAAGAGAAAAGAGCACAAAAAGAGAAGAGAAGAGAAAGAACAACAAAGAGAAAGAGAAAGAGAAGAGAGAAAGAGCAACAAGAAGAGAAAGAAGAAAGAGAAAAGAGAGAAGACAAAGAGAAAGAGAAAAGACGAGAGAAGAGCAACAAAGAGAAAGAGAAAGAGAGAGAAGAGCAACAAAAGAAAAGAAAGAGAGAGAAGAGCAACAAAGAGAAAAGAAAGAGAAAAGAGAAAGAGAACAAAGAGAAAGAGAAAGAGAAGAGAAACAAAGAAAAGAGAAAGAGAAGAAGAGGAAAAAGAGAAAGAGAAAACAAAGAGAAAGAGAAAACAAAGAGAACAAAGAGAAAGAGAAAAAAGAAACAAGAGAAAGAACAAAGAGAAGAAACAAAGAGAAACAGAAACAGAAAGAGAAACAAAGAGAAAGAGAACAGAAAGAAACAAGAAAGAGAAAGAAAGAAACAAAGAGAAAGAAAAAGAAAGAAAAAAAGAGAAAGAGAAAGAAGAGAAACAAAGAGAAGAAGAAACAGAAAGAAGAACAAAGAGAAGAGAAACAAAGAGAAACAAGAGAAAAGAAACAGAAAGAGAAACAAAGAGAAAGAGAAACAGAAAGAGAAACAAAGAGAAAGGAAACAGAAAGAGAAACAAAGAGAAACGAAACAGAAAGAGAGAACAAAGAGAAAGAGAAAAGAAAGAGAAACAAAAGAACAGAAACAGAAAGAGAAACAAAGAGAAGAGAAACAGAAAGAGAAACAAAAGAGAAACAAGAGAAACAGAAAGAAAACAAAAGAAACAAGAGAAACAAAGAAAACAGAGAGAAACAGAGAGAAACAGAGAGAAACAGAGAGAAACAGAGAGAGAGAGATTGTAATCCAACAAATAAAACAACTGAAGATGGAAAACTTCAGCAGCTGTTGAAGCTAAATCAGAGCTTGGAAGAGCTTAAAAAATCCATTTATGAATGATTCTTCCAATAATAAAACTGAAAGGTAGTGACATAAATGCTGGATAAAAGTTCGAGGCTTGTGGTTCAACCTTCTTATAAGCAGTGAAGAAAAGCTGAAAAACAATTTTAAAACTGTTTTCTTCTCTGCATCTGTTTCACTCTATTGTAAACATATTGAGGATATGAAATGTCGGCCCTCAAGTCGAGTGTTATTTCGTAAAGGACTATTATGTTTAAAGTTCAAACCTGAGAAAATTCAATGGCATGTAACTTAAGTGATAAGTGAGGAAATAACAATGGACTTCAGATTCTTGAGTGTGGCCAAATTAAAAATAGGAAGGGAATTTCGGTTTAACAATGGACAGTCTCCTACCTCTGGACGATTCAGACAATCAACAGTGAAATAAAGTTAAACAACAGAGTTCTCAAATCTGATAATAATGAACAATGTATCAGTTTAATATGGAATTCACACTCTTGCATGAGCCACTCACTCTCACTCTTCATCCTTACCTCGTGCACAGAAGTTATGTTTCAATCCATGTCTGTCTGTCTGTTTCTGTCGTGAGCAAGATACAGTATTTTTAAAGTGTGGACGGATTTGGAGAAACTTGGGTTGGCAGGTTGGGTGTGTGACGAAGACAGAATTGATTCGATTTTTGGAAAATCCAGATCCGGATCCGATAATTTTTTGAGTGATTCTCACCATTGAGAGATATGGCCAAAAATGATACGTAGAATGATTGCCATGCTATATCAAAAAGTTGTTATACGGATTATAACAAAACCAGGTGGATGAGTTGGCGAGCGACAAGAACAAGCCAATTAGATTTTGGTTCAGATCCGAATGCAGATCCACGCCCATCGGTGAGATACAAAACGTGAACTGTTCAGCCTGCCAGAGATATGCGCTCTACTGAGTTCCATTCTAATTACCTCCCCACCGAGGTGAAGGGGGTTATATTTTCACGCCCTTTATGTTTGGTCTGTCTGTTTGTGTACAGGATATACTCAAAAAGTGGTGGACGGATCTGGAATAAATTGTAGACAGTTCGGTGTTGACAAGGACGAACTGATTAGATGTTGGTGAAGACGGATCCGGATCCGACTACTAGAATTTTGGAGTGATTCTCACCATTGAGAGATCGGATAAAAATGATATATAGCAGGATGTCTCAAAAAGTTGTGGACGGATTCGATGAAACTTGGGGACATGTTGTGTGGTAAGGACGAATTGATTCGATTTTGGTGAAGATCCGAATCCAGATCTGGATATAATAATTATTAATTTTTAAGTGATTCTTCACCATTGAGAGATTGGCAAAACACGATTAGTACTGTGTTGCATGATATTTCAAAAATGTATTGGGCCAGATATGTTCTCGTGGATTAGCATACGGGGTGGAGGTATGCGCTCTACCGAGTACCTTCTAGTTATAAAATGTACACCATCTTTGGACAAAAAGTAAAATGCATAACTCAATAGTCAGCCAGACTAATATTATCTTCACTTTGTAACTCAGAATGCATCACGGTGTGATTTACAATTGCACTTGGAATGTCAGCAGAATGTCTATTATATGGTTGCGAGATATGCACATCATGAGGTTAAATGTGTTTGGGGCAACTCTCACAAACAATACACACCTGTAAAGTCAGCCTCTCACAAACAGCAATGTCTGGCAGAGATAAATTGATGGTTGGCGTGGGACGGGAGACATTAGCTCATTTGAAAAGCAAATTGCTGTTGTATATCAATGATTTGTGTTTTTCTGGTTGTTTTCTAACTGCCAGGCTTCAGTAACCCGGATAAGCCAACACAAACTCCAAATACTGTAACCAAACCGCCAAGGCCAGTGAAAGCCAAAACCAGCTTCAGATTGTAAATGCCAGCGAGAGCAACTGGAGTCAGGTTTCTATGGAAACTAACGAACGTGATGAAATACCACATTTGCTGCTTCCCTTGTTTGACCTATCACCTCACCCAACCCTGGAGTGGGCAGTGCTGATTGAGAAATTTAGTAAAAACTTGGCCTAAACTCTGACTGTTATTACAGGTTAAAACTACACAAAACCTAGACAAACAAAGGTCGACTTTTACCTGGCAAAAAACCATTGAGAAGGTCTTATATTATTTGTGGGAGAAGCACAGCAAGAGTAGAAGATGTTTCAAGGAAAATAACACTTGAAGGAAGAATGTATTCATGCTCGCGCAACAGCGTTTATCAGAGTCTGGCGAAGAACAACAAAACCAGCCAGAACAACAAACACTGGCCAGAGAACACCAAAAGCAGGCAGAAAAGAACAAAACTGTCAGAAAACAACAAAAGAGGCAGAGAACAACAAAACCACCAGAGAGCACCACACTGGCAGAAAACAACAAAAGTAGTCTGCGAACAACAAAACCGACCACAGACTACAAAACAGGCCAGAGAAAAAGAAAACAGCAAGAAAAAGAAAACAGCCAGAGAACAACAAAAGTGACCAGAGAGAAACAACACTGGCCAGAAAACAACAAAAGCAACAAGAGTAAAACAAGAGTGGCCTGCAAACAGCAAAACTGGCCGATAACTTCAAAACCAGTTAGAGAACAACAAAACTGGCTTTCGAACCAACAAACCAGCCAGAGAACAACAAAAGCAACAAGAGTAAACACAAAGTGGCCTGCAAACAGAAAACTGGCCGTATAACTACAAAACCAGAAGAGAACAACAAAAGTGGCCAGAGAGAACAACACTGGCCAGAAAACAACAAAAGCAACAAGAGTAAACCAAAAGTGGCCTGCAAACAGAAAACCAGCTGTAGAACTACAAAACTGGCTAGAGAACAACAAAAGCGGCCAGAGAACAAAAACACCAAACAGAGAAAACAACACACCGGACAGAGAAAACAAAGCGACAGAAGAACAACAAAAGTGCCCCGCAGAGAACAACATCGGACAAGAACAAACAAAAACGGTCTTGAAAACATAAAACTGACTGATAGAACAATAAAACCAGCTAAGACCAACAAAACCGACTTAAGAACAAGACATGCAAGGACGGCACATCCATTGATGCCTCACCCTGCATGCAAAATACCAGATGGTAGTTTATACTGAGTTGGATTTGATCCCAGCTTGTCAGCTCAGAGATGCGAGCTCCCGGTATACTTACAGGTTGCTTTGTTTCCTCCCTCATCTCTCTGCTCCCCTTGTTCGTTATCACCTTAATGTGATTGTTAAGCACGTCCCACGTGTGTTGCGTTAAATAAGAGAGGTGAGTTCAGCGTTGAGTACGAGTGTGTACTCGTGTTGCAACATCTGCAGTCACAAAAACTCTGCAGATCTGTCAGGATATAATTGTGATTGGCTGGCTGTCCGTTCCAGGCACGTTTTGATTAATACAGAGGACAAGTTTGTTGAACAGATGAATGACAGGTGGGGTGAGAGGCTGAAGACACATCAACAATGGAGGGGAGAGAATAGCCAGACAAGGGATGGGAAATTGTGCGAGGAACAACAACAGACAAGCACATACAAGTAGGGACACAAATGAAGATGATGAACAGATGAGGATAAGTAAATAAACGACATGTGAGGGTATTAATTGACCACGCTCTATGTTGTCATTGTGGTGTTTAACATTTGTTGTGTTCTAGTGCTGTGTCGGGGCTGTTTCTCTCATTTATTATCTTGCTTGTATTCATCTGTAGGGATTATACTGTGCAATAAGCAAGCCTGAAGACTGCTACTACCAACCTGTTCAACATTCTATTAGCCAATGCTCATTGAGATATAAAGGTTCAGAAAGAATTACAGATGCCACCAACACATGGTTCTTTAATAGTCACACTTCTGCTTTGCTGAGGAATGACGTGACGTACAGTAACAATGGAATTTCCAGAAAAACAATCATGCACAGTGCCTGAAACCTCCATATAATTGCGAGTGACAAAAGCTTATCACCAACGGAAAATGCAGAATGTTGTCTGTCGGCGCTGAAACTTTACACCGTCACACCATTATGCTGACTCGACTCGGTCGTTTAGTGGGAATAGTGGATAGATGGGAGCAAAGTGGAAAGTCAGCTCCAAGAATTCACAGAATCATGCCAACCACAAAGAAGGGGTGGTCAAGCCGCAAGTTACGGCCTGCCCAGAGAACGGTCTCACGGCCTGTAGGTAACAGAATAGTGAACAATCTGCGATGAAATGATTGCAATATGATACATTATCATCTTCGACATTCCATGCCTTTGTGCCATTCACTTAGACAGAAGACACACCGTTGTCCTAATTTCCATTTCTAGTTGTATCACATTGTCTGACTGAGTTTTTATGTCTGTGCCTGAAAATGTCAGTTCATGAGTCAAGTTTATTTTGTAGATCTTCAGAATAAGATTTTGAGATTGCTTACTTCCCTGGCACTGCAGTGAATAAGAAAACCGAGAGACCTCAAACTCCTTCCTGTCCTAGGTTTTTGAGGTTCTCTGTAAGTCTTTTCACCTGATACACTTCACCAAAGGCCAACTGCGTCTACAGATATCGAGCGTGGTCGATTTCAACAAAGCGGCAACTTCTGCTTCAAACCATTTCCACGTACTACAGCCTACACGCTTCGTCAGCAAACACTTGATTTCAAGCTTAGAGCTTGGAGTAACTCCAACAATCAGTTAAACACACAGGAATGAAATGTTGAAATAACACAAACGTTTAAATGGCCAAGTAAGTAACATTACTGATATAAACTGAAAGATTTCAACATGGTCTTACATGGGGCATTCACAAAGTTCTACCAACGAATACATCACAATACCCCAAATATGCCAAAAAATCAATATATATACACACACATTAACTAGCAGAAAAGCCATTCAAAATGAGGGTGACCTTTCTGTATTTTTATACGACTCAACCATGAAAATCGTGTTAAAACCGAAATTACGCACAAAAACCTGAATATCTTACACAAATTGCTCATCCTTTATTTGGGCAGTGTATACACTACGGTCGAAAGTTTATACCACCCCCATTTTTCCAGTTGTTACTGAAATTTAAGCAGTTCAAGTCCAGTCAATAACCTGAAATGGTACAAAGCGAAGCGGTAAACTGCCAGAGGTTAAAAAAAAAGAAGTTTAGGTTACAAGTAAGGTAGCAACTCGACGCATTCTGCAGCAATGGAAGTAAATTAAGCCTTGAAAGTTGATGCAAACAATCCGACAGGTGTCCCAACTTTTGTTTAGTTACAAACCCTCTGTCTGTATAAAAGCAGTGTTGGAACAGATTGTGTGCTACTCCCTCTGAAGCATTATTTGGACAGTATTGCACTGCAGGAAGTAGTATACTATCATAATGGCAAGAAAAACCAATTAACAAAGGAAGACAGACAGAGCATTATAAACCCTTAAAATGTAGGTCTTTCCTAAGAAATTGCAAAGAAGCCAAGGTGTCCGTGAGTACAGTTTTCTACACCATCAAAAGGCACTTGGAAACTGGAGGAAACTCTGACAGGAAGAGGTCGGCAGACCCAAAGCCAACAACACAATCAGAAGACAAGTTTCTGAGAGTCAACAGCTTGCGTGATAGATGGCTCACAGGACAGCAGCTTCAAGCACAGCTTAACACTGTTGAAGTAAGGAAGTTCAGTTTCAACTGTCAAAGAAGACCGAGCTGCAGGTTTGACAGGTCGAGTGGCAGTAAGAAGCCATTGCTCAGATGGCAAAATAAGAAAAGAGGCTTGCCTGGCCATGAAGCACCGCCAGTGGCTACTGAAAACTGGAAGAAGGTCTTATGGACTGATGAATCAAAATTTGAAATCTTCAGTTCATCACGCAGGTTTTTGTACGCCGTCGAGTAGGCGAAAGGATGGTTCCTCAGTGTGTGACACAACTGTCAAACATGGAGAGAAGTGTGATGATCTAGGCCTCTTTTGCTGGATCCAGAGTCGTGACTTGCACAGAGTGACTGGCATCCTGAACCAAAAGGACACCACAGCATTTTACAGCGCCATGCAATACCCTCTGGTCTACGCCTAGTTGGTGAGGGTTCATCCTACAGCAAGATAACGACCCAAAACATACCTCCAGGTTATGTCAGAACTCCCTTAGAAGAAAAGAACAAGACGGTAGGCTTCAAATCATTAAATGGCCAGCACAGTCCCAGACTTAAACCCATCGAGATGGTTTGGGATGAACTGGACAGAAGGGTGAAAGCAAAGCAACCTTCAAGTGCACACATTTGTGGAACTTCTGCAACAGTGTTGGGAAGAACTTTCCGAACAATATTTGATTTCCATTGTTGAAAGAATGCACCGATATGTTCGGCTGTATATCTGCAAAAGGTGGCTACTTTGATGAGTCAAAAATTTTGATTAAATTTGTTCAACAAAACGATTCCATGTTTCTTTTTTATCTGCAATTGTTTATTTGTTGTGTTTTTAATTTCAGAGTACATTGAAACATTAAACTCGCTTAAATTCAGTAAAAACTGGAAAAATGGGGTGTTCAAAACTCTTGACCGGTGGTGTATGTGACAGACTGCTGCCTTGATCGCTTCCAAAATAAAAAATAACCCAGATTACATATATGAAGCAAAAAATGACGAACACTTATGATGGGCACCCTTCTGTATTTCACACTATTCAGCCTTAAAAACTCTGAGTAAAACCGAAATTATGTACAAAAACCTACATTGTTACACAATTTACTCATCCCTATATTTGGTGGTGTATGGCAACAGACCGCTGCCTGATTCTCTCCGGAAAATAATATTTAAAACCTGGTTATGTGCATGAAGCAAAAACATGTCCACTGTTTATGTACATATATACTGAAATGCAAAACAAACTTACCACTGTTTGAAATGTAATAAAATTGTAACAGTTCAAAATAAAACAAACTAACAATTGCTAATTGAAACATTGGCATTTTATTGATGACATGTCAAGTTTTTGACCAAGATACACCATCTCATAGTTTGTCTACAGTACAGAACAGCACAGGGTGCAATGTCAGTCCCCTTTCAACAGCGTGTGGGCACCATTGTTTGGATACAGGCAGTGCATCATCGGCGCATACTGCCTACACATCTTTGGATGGATTGCTGCTGGATTCTGTCCCACTCAGTCCAATTGTCTGAAGCCATCTGACTTAGGACCATCTGCCTGTCCTGCCTTGCAGTGGTGACTCTTGGCCTCCCTGATCGAGGTCTGTCATCTGCAGAGTTGTGGAGGGTGTCTCTGTCCACCAGGGCCGATATCGTCTGGTGTGAACAGCCAAGGCGACGTGCCACCTCACGGTACCTCAATCCGCCTTGCAGTATGCCCAAGGCACACTGCCGTTGATCCCTTGACAATCGTGGCATGTTGATTGAAATGCCCATTTTGCACTGGCCTTTTTAAAACAATATCAAGACATCACGTGCAGCTCATTAAAATCATCCCGTACCCTTGGCTAATCACTGACAGTCAAAACGGCTGTTCAACAGCTGTGCTATGAAGTGACCATTGAAGTTCAAGTGACATCCGTGACCTTTTGTCTGACAGTGAGGACACTATTGTCCACAAATAAGTTCACACATTTACTACACACAGTTTTATGTTGAATTTGAAGGTTTAAAAGGTGGTAAGTTTCTTTTGCGTTTCAGTATATAATACATCGTGGTTTATATCTCAGGTAATTAAGCCTCCCGTATAGGACAGGGAGAGGCTTTCATACCTGTTGTAGGGTTGTTTCGACAATGAGTGCCCCAATTTTTCATGTTCCTCAGAGTTTCTTCGACCCATCTCTCCTTCATGTGCAGCATGCACAAGGCTGCGAGTAGCATCATTGGCTGGGGCATGACTGTGCCGCTGATGAAATGCCTGTTACCAGTACACTAGTACTAACTAATTTCACCGACTTCAGAGGAATTACAGGTTGAGTCAATCCCACCTGGTGTTAATTCAATGGTTAAACAGGGCTTGAACTCAAGACCAAGGATCGTAAACCAGCCATTTCTTAGACCCACAGGAATGCTAAACCACCAATTCGGTTTTTTTCTTCTTCTCTATTCTTTCTTCTTTCTTATTTCTGCCAATTTCCAAGCTGAATCTCAGATCTGGCTAGGACTTTCAGAATGAAATTTCTCATCAATAATGGGAATAAAAGGAATGTGGGGTTGACATAATTTTTTGACCTTGACCTAATTTTGAAGGTAATGAACGAATTATAGACATTTAAACATTTTCACCATAACTCAACTGAGGTTTGACTGATCAGAACAAAATTGCATTGACGCTTAATGGACACCATACCCCTCCGAGTATAATATGGCCAAGGTCAAATGGCGTTCTGAAAAACATAACGCGTTTTTGGTCATTGCTCAATTTTGCCAAAGTGGAATCTTAATGACCTTCTTAATGCTTGGCCTTCCAATATGTTCATCATAATAGTGTACCTGCATTGCATCATATATGCATCACAATAGTGTACCTGCGTTGAAGTTATGCACCTGATATTTGATTTGTGTCCTTGACCTACCTTTTCAGATTGTGACCTAATTAACAAAAATCACCTTTTCGATCATAACTTGAATAATTTTCCTCAGATTTCCATGATGTTGAGTTTCATGGATAGATTGTAGATGGGACAAATTTTCTTAATTTACAATCTATGCCGAAATGTTGAAGGTCAAGGTCATATGACGGTCCGAAAACAACATGGCCATCATTGGATCGCAGGTGCCAGGGGAGGCTTACCCATGGCGATCACTTTGTGATAGCAAATATCTTGTTCCAATATTGCACTGACACATGGGGTGACACCAAGGCCTGAAACCTGTGGCCTTATAATGGTGGATGTAATTTTTTTTCAGTTACAATTGTGGTGTGGAGTCAGGCCAGGTGCCCAACCAATTGGGGGGGCTGGGGCAGGGGGCAGTGCGTGGATTTGCCATGTAAATACATACATATATATTAGGGTGCTTCATAATAGGGGGTAAAAAAATAAAAGTATGAATATTCATGCTCCCTGGGTGTGCCTTTGTTCCATTTGACAGTAGAAACATACACACCAAATATGAAGCAGATTGGAGGTTTTAGGGGTTCCTCAAGTTGGCACAATATGTTTGAAATTTGCCAAACTGTAACTGACAACTTGCCGTCGAATATGCACAACGCAGTACACTTCACAATTAATATGGTTGTTTGATATTTTCAAAAACCACAGCAGTCATATAGGATGAAAGAATAGTTTTTCCAAGGAGACCTAGATGAGCTTTTTGACATTGCAGTGCAAAATGCCCTTCCATAATGGACATAATTGTGCAACTTGAGGAACCCCTAAATATCATGGAATTTTGTTCATTTTGACCCATAAGTTCTTATGGGGTATTGGAACAAAGGCAAAATCAGGGAGCAGCAAAATCAAACTTTCATTTTTTTGGAACACCTATATATATAAGTCCAAAAACGAATCGGGTTTTATCCACTAGGGCCATACCAAAAGTCATGAGCATGTTTAATGTTGTTCTTGTAAAAAAAAAGAAAAAAGAGTAAAACGAAGGTTCTCGTAAGAAAACTGATATTTACCCAGGGGGCAAAGTGGTCAACCAGACACGGTTGCTATAAAAAGGTTGTATATGGTTGGATTCCTTAGACCCCCAGCAACGACTTCTGGGTGGACAACCTTTACAACAGGCTACTGTCCTCAATTCAAGATGGCGTCCAAGATGGCCACCATATTTTTAAATCACCATAAACGTCGTCAATTGTTCTAGACGGGGTCAATTTCAAAAATCTTAACCCCGAATGCAAATGGTGTTAATTTATGGCATACATGCTTTTAGGGTATTGAAGGGTGCTGAACTCAAATCTGCTGTATGCCAGCTCAAAAATGGCCCTGATGCCTCAAAATTGAGAAATACAGATGGCCGCCACGACAGGCTGAAATGTATTTATGTACAAATCTTTTTGACAAAACAGGTAGAAACTTGAATGAAATGTGCTTTTGTAGGTTTCATATATGGGGAATCCAATGCCATATTCAGGTTTGAGATAAAATGTGAAAAAAATGCTTGAAACTCATATTTATTGCAAAAATTGTCTTTTCGAAGATGAATAATTTGTCGACCAGATAAGATCCACAAGTAGGTTCATCATCCTATGTGTCCAATAATAATATACTTAGTTTGCAGTTTTTCCAGTTAGGATCGTCTGCATTCCTTGTTATCGTGCGATCGTCCGCCACAGCCGGTCATGCACAGGAGGATGACGTCACCGAACAGTTCTATGCAATTCTAAGTAACGTCAGCGTTTAAGCACGAGCGCAGGTTGGTGCCGGCTCCGTGGCCACGATTCGCCATTAAACTCAAGAGGGACAGGAATCAGCGCCGCCTTTGTGGCTGGTGGTGCACTGCACGACTAGTGATTTTATTGTCTCATAATATATTCCCTCGCGGGTATCTTTTTCTAACTTTGTCCGCGAGCTAAGGCCTCGAAGTTGCGTCCTCCATGTACCTAGCCTATTCGTATCTGTGTTTCTTATGACGTGATATTTCCTGGGGAGTTCATTGTTGGCTTGCTGTTCTTTATGGAAACATCAGTTCAACCTTTCTATAAGTCGTCACGCTCAATGGAATCTTACTGCTCAACCATCTTTGTCATCCAAGATCCGTATCCATACCGTCAAGGTCGTTCAATCGTCAAATCTGAAGCCCACAAGTAGTCAATCTCCTGCCATCGAAGCTACTGCCAGCCTGAGTATATCTATTTTTCGGGGAGATCTGGGAGTTACACGTTTAGTCCGGTGCTATCATATCAAACGTGCCATTCTTAGATTCGTAATGAGGCATAGTGTCCGTCTTTTCTAGGTCAAACAAACGTTGGGTTATGGGGTCATCGCTGCAAAACTAAGAGAGACAACCCGATCCGTACTTTCGAAAAAGACCAGAATGGTGCTCTGCTGAAGGCCATGATGCTCCTTAATCTGTACCACGTCATGGATAAATGCCATCTGTGGCAGATAATGTGCCAAAG
>CM068956.1:99613302-99625550 GCA_035128595.1 Eptatretus atami | reverse complement strand
GTGTAATTCTTTTTTCAGGTTACAATATTCGTGGTGAGTCAGCCAGGTGCCCAACCAATTGGGGGGCTGGGGCAGGGGCAGTGCGTGATTTGCCATGTATTACATACATTATATAATATATAGTCCAAAAACGAATTGGGTTTTATCCACTAGGGCCATACCAAAAGTCATGAGCATGTTGTTAATGTTGTTCTTGTAAAAAAAAAGAAAAAAAGAGTAAAACGAAGGTTTCGTAAGAAAACTGATATTTACCCAGGGGCAAGATGGTCAACCAGACACGGTCTGCTATAAAAGGTTGTATATGGTTGGATTCCTTAGACCCCCAGCAACGACTTCTGGTGTGACAACCTTTCAACAGGCTACTGAACTCTGCAATTCAAGATGGCGTCCAAGATGGCCACCATATTTTTAAATCACCCCTAACGTCGTCAATTGTTCTAGACGGGGTCATTTTCAAAAATCTTAACCCCGAATGCAAATGGTGTTAATTTATGGCATACATGCTTTTAGGGTATTGAAGGGTGCTGAACTCAAATCTGCTGTATGCCAGCTCAAAAATGGCCCATGATGCCTCAAAAATGAGAAATCACAAGATGGCCGCCACCGACAGGCTGAAATGTATTTATGTACAAATCTTTTTGACAAACAAGGTAGAAACTTGAATGAAATGTGCTTTTGTAGGTTTTCATATATGGGGAATCCAATGCCATATTCAGGTTTGAGATAAAATGTGAAAAAAACTGCTTGAAACTCATATTTATTGCAAAAATTGTCTTTTTCGAAGATGAATAATTTGTCGACCAGATAAGATCCACAATGAGGTTCATCCTATGTGTCCAATAATAAATTACTTAGTTTGCAGTTTTTCCAGTTAGGATCGTCTGCATTCCTTGTTACTGCAGATCGTCGCCACAGCCGGTCATGTCACAGAGGAGTGACGTCACCGAACAGTCTAGCAACTCTAGTAACGTCACGTTTAGCACGAGCGCATTAACGTCAAAAGGAAACAGCCCCGTGGGCTGGGTGCACGCTGTATGATTTATGTCCATTTATTCCCGCTTATCTGTTTCTAAATTGTTACCAAGCCTCGAAGTTGTAAGTATTCATGTACCAGCTATTTGATCGTTTTCTTATTGACTGATATTCCTGGTCATTGTTCCTCTGTTTTTAGTGAAACGTCACTCAACCTTCTATTATCGTCACGTCAATGGTTCTTCGTCATCAACATCTATTGTCATCCAAATCGTACCACTCTCCTCAATCGTCAATCGTCATCGTCAACCTCATCGTCTCTCCATCGTGATATGTATAGTCATTCGTAGTCGTTACACGCACGTGCATCTTAATCGTCTAGTGTCCCGTCTTTCTATCGTCAACGTCCTTTCATCGCTGAAAACATAGCTGAAGGCACAGACCGTACTCGAAAAAGACCATGTCGCTGAAGCCACAGTCATAAAAATCATGTGGCAGAAATGTCCAAAACTATGTGATCTGTAGTGTGTGGGCATTGTGTAGTGTATCAGCATATCAGAAGTTTGCATAGTAAGTGTAGCGTATCAATAGTTTGCATGTACTCCAGTTGCTAGTATGCATAACATGGTGGTGGATTTGTTGCAGGTGATTGCATGAGCGGTACGATGATGACACAGGCAGAGAACGGGTGCTGGGGGGAAGCTTGTCACTGAAAAAGGAACCCAAGAGAGACGCCAGGACACTGACATTGACTACAGAAAGTGCATCATATGTCAAGGACTTGGTGCAAAGAGACTATATAATATCACAACAACAGACAAACTAGTTTTGGCCATGAAGGCTCGACAAGATGAGACATTTGAGAGACTCAAACATGACTCGCTACTGGTACATGGCTGACAGACAAGATACCCAAATGGCACAGTAAGTGTAGAAACTGGTACACGAATGAGAAGAGTTACAAACTGCTGAAAAAGAAGAACCAAGAAGAAGTGATGCTGAAGACTTGAACCAGCCTGGGTGCAGCACCTCTTCCCAGCATTCAAGGTTAACCAGGCCAACACACCAACATTTGATGGAAGAATGCATGCCTCATCTGCAGGAAACGGGGATGCGTGGCAAAAAGCAACATGCAGAGTATCTACAGAAAACAGTCAACAGAACATCATAGATAAGGCAAAGCAACAAAAGAGTGGCCATTCTCTTCAGACTGGTTGGTAAAGGACATGACATGGTGGCCAATGATATATCATACCACAAGCCATGCATGGCTGCATTCAAAGCACATCGTGTCCCACTGGAAATTAACAAAACAAACCTGTATGATGTTGCATTCGAGCGACTCCGAGAACATCTAGAGATCCCCTTTTCCATGACATGTGTGGGTATTTGTGTAAGTCACTGCAGGACCAATACAGGGCTATTTTACGAGAGCTAGGAGTAAAAACAGCAGACTCGTACGATCTATACCATCCATCTCGAATTTCGTCAATTCGATTTGCGCATCACCATACCCTTGGTGATGCACTGGAGAAACTGAGGCACCTAGAAGCAGCGCAACATGAGGATGAAAAGTATCTTACACTTCGGCATGCAGCAAAGATACTCTGAGCAGATTGCAAGCAATGCAAAGACAATGCCAAAATGAACAGTCAACAGAGATTTCTTTGCAGCTGCTGCCAGACTTATTCCTGATTCCCTCTTCATTTCACAGCTATGCTGCTCAGTGAGACACCAACAAAACTGCAGGAATCTGGAGAGTATGGTCAACCAGCCAACAATAGAGAAGGCCCTCATCACATCACAGCAACTGCTGCTGCATATTGCTGGTACCACACCATTGGCAATAGCCACGCCTACCATGTGTTCAACCAGACCTTCCTGAACTGTGGTAAGAACTGCTGCAGAGGCATATCTGCCCATACACCAAATGGCTATGGCACGAGGACCTTCAAAATGTCGTGCACTACCCTTCATCCACAGCCTGATGGAAGGACACGACCAGCTACCCTTCTTCACTGGCAAAAAGACCTGGTTGAACCGTAGCTATACCATAGACATACCTGAGCTCGAATACTTTGGTGAGCAAGGTCAGAACAGCAACCAGATCACATCAGACCTCATCAACCAGGCATGCAAACTGTCATTGCTGTGTACCAACAGATATGATGACTTCGAGAGCTGCGATCTTGGAAAGCTTAGAGCCTATAAATTCCTGAACAACAGGTCAACCATGCTGAAACTACTCCCACCAAAGAACATACATTCCTTCTACATCTACAGCATGCAGCTCTTGCAACTATATAGATAAGACTGCACATGTTGCCAAGCCTCAGCTTCCCCCATTTTGGATTATGGTTGGGCTCTGGAGGATGGCAAACTAGTTCCAGTCCTGTCAACTCAACCAGCCTGGCCACAGACAATTACAAAGGCCATGCATGTGACTGCACCAAAGACTGCAACAAAAACTGTTCCTGTGCCAGGAAGAACGTGGCTGTTACATTGGATGTCGTTGCCAGGGATCAGCCACCAAGTGCAGCCGAGTGAAATACACTGCAGCATTTGACAGCAGTGACAGCAGTAACTCACACAGTGACAATTAACTGTATACCATCAGCTGTTCACATGGTCACTTGTATTGCAGCATTATATGAGTGGTAGACCTGTTCATATGATGCAACATGTGTGCGTGTACACTGACATGAATTTTACGAATATTTGCCTCAGCCATTTCGCTTGCATTTCAAACTGTGAAGCACGTGCAGTAAGTAGTTCATGTCTCATGTAATCTGTGTTCTTTGTAACTAGTACCATTATTGTTCTTACAATAACAGTAAACTACTGTGTATTGTTATTGTTGATTTCTGTTCATGGTCACCTTAAAATAATATATTAACATGAAATAAATGGTATAAAAACACTCATATCACTCTGAAACCATCATAAAATAGATTCCCTGACCTAGAAAACCAGAGAAACGAGGTATTACACGTGAAAATAGATAACAATTGACGACGTTATGGCGATTTAAAATATGGCGGCATCTTGGACGCCATCTTGAATTGCAGAGTACAGTAGCCTGTTGGAAGGTTGTCCACCAGGAATTTGTTGCCGGGGGTCTAAGGAATCCAACCATATACAACAAACTTTTATAGCAGCCCGTGTCTGTTTTCGCAAAAAATGGGGGGGTTGCCCCCTGGGTAATTGGCAATAGTAACTGGACATACAACATTCCTTCGGTGATCCATGCATTTCGGCCAACACTGCATGACTTTAAAATTCTGCTGCAGTAGAAGTTTTTTAAACATTTAGCAACCAGCTACGCATGGCTATCTGGACTGCCTGTCGTTTTCATGGCGCTGCCTCTCATTGTGATCTTTAAGGGCCCAAAGAGTTGGTAATCCATGGGGGCCAACTCTAGACTGCATAGAGGGTGGGGAGCACTTCCCAGCCATTCTTTGAGATTTCCTCCAATGTCAGATGCACAGTGTGAGGTCTAGTGTTGTGATGTTGAAAGATGACAGCTTTTTTCATTGGGCACTTTCCCGAAGTGCACGTTTTTATTTATTGAGCATCTGAACATAGTGAGCCATTTTTTTGGCTTCCTCGTTGGGCTGAAATCAATCAGTATGTGTCTCTCGCATCCCAGAAGACGGTTCCCATAACTTTGCTGGCAGAGAGTACTCTTTTATCCTTCTTCTTACTTGAGATTTGGAGTAATGCAATTCCATGCTTCAATGCTTGGTTTTGGGTCGAAATGGTGGAACGAGCTTTCATCACCACTTACAATATGGAACAGGAAATTGTGGAATGAGCTTTCATCACCACTTACGATATGGTACAGGAAATTGTGGAACCAGCAAGCTCTTTTTAAAATCTTAACATTTGTTTAGCCTATTCCTACATACATGACAAAAATTTCACTGAGCAAGTTCCTTTTTAAACATCAATTCAAATAAAATTGATACAGAGCTCAGGTCAGGAATGGAGCATGCTCGGAGCAGCACATCGCTGCATCCACTTTCCGCCGGTACTCCAGGGGCCTCCGTTTTGGCCATCTCCATCTCCTTAAGATGCCGATCAACCTGCTGCAACCATGAGGCACGTGTCGGCCCATTGACATCCTCCATTCACAAGGCTTCCTCACTGAGAGAAATCTGGTGAGCAGGATCAGCGTCAGGAAAATGAGCCACATGTCCATACAGCTGCAGCTGATGCTCACGGACCATGCAGGTAACAAATCTCATCTGAATCTCTCTCAGCAACCGCTCGTTGGACACAATGTCTGACCCAGCAACAGCCAAGGATTCTTCAAAGAGACTTGGTCTCTTCGAAGGAGTTAAGTCTCCATCTCAGATCCCTGGTCAGAGTCCACGTCTCACATCCGTAGAGCAGACTGGAAGCACCAAGGACCTGAAGACTCGGACTTTCGCCCTCCTGTACAGATACCGATAGCGCCATACCCCATGATCCAGTAAATCCATGACTCCCCAAGCCAGACCAAGACATCGACTGACCTCCATCTCACACCAGTTGGAGACATGGATATCACTGCCAAGGGAGGCGAATCTCTCAGTGACCTCAACATCCTCACCACAACCAGGTACAGATAAGATAGCAGCATCCAAGATGTGATTGAAAGCCTAGATCTTAGTTTTGACACAGAAGCCCCATAATCCCAGTGGTTCCAATCCTCATTCAGCACCTCAAGAGTCCCAAAGGGATATCCAGAGTCTCCGAAAAGATGACTGCACTTCTGCGAAATCATGCTCAGAGATCTTGACATTCCCAAACGATGCACCGCAGCTTGATCTCTCCAACATCTCCCCCGAATCCAATCCATACAAGCGCTGAAAAGAGTGGGAGCCAGTACACACCCTTGATGAACTCCAGTAACAACTGGAAATAAGTCAGGATGGAACCACCACATCTCCCAGCACTTTCAGTAACAGTGTTGAGTTCACACATCAGATTGATCAGTTTCGTTGGCACCCCACGAAGACCAAGATTCCTCAGACGGCATCCCGATTCACTGAATCAAATGCTTTACAGAGATCAACATAGGCTGCAAGCAGCACTGCCGAAACTCTCGCGCATTCGGTGAGGATCTGAAGAGCAAGGATAGGGTCAATCATTGACCTCATTGGTGTAAAGCCTGACTGCTCTGGTGCTGGTGCTCAAGCAGATGGTGGCAAACCCAATCAAGATTTATCTGATCAAAGACCTTCCTGGCACTGAGAGCAGCGTCACCCCTTGGTAGTTGTTGCAGTCCTGGTGATCACCCTTCCCTTTCAAGAGAGGGACAACAAGCCCCTCTTCCAGTCAGTTGGGATGATGCCTGTGTTCCAAACAGGCACAGAACTGCATGCAATGACATGAGTACAGCATTTCCACAAGCCTTGAGAAGTTAAGCATGGATGCCACAGATCCCAGGAGCTTAACCCCATTTCACCGATTCACCGCAGCATGTGTTTCCACAAAACAAAGGTGGATCACAGTTGATGGGGCTCATCAATACGAATAGTAACACCCTGACATCCAAATGAACAGCTGCTGGGTCAGCCTGGTACAGCCGCTCAAAGTAAATGGCCCAGCGGGCCTTCACTTTGGACTCCTCTGTCAAGAGACCACCACCCTCTGCTCTAACTGCAGTACACCGAGGGATGGGTTTGGAGAATGACATGCACAAATTTTCCTGGAATCAGGACGAGAATAACTTTACCACAGGTGATGCTCTACCCCTCAAAGATTCCTCGCACAGAGGCCTCCTTCCTTATCCACCATAAGCGCACATACAGTTTTATACCTAATCTCCCTGAACAGCTCAGCTCTGCCATTAAGCCTGGCCCTGCAACTTTGGTTAATGGTATCCAGTGTCGCTTGAGAGACAAATTCTTCTTCACCCTACAGTGAGTCCAAGACATCCACCAGCAACATCAAGGATGGTAATCTTCAAGAACTCCACAACTCTTCAGGATTCACCAAAGCACCCAGACCCACATATCCCCACTCAACCTGTTCACAACTTCTCAGCTACACTCTCAGCCTCGAGCTTGACAACCATCAGCCTAGGCGGGATGGTACATTCTCAAGATTAAGCTGCAACTTCAGAGTTATTACCACAAGCCTGTGGTCGGTATCGAGGAACTGAGCACTGCAGTGGACCCTGCAGTTCTGGATCATCCTCCAGTGACTATCAACGAGAACATAGTCAATCTCCTTTGCCAAATCACCAGCGTTGGAATACCAAGTCCAGTGCTGACCCTGAAACCATGAACCAGCCACCCAAGTCCGCAACTTCTTGCAAAGTCAAGGAACTTGTGCTATTCTGGTTCACAGTTCCAAACCCATGGGGACCAACACACGTCTCATAACCATCCCTATCAGTTCCAGTCGATGCATTGAAATCCCCAGACAGAAGTGTATCTCGCCTGGCACTGATTAACCACAGACTCGAGCGTGGCATGGAATGCGTCCTTCACCGTGAGACACTCACCTCAGTTGGAGCATCCACAGAGACCAGGGAAATGACACCCAAGGAGTGTAAAATCCTTAGGCTCATAATGCGCTTGTTGAACGGTGTTACCTCAATTATCATGAGAGTCAGCTTATTGGACATGGCTACAGCAACTCCTTGGGCATGGTAATCATCAAGTGACCAGACCAATAGTACATGTAACCACCCGCCATGATCTCGCCACTATCAGGTCTCTGAACCTCAGTCTGCAATACCGATGTTCAAACGCTGAAGCTCAGATGATAACAGACAGGTGATCATTCTCTCTTAGGGAAAGGACATTCCAGGCCCCATCCAAAGGGACCGCCTCAGGTTAACCCAACGAGCCCGCCGTCTGGTGGCTGACACCTCAGCATCACTTCGCCCACACACCACCAAATCTGACCAGGAAGTTTACCCCATGCTTTTCCTTCTTTCATGAATGAATGGGGGTCCCGAAGGCTTTGCCCCAATCCTGTCATCCGGTGAGCAGCCCTGCGAAGGGCAGCAGCACCCACAGAGTGGGTTTTCAGTTTTATTTGCGTTTATAGGTTTTGCGGAATGAAGTGTTTTATGGTGGCCAGAATGCAAATCCTGCCACCAACGTCCTAAAAAAAAAAAACACATGAACAAGATGAGTACAGGTTTACATGGTACCTGAAGCAAGTCACGGATCTGATATGGCCTAACCTGATAATAAACAAACAGAGCTCGTATAACTCCATAAATACAAAGATTTGCTTGCTAAGCTCTCAGCATGTAGCATAGAGAGCTAACTCACTCACATTGGGACAACTCCTTCATTCACATCGACCTCACTGCATCACTCACCTTTGGCTATGTCCATCACTCACCCCGGCTACATATTTGCATTCCTAAATTATTTGTTCACTCAATATAATTCTCCAAACAGCAGAAAAAGGTGTGTTTCATTAATCCTTTGGAAATTTCACATTTCTTGTGTATGTATGAAGGAGGGAACATAGCCTTGCTTTCTTAAAGTAAATAGGTATATCGGCTAAATTATAGACTCGTTATTTCTTTTAAATATCAGATTTCACTACAGATTTCGACACTTATTTAGTCTGGACGATATCCGATCCTCAAAGCGAAATAATATTTTGATGATGTACTTCAATTAGTCCGTGAGAGTAGATCGTAGAAAATCGTATCAGATAATGCATGAAAAAAATCGCTCCAAGCTCCTAATTTGAAAACTAGAGTACTTACAAAAGCTGATGTCGACAGCAATCCGTAGCTATGATGAACAGGCATTCGATAATATGAGGGAGGAAAATGAAAAAAAAAAAAGAAGAAATGTTGTGGACTGTTCCATGTCCGGGCATGGTTGAGCAGGCCCAAACATGGCGGCTTCAGACCCCAGCGAGGTTACCCAGAAACGCCTTAAGACCCAGAGAGTGAGTGGCCGAGGATCGCCTGATGGAGGATATAATTATATAGGTCTTTAATTCACTGGTCTGCGTCATTTCAGGGTCTAGGTTTTCTCAACGGTTCTTATATGTTTTTGCATGCTGAATTCAGAAATGTATCTAATTTCGCTCAATCAGGTCAAGTTTTTATGCTATCTCAATTTTAAGGAAAAAAATAATCAAAATTTTTTTTTTTTTAATTAGCATTTTTTTATTCAAAATCAGACTTACATTGACAGAAAATGTACAAACTATATATAAATGACGCACAAGTACCGTTAATGTGAATTCAACATTAAAAAGACGAAGGAAAACAGCGACTGCTGGAGCGACTGAAGTTGGGTGTTGCCAGAAACAACGATTTATCTATATTTTTCTGAATTGAAATGAAAGTAATTGAGAAGGCACTTTCTTCCACATTAAGTGTACTTGTGTGTCATTTATATATAGTTGTACATTTTCTGTCAATGTAAGTCTGATTTTGAATAAAAAAATGCTAATTAAAAAAACAAAAATTTTGATTATTTTTTTTTCCTTAAAATTGAGTAGCATAAAAACTTGACCTGATTGAGCGAAATTAGATACATTTCTGAATTCAGCATGGCAAAAAAACATATGAGAACCGTTGAGAAAACCTAGACCTCTGAAAAAAAATATTTCAA
The DNA here is from genome assembly GCA_035128595.1 of Eptatretus atami. Classification (NCBI taxonomy): domain Eukaryota; kingdom Metazoa; phylum Chordata; class Myxini; order Myxiniformes; family Myxinidae; genus Eptatretus; species Eptatretus atami. The sequence goes on along the minus strand of CM068956.1, from coordinate 99,615,990 downwards.
ATGCAGCCCAGTGTAATCTTAAAAAGGGGTGTTTAATTAACCCAAACACACAATTTTCACTCTTGCACTTCCTTGGAGTTTTCTTCGTATTCATGCAAAGTTTCAGGCTGCTAGGTTTAATGGTTTTGTTATGGAGGAGAACACTCACTCTCACTACCACACACACACACACACACACACACACACACACACACACACAACACACACACACACACACACACCACGCTGACATTTATTTCCTCAGATGATGGATGGATGACATTGTTGATGATTAAAATTACATCCACCATTATAAGGCCACAGGTTTCAGGCCTCTGGTGTCACCCCATGTGTCAGTGCAATATTGGAACAAGATATTTGCTATCACAAAGTGATCGCCATGGGTAAGCCTCCCCTGGCACCTGCGATCCAATGATGGCCATGTTGTTTTCGGACCGTCATATGACCTTGACCTTCAACATTTCGGCATAGATTGTAAATTAAGAAAATTTGTCCCCATCTACAATCTATCCATAAAACTCAACATCATGGAAATCTGAGGAAAATTATTCAAGTTATGATCGAAAAGGTGATTTTTGTTAATTAGGTCGCAATCTGAAAAGGTAGGTCAAGGACACAAATCAAATATCAGGTGCATAACTTCAACGCAGGTACACTATTGTGATGCATATTATGATACAATGCAGGTACACTATTATGATGAACATATTGGAAGGCCAAGCATTAAGAAGGTCATTAAGATTCCACTTTGGCAAAATTGAGCAATGACCAAAAACGCGTTATGTTTTTTCAGAACGCCATTTGACCTTGGCCATTATTATACTCGGAGGGGTATGGTGTACATTAAGCGTCAATGCAATTTTGTTCTGATCAGTCAAACCTCAGTTGAGTTATGGTGAAAAATGTTTAAATGTATATAATTCGTTCATTACCTTCAAAATTAGGTCAAGGTCAAAAAATTATGTCAACCCCACATTCCTTTTATTCCCATTATTGATGAGAAATTTCATTCTGAAAGTCCTAGCCAGATCTGAGATTCAGCTTGGAAATTGGCAGAAATAAGAAAGAATAATAATAATAAGAAAAAAACCTAATTGGTGGTTTAGCATTCCTGTGGGTCTAAGAATGGCTGGTTTACGATCCTTGGGTCTTCAGTTCAAGCCCCTGTTTAACCATTGAATTAACACCAGGTGGGATTGACTCAACCTGTAATTCCTCTGAAGTCGGTGAAATTAGTTAGTACTAGTGTACTGGTAACAGGCATTTCATCAGCGGCACAGTCATGCCCCCAGCCAATGATGCTACTCGCAGCCTTGTGCATGCTGCACATGAAGGAGAGATGGGTCGAAGAAACTCTGAGGGAACATGAAAAATTGGGGGCACTCATTGTCGAAACAAACCCTACAACAGGTATGAAAGCCTCTCCCTGTCCTATACGGGGAGGCTTAATTACCTGAGATATATAACCACGATGTATTATATACTGAAACGCAAAAAAACTTACCACCTTTTAAACCTTCAAATATCAACAATAACACTGTGTGTAGTAAATGTGTGAACTTATTTGTGGACAATAGTGTCCTCACTGTCAGACAAAATGGTCACGGATGGTCACTTGAACCTTCAATGGTCACTTCATAGCACAGCTGTTGAACAGCCGTTTTGACTGTCAGATTAGCCAAGGGTACGGGATGATTTTAATGAGCTGCACGTGATGTCTTGATATTGGTTTTAAAAAGGCCAGTGCAAAATGGGCATTTCAATCAACATGCCACGATTGTCAAGGGATCAACGGCAGTGTGCCTTGGGCATACTGCAAGCGGATTGAGCTACCGTGAGGTGGCACTCGCCTTGGCTGTTCACACCAGACGATATCGGCCCTGTGTGACAGAGACACCCTCCACAACTCTGCAGATGACAGACCTCGATCAGGGAGGCCAAGAGTCACACTGCAAGGCAGGACAGGCGATGGTCCTAAGTCAGAGGCTTCAGACATTAGGACTGAGTGGGACAGAATCCAGCAGCAATCCATCCAAAGACTGGTAGGCAGTATGCGCCGATGATGCACTGCCTGTATCCAAAACAATGGTGGCCACACACGCTGTTGAAAGGGGACTGACATTGCACCCTGTGCTGTTCTGTACTGTAGAACAAACTTATGAGATGGTGTATCTTGGTCAAAAACTTGACATGTCATCAATAAAATGCCAATGTTTCAATTAGCAAATTGTTAGTTGTCTTATTTTGAACTGTTACAATTTTATTACATTTCAAACAAGTGGTAAGTTTGTTTTGCATTTCAGTATATATGTACATAAACAGTGGACATGTTTTTGCTTCATGCACATAACCCAGGTTTTTAAATATTATTTTCCGGAGAGATCAAGGCAGCGGTCTGTTGCCCATACACCACCCAAATATAGGGATGAGTAAATTGTGTAACAAATGTAGGTTTTTGTACATAATTTCGGTTTTACTCAGAGTTTTTAAGGCTGAATAGTGTGAAAATACAGAAGGGTTGCCCATCATAAGTGTTCGTCATGTTTTTGCTTCATATATGTAATCTGGGTTATTTTTTATTTTGGAAGCGATCAAGGCAGCAGTCTGTCACATACACCACCGGTCAAGAGTTTTAGAACACCCCCATTTTTCCAGTTTTTACTGAAATTTAAGCAGTTTAATGTTTCA
>CM068956.1:99548193-99567201 GCA_035128595.1 Eptatretus atami | reverse complement strand
ACATGCACACAGTGACCAGTCTTTACCATAAAGCCCTGTAGCTCTTTCAAAGTTGCCATTGGCCTCTTGGTGGCCTCTCTGATCAATCTCCTCCCTGCTTGGTCACCCAGTTTGGAGGGATGGCTTGATCTCGGCAGGGTCTTGGTGTACAATACGCCTTCCACTTCTTAATGATTGTCTTGACTGTGCTCCAAGGGGTATTCAAGGCCTTTGAAATAGTTTTATACCCATCCCTTGATCTGTGCCTTTCCACAACTTTATCCTGGAGGTCTCTTGAAAGCTCTTTAGTTCTCAGGGTTGAGTCTTTGCTGTGACATGCACTACCCAGCAGAGAAAACCTACAGGAACAGCTGCTTTTATTCTGAAATAATCAGAATCACTACAATTTATCACTACACCTACATGCGAGACGCAATTAACTGGTGGCGATTTGAAGGTGATTTTTTACACCTGAGCTAATTACAATTGCCATTATTAAGGGGGGGGGGGGGTGAACACTCATCCAAACCAAGATAAGTTCTAGTTTTGTATTTTTAATTAATTTTCTGAAATTTGTAGAATTTGTTTTTCACTTGGAAGTTGTGGGTTACGATTTCATCTATACGAATAAAGGGCAATGTGTGGGTGTCAGTATGTTTGTCTCCTCCATAACTCCAAAATCATAAAACCTCGTAGTCTGAAACTTTGCATGCATACTAAGAAAACTCCAAGCAAGTGTAAGAGTGAAAATTGGGTGTTTGGATTCATTAAAACACCCCTTTTGAAGATAAATAACGACATTATTTAATTATATCCTTCCATCAGGCGATCCTCGGCCACCTCACTCTCTGGGTCTTAAGGCGTTTCCTGGATAACTTCGCTGGGGTCTGAAGCCACCATGTTTTTTGGCCTGCTCAACCTTAGCTTGACTTGGAACAGGCCGCAACTATTTCTTAACGATAAAGTTTTTTTTCACTTTCCTCACTCATATTGAATGCTTGTTCATCATCATAACTACGAATCACTGGGTACATTGCTTTTATAAGTACTATAAGTTTTCAAATTAGGAGCTTGGAGCGATTTCATGCATTATATGATATGATTTTCCACGATCTACTCTCATGGACTAAATAATGTATATCATCGACATATTATTTCGGTTTTGAAGATCGGATATCGTCCAGACTAAATAAGTGTCGAAATATGTTGCGAAATCTGATAATTTAAAGAAATAACGAGTCTTATAACGAAGCCGATATACCTATTTACTTTAAGCAAGTAAGGCAATGTTCCCTCCTCCATACATAGCCAAGAAAATGTGAAATTTCCAAAGCATGAAAATTATCTTTTTCTACTGTTTGGAGAATTATATTGAGTGATCAAAAAAATTAGGAACGTAACAAAATTAACCAGCTTCATTGAGCTACATGATTGAATGTATTCACTGCGAGACCATGCACCCTGTCCCGCAGAAGGAATGCCTACCCAAAGCGTCTGCCAGATCTGTGTCTATATTTTCGGAGGTTTCACGAGGTGCTCTACAGAGAATCAAAGCAAATCTGGTTAAAAAACAGACGTTTTGAAAAAAAGTTATAACGTTTGCGTCAAACCGATGTAACCACGTGACACATGCACAGACGAGCAGCAAAATGGCGGATTTTCTGCAATGTTTATTCACGGGCAATTGAACTTTGCAATGTTCTCCCCAGGGTTGTCCTGCATTAAGCTTGCAATCTTTTATGGATAACAGTTATTTTATTCATTAATTCATTTTATTTCGATTAACTGCCGTGTGTTTTTGTGTGTGGGGTTCAATTAAGCATAAACAATTTCCTTCTCTAACCTTCTCCCTCTCTCTCTCTCTCTCATCTCTCTCTCTCTCTCTCTCTCTCTCTCTCTCTCTTCTCTCTCTCTTTCTCCACTCTCACTCTCTCCCCCTCCTTCTCTCTCGCCCCCTCCTTGCAGTACCTGCTCCCACATCTCTTTCTCAACTCTCCCTCCTTCTCTCTCCTCTCTCTCCACTCTCTTCTGTCTGCCTCTGTCTCTGGACGTGTCTGCATGGTGTTTGTCTCTGGACGTGTCTGGGTGGTGTTTGGCTCCAGGCAGTATTTGTCTCCAGATGCGTTCGGGTGGTGTTTGTCTCCGGCCAGCTTGGCTGCGGACGCGCCCGTGCAGTATTTATGTCTGGACGGGAGTTTGTCTCCGGATTTGTCTGGACAGGAGGTTGTCTTCAGACCGTGTTTATAGTATTACAGGTAGAAAATGGATTTCAAACATTATTTTGTTTCAATCTTTATGTTGTTATATGCAGAATCATTTTGATGAAACAGTATGAATTGTAATTAACGCTCCACGGCACGTCTGCCTTCCCATCTCCTCACCTCACACTGTCTTCCTTCCCCCACCCCTCCTCACCCCCCCTCCCTCCCCCCACTCCCCCTCCCCCTCACTCCTCCTCCCTCCTCACTCCCCTCCCTCCTCACTCCCCTCCTCCTCTCTCCTTTCCCTCCACCTTCTTCACCTCCCGCTATGTCTCCCCACTCCTCTCTCCACCCCCCTAGTATTACGTCAGCAAGAGTGATGGGTGGTATTTCCTAATCTGTGTGTAAATAAAGGTGGAAAAAGTCTGATTGAATGCAATTTAATTGCAGGCTTTAAGGCAAGAAAAGGTGAAAATTTTAAAAGGGGGTGTTTATTGTTATTATTATTATTATTTAAACCATCCACTTACGTGGTGACATGATGAAAGGGGGTGTAGACTTTGTATAGGCACTGTATAAACATACATTGAGTGCTCAGCGATGTTATCTGCACCCACTGCTTGCGTTAATGTTGTGGTGTTCTCTGTGCAGTGATTGGCAGAAGGTATGTCAAAGATTTGATGACATGAAAGTGTTGTGAACACAGCGTGATGTGCCTTGAAATGAAATTTCCCTATGCAGTGTGGTGCTGGTACCGAGTGCATGACTGAACGATAAATAAAGTATGGGGAATGAAGGAGAGGGTTCCTCTGGAGGGACATTAATTATTCTGTTGCTGGAATTGGAAAGCCTTGTTGACAACCTCTTGATTTGGTTTAAACTACAGAGAACTGAGGTGTCATTTAAAGCGTATGATTCAACACTCTCTTCTCCCGCTGTTGTCTTCATCCAGTAGACTTAATGATCCTCTCAAACCTGGGAACACTGTTTTCAGGAAAGTTAATATGGATAAGGACATAGAATGTAACTTGGACATAGAAACAGACCAATTCGTTCATGATGTCTGCATCAGTATCCTGACTGATTGACTGACACAAAGGAGTGTGAAATAAACCTTGCTAAGGTGTTGAAATGTAATACAAATGGAGATGGATACTTTGAACCCTGGGAAGGCCTCATTGCACCTCTACATTCAACTTGAGAGATATTAATAACCAACAAAATACTGACTTAACATCATTAAGAATTCTGGAGTGAAAATTGGGCCCAGTCTTTCCTGGAACTTGGTCCAAACATAATACTGACATGCAGTTGAGGCAGAGGATGGGTAGAATCCCAACGATGTAAATGCGCCACCTGGTAGAAGCGCCGCCTGGTATAATCGCCACCTGGTAGAAGCGCCACCTGGAAGAATCGCCACCTGGTATAATCGCCACCTGGTAGAATCGCCACCTGGTAGAAGCGCCGCCTGGTATAATCGCCACCTGGTAGAAGCGCCACCTGGAAGAAGCCGGTTTACAAGTCATAATAAAATACGCCACATACACCATAAAAGTATGGGAATTAACCTGTCAATAGGGAAGGGATATTTGCTAGTACATATAATTGTTTTTAGTCTATTTTATGGTATTTTAGTGAATGTCATGACTTGGTTAAAGAGTTGCACATCACTTGCTCCACATCATGGAACAACTTGCTTTTTTTTGTGCAACTACAAACACTCGTGTCCCGTGCGGAGAGTCACGTTTGGGGTTGGGGGATATTGTAGGAGGTGGGGCAAATATATTTTTTGGCATGCCTAGTAATCCCTCTGTCGCCAGTAGGGATCAGTAATGTACTTGCACTTGTCAGATTTCACTGATGTCTCCAACCCCCCCCCCCCCTCTCTGGCAAGTTTTTTTTTTTCTTGCCCATGACCTGACCTGGGCACCCCCAGCACATTTGCAAAATTGTGGACATGTGGCCCAGTTGTGTTTTTATGCCTCCGCTGACAAAGTCCTCGTCCCACCTTTCTCAGCTTCACGCTGTGGAAACCAAGGCATTTTGATCATTGCATGCATCTCCGTGATGAGGCTGAGTCTTTGGGCCTCACTCTCTCACCGCAGGCAGGTCGGTGGTCCTTTCTGACTTCTACCGTCTCTCCTCTCGGTCTCGCCCCCCCCCCCCCACCGCTCTGTCTGCGATTTGTCCCCACATATTTTTGCAAGGCGCTCAAGGTCCGCCAACAACCCCTTCTGGTAAAACTACAAAAATCAAGAATCACTGCTCACCTTCAGTCTTTCATTCCTCATTTTTCCCACCTTTGGAATAAATTCTCTCACTCTGTTCAATCCCATTCTTCCGTCTAGGCATTCAAAACAGCTGTTCACCACCACCTCTTATCATCCCCCATCCAAATCCTCAATCTTTTATACCCCGTTAATCCACCCCAAACCCACCTCCTTCAAATTCCCTGCTTTCCTTCCTGAAAGTCCCTGTAATGTCCATCTTGTTTTCCCCGTGTTCCCCGCCCCATCCCTCTCCCTTCCGCAGATCTCCTCATGTCTTGTTCCCCACGTTTTGTCCTTCCACTGCACCTCTTGTCTCATGCCCTTTGCTGTGTTAGCTCTCGTATGAGCCTCAACAAGGTATACTCAAAAAATATAAAGAAAAAGTCGCAGGCAAGAGTTTGTTGTCATAATGTATCTGGCGGAGCGAGCGGACGGTCTCATGGTGGCACGGCGAGCATCTATCTAGCACCCACACACACACGCTTGCCTTATTCAATGTAGTCAGATTAACCTCAAAGATAGGGTTGGTAGGAAAGCTTTTAAATGGCATACTCGCTCTTTGAGCAGTATAGTTTGGGTTACATTCCCAACCCAACGATAAACTGTCATCCTGGTATTTTGCAGCACAAGCACCACGGTCCATCAGATTGAAGTTAAGCCGGGTATCCCGTCTGCTTGCATTAGCTGGTGAACGTTAAAGATGCCAAGGTGTCTTTCGGCGAAGATTAGGTGATTGTTGAGTGACACCCTGAACAAATTAAAATTTTCTGCCCCAACATACAGTGAGCATTGCATTAGTAGCCAAGCCACATCCCCCTAGAAATGATGCAAACTCCCAGCCATGTGCTGCACACACTTGGGATCTCACCTCACATAGATGGGTCCTTATAATAATCTCATTTTGTTTGTTATCATTGTTTACATCACCCTGCCATGATGGCTGCAGATCGCCACCTGCTGTTAAGTCCACAGCCTGCTGGTAACCTGGTAATGTCACAGCCGATGCATGTGTCTGCTGTCTTTACCAATGCAAGCCATCTGTCTCCCTAATGCTCAGAAACCTTTGGAAAGTCGCAGCCTCAGTCAGCCCAACACATTGTGTCATGGGGCATGGAGCTTTTTGTTTTTAAGTAATTCTAATTCCCAAGGCAGGTAGGTACTCATACGCACAGCATATGCAAACTGTCCTCCCCCACCCCACACTTTAACCAACCAATGATTTCCCAAAACTCAAGGCCCCACATATCAGCATTATACCTTCTCTTGTGGGTCTCCTTCATCTCCATTGCAATGTCCTCTCAGACTTAAATAATGATATGCTCCTTCCACCTGCCAACATTTATTATGCCTTGGCTCACTCAGCTGAGCTCCTAACAAACAGTGCTTTCAATGTGCAGAGAACGAATTGAGGATGTTGGAGGATGGATCGGGGTCATGGACTCATGTTTACATGACGGTGTATGAGGGAGGGATGTACAGATAGAGACAGACAGAGAAAGACACAGAGGTAGACAGACAGACAGGCAGACAAAGACATATAGACAGAGATATCTTAAGAATTCCCATACAAAGAGTAAACACTTTGACACAGTTCTAAGACAAAAAAATTAAAAACATAGACTCTCACGACACACCTACTACACCAATGTCCAATATGCTACGATCAATCCAATTAACTGACCTAATAATGGAATGACCATCTGAATCATCTCTGAGCCCTGTTCATGGATGAGGTTTTGACTCTGTAAACCCAAAACCTCTCTGAACAGTGGGTCCACAACCTCCGTTTTGTCCAAGGATCACTCAGATGTAAAGATGTAGAGATGTAAGGAGAGGGAGAGGGAGAGAGAGAAAAAAGGTGTGGGAGGGCCAAAGTGGTGCAGAGAGGATGGGTTGGACGAACAGGAACACATATTGGGGGAGGGGAGGGAGAGTCAAGGGGTGGTTTTGCACTAGCCTGGAAGCTACAGTATCTGGCAGGAGGCACACTCTTCTTGTTGTGCCATTAGCTTTTGATCCACGGTGACCATCTTCTCCCTGCTTTGTGGCTGCTATGCATTCCCAGCTCCTTGCATCAGCGTGAGTCTTGAAGCCATGAGGTTATGTCTGGGTGTGTGGGAGGGGGAGTGTGGTGGGAATCTCTACTGCCAGAGGCAGAGGCGAGATGAACGGGCCCCTGGAGGTTTCACGGGGTGAGAGCCATGCTTAGTGATGGCTCGCCAGGCGTTTTTGATGCTGTGCTCTCTCGCTTGCTAAAAATGCTGATTTGCAAGCTTCCCACTATGGATTGTTGTTTTTTTTTATAAGTTAAGGAGATCTCAGTGGTCCATGGTAATGCCCTGTGAATATCTCACCCCTCCCCCAACCCCTCTCTCTCTCTCTCTCCCTCTCTCTCTCTCTCATCCCTCACACCCCTTCTCTCTCCCTCCATCTCTCACCTCTCTCTCTCTCTCTCACTCTCCTTCTCACTCTTTCTCCCACTCTCTCTCTCCCTCTCTCTCTCTCTCATCCCTCACTCCCCTTCTCTCTCCGTCTCTCGTCTCTCTCTCTCTCTCTCTCTCTCTCTCTCTCCCTCTCTCTCTCTCTCTCCCCCTACCTCTCTTTCTTATTTTTTTCCCCTATATCCATTATTCAAAAGCACAGCCAACCATCAATTGATCAAAGTCGACTCCCCAATTTTGTGCACAACCCTCTCCTTGTTTAGTTGGTATCAGTGGCTTGTTTGTACAGACCTTCTATGGTTTTGTTGCTTTTATTTACCGTTTTACTTGTAATCTCATTGAATGTTCTCGATGGATTGTGCATGGGATTGGAGACCCAGGAGCTCTGGGTTGTAGTTTACCAGGGTCTTTTTACCACTTTCTTTGGGGTCAATAAAATGAACCCAAAGGAGGGTTTTATTAACAATTCACGACGAGATGGTGTGCATGGTATTTTGTCTACAAACGACAGGTGGCTACGTATGTGTTATGCAGAACTTACATTTTTTTATACTGTGTTGATACTGATTCAGTTGCTCAGTTATGTAGCAAATATATAATTAATTCTAAAGTATTGTACTTTATCCTCTACTTACGGGGTACATTTAATAGCTCCTGTGCCCATTATCGTATTGTTACGGAACCGGGGTTCGGGATTCACCACGAGGGGGACTTCTTGGACTCTTCCCGACCTCCAGCCCTGCAGGCCGCCGAGCTGCAGATAAATCCGTGGCCCGTCAGGCTGTCAAACAACCGATACCGGTTGATACTGCCAAACCTGGCAAGGTCCTCGCTCATTTACAAACACGTTACCTTTCTGGTGGTTTGGCGATACCAATTGAGGTACATACCCTCAGTGCACACCCGTCTACTTATTACGTATGGCCGATTGGAACCGTGAGTTCGCTCTGGCTAATTGCAGAGCCAATCAATGGGGCAGAACTTCCCATCTATCTAGTCTTTCATGCTAAATTGAGCCAATAAAGAGAATCAGATGAAACGGGCAGGATGGAGACAAATCGCTTAGCCAAAATAAGCAAACGTATTTACAAGCACAATCATCAGTCATTTAAAGGCACATATTCACAGGAACAGCAAACAATCAAGAAAAGGCACAAAAGAACAGATCCTAACCCTTTGCGCTTATTTCCCTTTTACAATCTTACCATAAGCAGCTACACACAGGACATGGCCGTTGAAGAAAGGTTTAGATGCGAGTGACACAATGTGGGAGATGTATGCTTTGAGGAAAACATGAGGTGCGTATGTAAAGCCTCGCACAGAAGGGTCAAGAGGCAAGTCACCAACAGCTCTTTATAATTGAGATGCTCTTCTTGAGTCTAGCTTGATGAATTAGCAACTATTAGAGGGACAGCAAGCGAAAGAAGTGTATGCCAGTGTGGAGCTATCTCCCCATGCTGGAGATCTCCCGGCTGATTCACTCTTGCACCTCTGCCTCGTGCTCGATCAGCCATTGCACTGTTTCCCCACAACCACAGGCAGCGTGACTCCACCTGCAGGCCTACCTGCTTGTGAAATTCGCACATGTCACCCTTGGACCTCTGGGGCTGCTACCAAGCTTACCTGCTCTCCAATCCAAAATCTGGGGGGAGCTCTTGCCGGTTTCCTTCCCGATGCCCTCACTGGCAATTGGCGCTCCGGGTCCCTTCCCTGGGTACCTGGGCCCATCAAAATTTGGCCGGCCCCTATGGGCTCTCAGCGCCCAGGGTGCTCTTCTTAACAATACCGACCTTCTCCGTGCCACACTCCCAGCCATCAAAAACACCATTGCAACTTTGCAATTAAAAAGACTCCCTCCACACAGCTCCAACCACAGAACAACATCCTGTACCAAAACATCTGAACCTCCTCTAGTCTAACACCAATGCAGGCAAGGGTTCCTCTCCACAGAGGGGTGTACACTGCTACACCAAGCACCCTCCTTGTACCATTCACTCAAGCTTTTTCTCTTCAAAAATTTTCCACACACCTCATTGCTCTCTTAACAAACATTCCTCCATTCATTACTCAATTCTGGACAACGAGGAAGAAGAAGAAAGATGCTAAGCTACTGTCTTCCAATTGGAAAAGTAATTAAAATCCCATTTCGTAAATTTCAATCACATCACTAACCCCTCAAATCCGATAATTGTCCAGTTCCTGTCATCCGCCTACTCAGTTTCTCCGATGGCCTATACATTAATTGTTCACTCTGGGTCACATGGCTCCCCCACAGACCCAGGCTCCGGCCTTCATTCCATTGCACGAGTGCTGGGGAACCCGACACTGCAATGCATGCCGCAACCTGACACACCACTCATGCCATGACCTCCCGTAGTGTTCTCACGGGACTTACAAGGAGCACAAATTGCACCACTAGAGCTACCACCCGCAGACACGGTGGTCGTGGCTGTGTTCTTAGCACACCCCCCATACTGTGTTCTTAGCACACCCCCCAACCCCATACAAAAAAATCCTGTGCATAGTGCATCACACTGTGTTTCTGCATGGCCATTTCTCCTGCATGCCTGACAGCCTGACGCACACACAACCCCGGGTCCCCACGTGTCCCCCTAACCTGCATGCAGTCTGCGGTGTCCCCACTAACCCGCCAATTAGTGTGGGGACATCGCAAGAATTTGCCTAATCCAAGTTCCTTTCCTTCAAGGCTCTTTTGGGATCTCCCATTACCCAAATATTGCTTTGCTGTTCTGTTCCTCTCTATTGGGCTTCCCGGCGATGAAATGCACCCAAACAGCTGCGTTTCGCTTTCAACTGCCGGGTTGGGTATAACGCGTTGGGAGTATTAATCATAATCACATTATCTATCTATGCAAAGGGCGGCCGGCCTGTAAAGCCTGGTGTTGGCTTAACGGTTAAGGTGGCTGGCTGAAGATCTTTGGGTGTTGAGTTTGAGCCCCCTGGACCGTTGAATTAACACTAGGTGGGGTTGACTCAGCTTGTCATCCTTCCGCAGTCAGTATAATTAGTACCAGAGTACTGGTAATAGAGGGCACTGCATCAGCAGCACAGCCACGCTTCCAGAAAATGATGCGACCAGCAGCCACAGGCTGCACACGATAGCTTGCTAACTAGTGGCCTGCACGCATGCTCTCACATGCAGCGCCTTTTGCACCCATCTGGACGGCTCACCTCGAACCGGACCCAAACCAAAAACCCTCTGGTGAAGCCGTTTTCATTTAAGTTCTACACCGTTCGTCACTAATGACTTCCCCATACGCATTCCTTCAACCTCCTTGCAATGCATACTGACCACGTCCACGCACACTGGTGCTACCCATTCACTCGCTCTCTTGCAAGTGTACTCACTCATGCCGGCATGCATGGAACACGCAGCTTCGATCTTCCACACCGGTGACTCAGCGTGCACTGAAGCACGTGCCTCACCAATTGGTGGTTCGATCTCCGCTGCACACGTTCATGCCATGAACACGAGTTCCGACAGCAATTCATCCTCACCCTGTGCACTCACCCTCCCCAACACCCGTGCCAGGCAGCATGCACCAGGCAACTTCAACAACGCGGCACGTCTGCTCACTGCTTGCCAAAGCATTGCAACTCACGAGACAGCGGCACCATCTCCACCACCCAGATCTTTGACGTTAACCCGGATACGAGTTCAGCCGACACGCCTGCAGGACTTGCACACTGCACACGTGCAATAACACCCGCAGGTATGCATACACCCCTGTGGTGAGTCTCCTCATAACCCTACATTCCCCATTCACACCGCTAGGGTGTGTGTTGACGTACCTGTTCTCGACAAATGCTGGCTCCATCTCATGATCAGGAAATGTGCATACCTGTGGGATGTGCACACCTGTGGGGTCATGCACGCCCTGCAATGAACCTATCACCACATGTGCCCCAATCTCCTCTCTTCGGCACTCTTTATTTCTTCCGTTCCCACCGCTGTTTTAAATAAATTATTGTGATCCCGCTCTCTAAATAAACTATCTACCTCGCGTTCCAGTTCTGGTTTTCCTACCTCCTGTGGCTCCGTTTTTCTCTTCACCCGTAATGGCGCTGTTCTCGGTGCCCCCTCGACTTTACCACTGGTCTCACTGGTCACCATCATGGACTACGCGTTCCGCATACATGCCGCATTTGTTCTCCCCACGGCCAGCTCCTTTGTTCCCTTGCCACTGCCTTAGTCTGCAAGCATAGTCTCTGCCCGTCCGGCATTGCACATCACCTTTGTGTCATGGGCGTCCATTTTCTCATGCCAGCCTGTCCTGTCACCTTTTCCTCCCATCCTGCCCTCATGGCAACCAGATACCTGTCTACTTGATCACTCTTTATTAGGCTGAACATTTGGGCATACATGGTTATCAGCCGGTCAATGTTGAACTGTGCTGGTGATGGTGACCTGCTGCCCTGTGCCATTGGCACCCAATTTTCCAGGGGGTAGGCATGGGGGTCGTGTTGGGGGTCCTCAACCACTTTGGGAACCTCTAGTACATCCCCTACTAGTCCCTCTCTCGCAATGTTACTTTCATTCACAGCTTCCTGGCCCATGGGCTCCAACATATCCTCCTCCAAGCCTAACTGGTCCTGCTTGCTTTGGCTCGACATAGCTGTATAATTTTAGAATAAAATTTCACCCTCACTATGCTCTGTTACTATTTTGGGGTGCCGCTGATAGCTCCCCAGGTACAATCTCACTCCTGACGTAAAATATTACATTTGATGTCAGAGGGAGTCGCATCCGCACTCCAGACACCAATTGTTATGGAACCCAGGGTTTCGGGTTCACAAAGAGAAGGACTTCTCAGATTCTTCCCAACCTCCAGCCCTGCAGGCCGCCACGCTGTGGATAAGTCCACAGCCCGTCAGGTTGTCAAGCAACTCCCGATACCGGTTGATACTGCCAAGCATGGCAGAGTCCTTGCTCTTTTACAAGTGCATTACCTTTCCGGTGATTTGGCAATGCCAATTGAAGTACGTACCCCCAGTGCAACCCATCTTTTTATTATGTGTGGCCGAGCGGAACCGTAAGTATGCATTGGCTAATGGTGGAGGCAATCAATGGGGCAGAACTTCTCGTCTATCTAGTCTTATGCACTAAATCAAACCAAAAAGCGAAGGAGACAAAACGGGCTTGATGGAGACGAACGGTTTACTCAAATAAGCAAACATATATTCACAAGAACAACATACTCAGTCATGAAAGTCACATATTCACAGGCAAACAATCGAAAAAGCACAAAAAAAAGAACAGATTCTAATCCTTTGTGCTAATTCCCCTTCTACAACCTTACCTTAACCCGCTACACATGGTGCCAGCAGAATCATACCACGGAAACGTAAATATGAAGAAAAGATGATAGAAGAAGAGCAAGGCATTGTTTCAGCCTTTGACTCACCATGGCACACATCGATGGGCGTGGGCCAATCCTGAAATGGGAAACAAATGAGGAAAAAGGAGGGTAAGGAAAGCAGAAGGGTATAGATGCAAGTGAGACAATGTGGGCGATGTATGCCGAGAGGAAAACATGAGGTGTGTATGTAAAGCCTCACCCGAAAGGATTAAGAGGAAAGTTACTGATAGCTCTTTATAATTGTGATGTTCTTCGTGAGTCTAGCTGAAAAAGAATTAGCAATTATTTGAGAGATAGCAGGCGAAAGAAGTGTATGTCAGTTTGGAGCTATTTCCCTATGCTAGAGACCTCCCGGCTCGTTCACTCTCACTGCTCTGCCTCGTGCTCGATCAGCCGCTGCTCCCTTCTCCCAGCGCTGTCTGGCACAGTTTATCCTGATTTCAGCGCAACTGGTCCTGGCTTCGGCCTTCCTTCAGACTCCAACAGTCATCTCTCCTTCCTCAACACGAACAAGCAGGCAGGTTGTCTGGGGTCCCCAGCACTTTTCAGCAGCCACGATCTGTCTGTCATTGTCATTCTGCTTTTTAAGCAGCTTGACAGGAGCAGAATCTTGGGCGATCAGAGTTCTTGGGAGGTGGAGTTCCCGGGAGCAAAGGTCGTGGCTTTCCCTTTGACATGCAACTGCACGTTCTCATTGGTGTGCTCACCAGCCAATGCCTCCTTTCGCTGTCAATCATTCCCGAGATGGAGTCCTCCCCTGAGTCGAGTCTGTTTTATTAACGGTTTTTCCCACCCAGTGGTCTTTCCCGCCAGGCACGTTTGAAAAGGCAAGAATGTTATCTCCTTTGTCGTCTGAATAGTGGTTGTCTGCAGTGCTGTGTTTCAGAATGTGGTTGTGTGTGATGCTGTATGAGAGGGTTAACGAGGGAACTCTCCATCTCATGAATGTTCGTTCACCCGGGTTTTAGTTGGAAAATAGTTGGTTTTATAACCATCACAATATTAATCCAAAATTTAAAACATTTTGCAGAACGAGAGAATTCACAATGAAATCAAGAATGACGTAAAATCTGTGAATAGTTGCTCATGAAGAGGAAAAGAGAGGAAAACATACTTGATAGCTAGTGGCCATCGGCCTACGCACTAGACATCGAAGTGTCATAACCACACTAGACATCGAAGTGTCAAGCCGCTGTCACACCTTGACGTTTTAGCCAGCGTAGGCCGACGTATGAAAAAGCAGAGGAAGCTGTGGTATGATTATCAAATAGCACGGTGTGGAACGAGTGTCGGAAACAATGGTTGACAGAATAGTTCAGAGGTAACGCACTCTCCTTTGAGCTGTTTAGTCTGGGGTACATTCCAACACGACTGAACTGCTGCTCTGGTGTTTCGCAGCCAGGGCACTGCACGAGCGAGTAAGCAGCCCTTCAGATGGGACTTAAAGCTGGAGTCCCTTCTGCCAGAAATTGCTGATGTACGTTCAAGGTGTATTTCTTTAAAGTTGGCCATTGTGTACCAGCACCCTGAAAAAGTTCCAAATTATTTTTCTGATTACGCCTCCATGCTTACAGTTGAACAATGCAGCCACCTTCACCAGATACTCAGCAGACCCACTGCAAGATCAGGGACGAAAGTTGCTGCACTATCCAGAAATTGGCTACCAGAGGCAGCCAACCCCATGAGGGAACTGGAACGAAGAGACAGTATCAAAATGTATGGTGAGGTACAACTGTCAAAAACTTGTCATCACCTTCAACTTGATGAATTGATCATTGATGATTTGTCTGCTCACCATATTCCTGCCTTAAATCACACAAACCTTTCCGTAGCACAGCCAGAGTTCTCAAAAACTCGAGATATAATGAAAAATAATCTTACATGTATTGAAGGTCATGCAAGAGTATCAAAACAGGGGGACAAAGGGTCAGCAGACAAAATGAGGTGAAGGGAAAATAGTTGGGCAAAAATCATCTCGATGCATCACAGCACAAGAGGAAGAATCGTGGTTGAAAGTGGGAACAAAGCCCCAGTGGGTTTAGTGAAGCTCAGGGGTAGAAATGGGAGAGACCATGAGGTGGTGGTGAGCAGCAGACAAGAAGGCCTGGAGGGAAAAGCTCGAGACAACTGACTGGTGAACTTGAATGGAGGTGGATGTTAAGTTTACACTTGGAGAAAATAACATGAACAGGGTTTCTGGCACAATGTATGTGAGCTTGGATGGTGGGAGAGGGGAGCATACATTGGAAGAAGAGAAGCTGGGGAAAGCAGAGGAAGACCAGAATGAAACCAGTAAAAAAACGACTGCAAGACCACCAACCTACCCGTGTTGAGCAAGTAATCTCTGAAAATACTTCTCTTGTCATGACATGCCAATGACTTGTCGGGCTTTCAATTCCACAGCCGAAAGGTGGTAATCAGCTGCACCAGTCCACAGTTGGAAGCCATATTCCCTGACAACTTGGATGAAGGCCTAGTACACTGTTATAACCAGAGAATTACATGGCGGTGTCAGCTTGGAGACATAATTTGCCCAAGGCAGGGTTCATCTGATCTGATTTCAAAGAGTTCTGGAAACGATACCACTCCCAGAGGCTAACTACAGAAATAAATTGGGGGATTTACCTGCCCGTCCTTAAGGCCCTGTCACACCTTGACGTTTTAGCCAGCGTATGGCAAGGTATCAAAATGTATGTAAAACGCTGGCATACGCTGAACGATTGATGTTTTTTTCCAGTTTTGGACGTATTCATAACGAGTTGGACGTATGCATATAACGTATTAGTAACGTACACAGAACATTTCGATAACATATAGATAACTTGTATCAACGAATGCTGAGCGTGTTGTCGGTGTTCACAACCTATGCCCAACGATAGTCTAACTTATGCATAGCGTGCGGCAGCGTATCGCCGACGATCACGTGGCGTAGGCTATAAAAGGCTGCGGCTCGACGATTCAAATCATAACCGCACTAGACATCGAAGTCTCAAGCCGCTGTCACACCTTGACGTTTTAGCCAGCGTAGGCCAACGTATGAAAAATTTGCCGAATACGCTGGCACACGTCGAATACGTTATGGGTAAGTTTTGTATACGTTAATAGCACGCTGAAGCACGCTGGCATACGTCGCAGTACGCCGAGTATGTCGACAAATTTTCAGCATGTTGAAAATTTTTCGACCTACTCGGCGTATGACACACGTTCCACATACGCTGGCCATAAGTTGTAGGCACGTTACGCGATCGTTGACACACGTCGACACACGTTACTTGTAAGTTACTCATAAGTCGAAACACGTCGAGGTAATGTTTAGCGTCAGTGTTCCAGACTCCTCTCCTGGTTTTTTTTTGTTTGTTTGTTTTTTCTTCGATATGACGGTGATGTTGACACTTCGATTTCTAGTGCGGTTATGATTTAAATCGTTGAGCGGCAGCCTATTAATTATATTATATTATAACCGCACTAGAAATCGAAGTGTCAACATCACCGTCATACCGAAGGAAAAAAAAAAAACCAAAAAAAAAAAAAAAAGGAGTCTGGAACACTGAGCTAAACATTACCTCGACGTGTTTCGACTTATGAGTAACTTACAAGTAACGTGTGTCGACGTGTGTCAACGATCGCGTAGTGCCTACAACACGTTACTCATAGGTTAGAAATAAGTTTCGGGTATGCTAAACATTACCTCGACGTGTTTCGACTTATGAGTAACTTACAAGTAACGGTGTGTCAACGATCGCGTAACGTGCCTAAAACTTATGGCCAGCGTATGCGGAACGTGTGAGTCATACGCTGGCATACGTCAAAAAATTTCAAGCATGGAAAATTTGTCTAACAGCTCGGCGTACTACGACGTATGCCAGCGTACTACGACGATGGCCAGCGTACTACGGCGTATGCCAGCGTACTACAACGTATGCCAGCGTACTTTTAACGTATACAAAACTTACCCATAACGTATTCGACGTGTGCCAGTGTTTTAGACAAAATTTTTCATATGTCGGCATACGCTGGCTAAATCGTCAAGGTGTGACAGGGCCTTAAGGAAGGACATAGTAAGAATATCTGTCTCTTAGTCACTAAAATAATTGTTCCAGATAGAGGAACAGTTGCTTATGTTTTGCGAGATTACCAGCAGATGACTATTGTGGCAGCTTGCCTGGTGGAGGGTTGAGGAACTATCCTGCACATGGAGTAGTCTGCAAATTGGTACAATGGATTTCCCAATCACAGAGAGATGTCAGTAATATATAGCAAACCAGGATTGGTCCCAGAAGTATACATTGAGGGACTCCGGCCTCTCGTGGTAGAACATGGGAGAGAACACCATCCAAAGCAACACGCTGCTTAGGAGCACACAAGGAATCTGGAAGGCAGTCCAGGAGAGAACCCTCAATGATTGGTTGACAATTTTGAAATCAGGCCAGGATGCCAAAACAGAATCAAATGCACAGGTGTGATGTCTAGCGAGATGGCCCTGACATCCTGTTTGAACCTCACACTGACCTCAAAGAAGAACCTCCAGGATTTGACCTCCCAATAAAAGCAATGGTGTAGCGAGAGAGAGAGAGACGAGAGACGAGAGAAACACGTACATGCACACGATGCTTTGTGGTGCAGCCTGTGGGATCTGAATGTCGAGCTTCCTTGGAATCCCTTGTGTTTATCTGTAGCCGAAGGTCGCATGGGAGTGGAACTAGGCCCTGCGTTCTGTGAACATTTATCGTGACTGAGCGGATTTGATTCTGTCTCGTGTCATGGAAACGACCTTGGCATTTTGACCGTGTCTGCTGGGATCCACTTAGTTTATTCAAGTTTCTCAAACTCTTTCCAACATTGGCATCCGTTAGCACGGGGTCCCCTGTTTGTATTTTGTGGATTTAAGGCTTGATATTTAGGTTTATCTTTTTTATCACTCCTATCAGATTGTATTTGCCTGCCCTTGTAAGGCACAGAGAGATGAGGCAGGTGCTGTCCGATGGGAAAGTGCGTTATTGCTCGGAAAGCGTGTCTTGGTTAGCTGAAACATCGAACATGCACTTCTCTCCGACCCTCCATTTAGCCCGACCCTCAAACTCAAACTACCCCGATCCCAAACATCCACTTACCCCGACTCTCAATGTCAACCTACCCCAACCCTCCCTTACCCCGACCCTCCACTTACCCCAACTCTTTCCACTTCCCCAGACCCTTCCCCTTGCCTTGGACTCTTCCCCACCCCATGCCTTGAGGCTCATTTGTTAGGTTGTAAAGAAGTTATTTTAAATTGTTGCGCTTCTGAAAAGCACTCTTTACTTGGTGTTGTTTTATCACAGTTGGTGAGGATATCATCTTGCACTTCAAATGGGGGTGGAGAGGGGTCGTGGTACTGGTGGGGTTAAAAGCGATGGAAGGGAGAGGTTGGTTAAAATTGAGGTAAGGAAGAGAGGGGAGGATGATTTGAGAGAGAAATATGAGGAGAATGTGGGATAAAGTGGGAGAGGGTAGAAAAAGAGGTGGAAGTGTCATAAGGAAGCACACGGTGGTTGGGCGGGAGTTAAAGGGGGCACGTTGTTTCGGTATAATGGGGGGCACGTTGTTTCCATATAAAGGAGGGCACATTGCTTTGGAAGAAAGGAGGCAAAGAGTATTGCACATTGTTTTGGTATAAAGGGGGCACATTGTTTCAGTATAATGGGGGACACGTTTCGCTATTCTTAATGGAGGGGCCCATTGTTTCGGTATAATAAGGGGGGCATATTGTTTCGGTATAATGGGGGACATGTTTCGCTATTCTTAATGGAGAAGCCCATTGTTTCGGTATAATGGGGGACACGTTTTGCTATTCTTAATGGAGGGGCCCATTTTTTCGGTATAATAAGGGGGCATATTGTTTCGGTATAATGGGGGCATGTTGTTTCGATAGAATAAGGGGGCATATTGTTTCGGTATAATGGGGGGCACGTTGTTTCGGAATAATAAGGGGGGCATATTGTTTCAGTATTGTGTTGAGCACATTTTTTCGGTATAATTTTGGGGGGCACGTTTCGGTATTCGTAATGGAGGGCCATGTTTTTTCGGTATAGTCAGGGAGCACATTCTTTTGGTATAAAAAGGGCAAAGAGGGTTGAACGGTGTTTTGGAACAAAGGCGGGCAAGTTACTTCAGTAATAAAGGGGATATGTTTCTTAACATGCGGAGATTCCTAACTTTTGGAGATTCTTAGAATGTGGAAATTCTCTCCAACATTTTAATATTGAGGAGATTCTTAAAATGTGAAGATTTTAACATGTGTAGATTCTTAAAATGCAGAGGCTCTTTCCAGAAGTATTACCGTGTGGACATTCATAACCTTTGTAGAACATGACATGTGGTGATTCGTGATATTCGAAGATTTGATACGTGCGGAGATTTTTATCATGTCGAGATTATTAAAATATGGAAATTCTTAACTTTGAGAATCATAAAATGTGGAAATCTTTAAAAGTGTGGAGATTCACTCCAGCGATATTGACATGTGGGGATTATTAAAATGTGGAGATTTAGTGATGCTAAAATGGGGGATTCTTAAAGTGTGGAGGTTCACCAGTGTTAAAATGTGGGGATTCTTAAAATGTGGAGATTCTCTCCAGCGATATTGAAATGTCGCGATTCTTAAAATGTGGAGATTCATAACATGTGGGGAATCTTAACATGTGAAAATCCTTAAAGGGTGGAGAATCTTAAAATGTGGAGATTCTCTCCAACAATATTG
>CM068956.1:99518991-99534597 GCA_035128595.1 Eptatretus atami | reverse complement strand
TTGCCCCCCCAAAATAGGTATTTGCTATACCATTGGTTCATTAGTACATATTGCTGATTCCGTCCCACATTGAGTTCCTCCTCAGTATCATTATTCTACCAGGTGAGCGCCCAGGGGTATTAGCCCTATTTTTATTAGCTTCTTTCATGCTTCATATTGACAATTCAAATATCACTCAGAATAATTATAAATTACAAAATGATCTGTTATTATGTCGTTTTATGTATATACTGTTTTGTTATTTTTCAATTTTGATTGCGTGAGAACTTGAAGCATGAAATAAATCAAATGAAATATGTTTTACAAAACCAGATGTGTGGCAGCCATTTCACTTGGATTTGAGGCGTAACCTTGATGTTTAATGACTGCAAGACGAATGATCTGCACATTTACTACCCCATACCTCAACATAGGAACCTTAAATGTACAGATCTATCAAATCGGTACTTCTACACACAATTATTCTTTCCCATTCTGTTCCTCTCCAGGGCATTTTAACTCGTTTTGGTGTTATTCCACTTTCCCCCTTCCCTACATCCACCCCACCCCCTTTAAATTGGCCTTTGGCTGGCTGTTTGTGAACCTGCTGCCCTTTGTCGTTCAGCTCCTTAATGAGCCTAGACCCTTGTTTTGGAAAAACTATTTTTTGCTAAAATTATGTAACCATGGACAATGCTAAATAAATTGTATAAGTTGATAAGTATGGAATAGGGATTCACACGTGAAAGGCATTTGGAATAAAGGTTGGAACAGGGAGAAGAAAAGGAAAACCTCGATAGTTTATGGGGTGTGATTAGATCTGAGTTAATCAGAATCCTTCATTCATAGTTAAATAAGCATTTTCCAGCGTCTAAAGGCAGTATTATGGGATATAATGTTTTGTCTATATTTTTATGTGCAAACTGTCTAAACCGGATCTCTCTCTCTCCCTCTCCCTCTCCCCCTCTCTCTCTCTCTCTCTCTCTCTCTCTCTCTCTCACACACACACACCAGTTCATTTAAGAGCCTGCATTGGGCATCTCCACCCGTTTAGGGACTTCCATTCGACATATTAGCCCATTAAAGGATGTGCATTGGGCATATCTGCTTCTTTGAGGACCTGCATTGGTCAGATTGGCAAATAGTGTAAGCCTGCTTTTGGGCATATAAGCTTGTTAAGGGCCTGCATTGGACATATCTGCTTGTTTAAGGATCTGCATTGGACAAATTGGTTCATTTAAGGGCCTGCATATGACAGATCAGTTTGTTTAAGGACCTGTGTTGTGCCAGATTGGTCCATTTTAAGGTCTGCTTTGGATAGATTGGGCCATTTTGGACTTCTATTGGACAAGCCAATCTATTAAGGGGATAAGTTTGGCCAGATTTGCCCATTTCAGTTCCTGGGTTGTACCAGCTCAGCACATTTTAGGGCCTGAGTTTGGAAGACTGGTCATTCTAGAGTTTACATTGGACAGATTGGCCCCTCGCATGGACCTCCATTGGAAAGATTGGTCTGTTTAAGTGCCTACTTTGGCCAAATCGGCTGTTTCAGTGTTGGGCAGATTTGCCACAGCAAGGACCCCCATTAAATAGATTGGTTTGTTTAAAAGCTTACTTTGGCCATATTGGCCGCTTCATGGCCTGCATTAAGTTTTTGCAAGGCCTAACTTTTCTGGCTGTTGGTATTAAAATTATTACTGTAATTTTCATTATTGTTGCTTTGAAGCATTTAATTAGGGATGAGCATACCGATTTTCTCTTGTGAGAGAAGAGAGGGTGAAAATCCCTGCGTGGGCCTTTTCTGGTCACCCACTGCGATGATTTTCTAGTCTCTGT
This sequence comes from Eptatretus atami, assembly GCA_035128595.1. Taxonomy (NCBI): domain Eukaryota; kingdom Metazoa; phylum Chordata; class Myxini; order Myxiniformes; family Myxinidae; genus Eptatretus; species Eptatretus atami. The sequence goes on along the minus strand of CM068956.1, from coordinate 99,532,782 downwards.
GGGTGGAAGTAAATGGCAGAACTGGGGTCTGAGAATGCCCCCATGAATGTCCCATGTGTGTGTCTGCTGCCCTCTGGTGTTTTCCTCAGTCTTGATGAGCTTTCTTTGGATTTCTCCATCTTTGCCTCAACCGCTTCCTGATAACACATGTATCAACTATCTGTAGAATACTGTACAGTGGTATGTGACCACTCCTGTGCAGCTAATATGGTCAAAAATGAACAAAGTATGGTGGTCACTACATTGTGGTTAGTTAACAAACACACACATACATATATATATATATATATATATATATATATATATATATATATATATAAAAATATAAAAGCCACTGTACTTGGTTACCCCACCAACGAGTTACACCACCGAGCTCTTGAGTGACATTGTCGGGTGAGACATTTGGTTGTTTTGCAGGAAAGGGTTAAAGTTATTGTATGATGCAGTTCATTGGGATTCCAGCCTCATGCCAGCATTTGGAGGGAAGAACTCAAACATAGCTCAAGTCTATTTCCTTTGCAATACAGTAATCGAGGATGGGGGAGGAGGTGCGGGGGTGGGATGAGGGAGTTGGATCGTCTAAGCCTCTGCCATTATTACATTACTGCCAACGAAACCTTACTCTAGACAGGCTTTGGGCACGTACTCTCTCTACTGGCCTTGGACATCATTTAAATACATTTAACTTAAATGTCCAAATGAGGTGGGGAGAGGAGTGCATTTCTTACAAGGAAAAAATAATCCAATAGATGAGATACTTAACCAGAGAGAACCTGTTGATATTTATTTCATCATTTCATATATTATGGGTTGTTTCGCTCCTGGTGCTTTCAGGCCTTGAATATGCAAGGCCTTGTTTTGGTGCTTGTGGTGTGTGTACAGGTGCACTCAAGGTTATTGACAATTTGAAATGCAATAGCTTCGAGAAGGGCAACAGAGGAGAGACAGCAGCCAACTTGGACAGCAGTGATTCCCTTGGGTGATTAGTAGAGTTGATCCCATGCAGGAAGGATGATAGACTAAAGGCAGCTTGACTGTCAGGCTGCTCAGCATGTAGTTACAGCATTACCAATTACGGTTTGTTTGACGATCCACATTGAGTTTACAAGATAGCTCAGGGGGTAGTGCACTCTCCTTTGAGCTGACTAATCTGGGTTTGATTCCTGACCCGACTATAGACCCTCACGTTATGATTTGCAGACAGTTACATGACTAGGGCATTTGCAGACAGGGAACAACAAAAATTCCTCTATCTTGAGGAGGGATGTCAACCGGGTGTCTCATGCACAACCATTTGCTGGTGGATATTGAAGATGCTGCGGTGTAATTCACGAGACGGGCCAGTGCGTGCCAGTAATCGTCTGTGCAAGTTTCAAGTTCCTGCCCTACCACTGGGATAGGCAATGGCAAACCACCCAGTGTGTTCTTCACCGAGTGGTTGCTTGAGCAACCCTGACACTTTAGAAAAGAGTCCAGTCAAAGGATTGGAATGGAATCTCCACATCTCCCTGAAGGGCTTTCAGTAAAATGCATTTCTCACTGACCTTTCAGTGAGTGTGTCCACCATTGAAAGCTTTTTTTTTGATTTCTTGTGAATATTTTTGAGGTTTCTGAATGGTATCTTCACAAGGCTTACACTCCCCCCCCCCAAATACTGAGTGTGTAGATCTTTACATGCATAAGGATGGTAATTACTGTTAACAGTTTATTTTCCTCATTGTGTGTTAATTGAAGCACAGTGCTTGCCTCGGGTGGGGGCAGGGGGGTGGGGAAGGGGGTGGTATTCTTTCGGTTTTTCCCAAAGAACAAAGATATTTCGCCCAAGAATAGGATTTTATCCAAACTGGCAGCCCAGACAGAAATTACAAGTTGACTCCAGACAATCATTGTTGGCTTGTTATTATGTTCATATGAGCTCGGGTTGACTCTAGGCTGTGAGGGCAATGCCTGTTGTTAACGAAAAACATCGAGAAAGTGTGGAGAGTGTCACTGTGTACGCCCAAGCTCAGAACGCGGGTGGAGACCGTAAGGCAGGTGTAAGGCAGCGGTTGTTTATTGAGGCTTCGTCGAACCAGTGACTGCCAAAAATCCAACCACCCCGTGGCTTTGCTGGCAAGGGGTGTAGGGCACCACGGGACACAGAACTTGCTGGAAGCCACCACTAAACTATTGGTACTGGCAGAGATTCCCGCCAGGCTGGCATGTCTGGCCAAAAATACTTTTGAACTGCATGGCACAGCTGAAGAGCAGTCTGTGGCCTTTGGAGGGCAACCCCCAGTGCTAGTTTTAGTAACATTTTAAGTTTTTTATCCTGTGCCTTTGCTTGATATATTATTATTTAGCACTTGTCTTCAGGGGACACCTTTAAACCAGTTATTAATAGGAGATACCTTAAATTTATCACTTGAGACTTTCATGTCTGTGTTGTCTTTTTTTAGGCTTCAAAAGGAGTTTCTCGCATTGATCGCATAACCTATGAGTACTTGTCTCAGATGGTAGGCCATATGCCTATTTATAAGTGCATCCCACGCTGGGTTGGGCTGCCACAAGTAAAAGAAGCCTCTTCTGAACCGCGTTTACTTCTTTCTCGTGCAGGTATCTGTCGTGGTACGAGTGATCATCAGAATCGTGTGTCAAGAAGCAGCGAGACCCTTCTTTTGAAGGTTGCAGACCAGCTTTGGACTTTGAACCCACTGATGATGTGCCACTTGCTTCTGTTTGGTGACCCACCTAAAGTCTGGCTTGTAGTTGGCACTTTGTAGCGGGAATGTCTTGGCCGTTGGAAGAGACACACAGAACTGCAAGCAGTACCATGTCCAGGCAACCCCGGCCTGGAATCTTTGCTGGCCTATGGCTCCCATAAGTGGGTGCTGCCGTGTACCATACTCGTGGCCATTTTACAAATCGTCTTAAGGTGGCTTTTCCTCAGGACATCGCTTGAACGACCTGGTCTCTGCAGGGAGCATGACGTCCGGTGGGAGTACGTGCTCGACACCCAGCCCAAAGACCCCCGTTAATGGTTATCCTGTCAGTGTGTACCCCTTCCTGTTTTCTGGGAGCACAACCTGTGAGGTATCTACGCAGGTTGGACCATTGCACCGTCACATGACATTTGGAAATGGCTACAGCACCCCGTCACCCACAGGTAAGTGCATTCAGTTCGACTTGTGTGCACAGTTGGCACTAAATCCCTTCATGTGCTTGTGTTGTTTAAATAATAACTTTTACTTATTAGCTGTATCGACCATGAATACAGGATTGTATAAAGGATCTTAATTTTGAGACAATGACAACATGCTTTCACCTGTTTTGGTGTATAGGTCAGAATAATCAAAACATTGAGAATTATTCATGTTCTGTGATTATGAACAATTTTAATTGAAACAAGTCTGAAGACGACGATGGTTCACGAGCGGTATTTGACGATGTAGATTGTTTCAGAAGTCGAGGATGAGACAATTGTGATAATGTTTGACCAAGTTATAAAAATGATCAACATGATGTGGTACGGGTGACAGGTTATTAGCTGCAAAATGTTGAAAACCCAGTTTCGTTCAACAACTTTAAAATTTGAGCTTTGCATAACCTGTAAAGGTCACAAAACAATGTTATGGACATTAAAATAAGGAAACAGGATACGTGCTATAGCTTATTGGAGTTAGTTCGTCGAAGAAGGTCGAAAACCCGGTTCGATTCCCACAACTTTGAAAATTTGACCTTTGTGAACTTTAAAGGTCAAAGGTCAAGGATTATGACCTTTGGTGCAAAACTTCCTCCGGAACATTCCAGGAACAATATAACGTCATATAGGCTATATGGCATTTGCCACTCCTCGGATTACCCTACTTTGATGAAATCAGCGTAAAAACAAACTTGAAGGGGGCGCCATGGGCAAGGTGTTCGAGATAGAGCAAAATGGTTTCAAGACTTTAGGTGGGGAATGACCTCAAGATTATGCATAAAAAATATTGTCATCCTAGCTCTCAAAGTTTTGGCGGTCGTATGATTTTTATGTCAAAATTCGAAATCTTCTAAGTTCGTGACCTTGTGACCTTGACCTTGGGACGAAAATGAATCGAGCTCCGTGGGGCTATGCAGGTGCCATTGGGCTAACCAAATACCGAAACCCCTGCCAGATTCAACAAACCCCTCGGAGAAGATGGATTTTAATGTCAAAATTCGCAATTTTCTAAGTTCGTGACCTTGTGACCTTGACCTTGGGACGAAAATGAAAAATTGAGCTCCGTGGGGCTATGCAGGTGCCATTGGGCTAACCAAATACTGAAACCCCTGCCAGATTCGACAAACCCCCTCGGAGAAGATGGATTTTTACGTCAAAATCGCAATATTCTAAGTTCGTGACCTTGTGACCTTGGACGAAAATCAAAAATCGAGCTCCGTGGGGCTATGCAGGTGCCATTGGGTAACCAAATACCGAAACCCCTGCCAGATTCACAAACCCCCTCGGAGAAGATGGATTTTTATGTCAAAATTCGCAATTTTTTTAAGTTCGTGACCTTGTGACCTTGACCTTGGGACGAAAATGAAAAATGAGCTCCGTGGGGCTATGCAGGTGCCATTGGGCTAACCAAATACGAAACCCCTGCCAGATTCGACAAACCCCCTCGGAGAAGATGGATTTTTTACGTCAAAATTCGCAATATTTCTAAGTTCGTGACCTTGTGGCCTTTGGACGAAAATAAAATCGAGCTCCGTGGGGCTATGCAGGTGCCATTGGCTAACCAATACCGAAACCCCTGCCAGATTCGACAAACCCCGTCGGAGAAGATGGATTCTTACGTCAAAATTCGCAATTTTCTAAGTTCGTGACCTTGTGATCTTGACCTTGGGACGAAAATGAAAAATCGAGCTCCGTGGGCTATGCAGGTGCCATTGGGCTAACCAAATACCGAAACCCTGCCAGATTCGACAAACCCCTCGGAGAAGATAATTTTATGTCAAAATTCGCAATTTTCTAAGTTCGTGACTTGTGACCTTGACCTTGGGACGAAAATGAAAAATCGCGCTCCATGGGGCTATGCAGGTGCCATTGGGCTAACCAAATACCGAAACCCCTGCAGATTCGACAAACCCTCGGAGAAGATAAATTTTATGTCAAAATTCGCAATTTTCTAAGTTCGTGACCTTGTGACCTTGACCTTGGGACGAAAATGAAAAATCGCGCTCCATGGGCTATGCAGGTGCCATTGGGCTAACCAATACCGAAACCCCTGTCAGATTCGACAAAACCCCTGGAGAAGATCAAATTGAAATTGGCTCCCCCTAAAACACGTTTTTTGGGCGTGGCTCCGCCCATAATGGGCGCACCACGCCCGTTCTCAGGAAAACACAACTCGATCATGATATAAACCTCCCACCAAATTTTATCAGGATCGGATCAAAATCCACGGAGCTATGCTCGGGACAGACAGACAGAAACAGACAGACAGACAGACACACAACAATAACGAATATAGTGGTCATTATTGTGTGTGTGTGGTGTGAGAAGTGAGTGTGTGGTGGTGAACAATAATTTCTGAATATGAAATTCACAAAAGTGAGAAACAATAAAGTTTGAGCCTGTTGTTTTCTCAATGTAACTTCTGATATAAGAGGATTAGATTTTTGTCTCCCATCATACAGCTATTGTCTTCCTTGATTTCTTTCTTTCTTTCCAACAAATTACAATCACACACATTCCTTCATTTCTGAGCCAATGCTCCCGAAAGGATGTATCTTGACATGGGGGTATCTTGGTTCAGTACATCCAGACCCAGAATTTGGCATCAGGTACCTTGAGTCCAGTATACCTTGACCACCCATTTTAGTTCTGTGATTCTATTTGTCATTATTGGTATATTTACATCAATGATGCACATTATTGTTTGTTTTGTTGAATACCATATGGAAGATGAAATTTTGTAGGAGATTCCTTTCATTCATATTCCTATAAAATATTGTTGTGTTTTAATTTACATTGTCCGGTTTGAGTCACATTGGCTCCTATAATTCTCTTAAGCACCTTTACCTTAGAGGGATATTCTGACAAAACATTCATCGACCAAGTGCAAGCTCCATATTGCAGGTCATCTTATTAATAATTATAATTATATATATATGTATATATATATATCTTTTCGAAGAGCTACCGGGAGGTGGGGGAGGCGGTAGCTGGTGCTGCTCAGCTGGGTGAGCTTTTCCCAGTGATGGTTTTGGGACGTGTAGGACATTGAAAAGCTATGGAGTTATTGGCCTGATGGTGGTTGCCTTCTGCCTGTGGGCTGGCGGTAGCACTGTCTGACCCCACATCCCAATATACACTTTATAGTGGCGTTTTGTGGCCTCAAAACAGACGTCAAAGACAACGTGTGGTAGATTAAAACCTTACCCAGATTCAGAAGTACCAACACCAAAAAGTTGGGGCCTCTAGGTGCTACAATTCAACCATGAAAGAATAACATACAAACACTTAAAAATATTTATGATACACAGTATCCATCCATCCATCAGAACCATACTCTGTACAGAGCATTGGTGCTGCCTAAGCAGTCTCCTGGGCTATTGGGCACAATCCTGGACAAGTCACCACTCTGACGTAGGATACTTAAATGGCGCAATCATCCCAGCAAGCTGGTACGCATTTTGCGAACCTCAGAAGGACGACAGGCTGAGTCAACCCCACCTTGTATTAATTCAACAGCCGAGCAGGATTTGAACTCAGTACCTTAGGATCCCAAACCCACCACCCTTACCATTAAGCCAACACCAGGCATATATTAGATAGTATATTATATGTATATATGTGACGGAAACTTCGAAATTGATCATTTGGCATTTTCCATTATAAAAACTTTAGTATTGTCCATCAAGGCAAAATATGATTACAGTATGTTCCAAAAATAATTTTCAAGTGTACATTGTGACCCAGAAAACACATCACTTTGTGGAAATATCACCACTTCAAATTGCCCACCGAAGGTGGGCTGAGATTGGCACTCTCCCCTTTGGGCAGGAGTGCCGATGGTAGGGATAATAACAGGCTGAGAGAAGGAAATATCCCACTAGGTACTGTACTCATGTGCTAAACAATAGAACAAATCCTTTTGACGGTGTCCTCTCAGCCAATCAATGTGTTCCATATTATGTTTGCAAAATAAGACGAGCCTGTTCTGAGTGTGTGCCGGAGGTTAGCACATACTTGTATCAGAACAAGCATGGAGGGTCGTTCTCCTTTCATGGATAACTCTTTGGTCTCTTTCTTCTGTTTTCTGAGTGTGATGAACACATATTTGTTTTCATCTGCTTGTATTTATCCTTTTTAAAGTCCATTCAGGGCTTGCTTTGGTTGGGAGGACTGGTGTTTGATGGGAAGTAGGTGTAATACATCAGAGAGAGAGACAGAGACAGACAGTTTTTCGTTTCCAGGTTGGTCAGACTAGTTAAATCAATTGAAAGACGTCAGCAGAACTATCATACTGTATATGGTACAATACCATTTCCCTTTAAGTTGCTGTTCCTTAGCGCAGTGAGAGCACCTCAAGGCCATGTTTAGAATTGAACAGCATGAGATAAGCCCACTGCTGCTTAGGACAGGAATGTGGAATTGGGCCAGCATAGTGCCACACAATGACCCTCTCTTGTGAAGACACCAAAGCATCTTTAATGCCCACCAGCAAATACTGACAGCTGGAATTCCTGCTCAATTTCCCATTTGACAAATAGCATTCTCATATTTTCAGATCTGACAAAAGTGCAATGCCCTGCCTGCGAAGCACCAGGGAAACGGTTTATCGTCGGGTAAAGAATTACATGATCTGTGAATCACCTCAAATGCAAACCTGGATGGAGCAAACTATTGAGGATGATGGTTCCTCAAGGTTTAAAGTTCCTTTTCACTCCTTGCTCTGAAACATGACTGGAAACTATTCCTATTTCGGAATAAAACCATACGTCACATGCTCCAACTGTGACTAAGGTCTGAGGAAGTCTTTGGGTTATGGATGAAATGTCACTTGACTTGAGATGGCATATGCTCTCCTGTTGCAAAATCATTGGCGGAGTACTTTGTACAAATTAATGGATGGCTGCGCTTTATCCTCTTCTTATTCGGACGGACACACACACACACACACACACACACACACACACACACACACACAATGGTTGCACTATGGACCCCTACACTATGCAAACAATGGGTGAAGCATAGCACCAATGGTCTCTCTCAAACGTGTTCAGCCATTGTGTTACTTTTTGCAGAACGCATTCACCATTTGTTTAAACAATAGCTCGGACAGTTTGGCAGTGTCTCGATGAATAATTGAAAATTCTGCATCACCTGCAACACCGACTTGTTATTTAATTAGAGTTTCACTTTCCCTTCCTGCAGTTTAATGAAGCCGAGAAATCGTCACAATGAGGCGTCATTGTGATCCTCAATGTACCAAGGCCTTTCTGAGGTGGAGAGAGAGTATCATTTATTCAAACGATACCAAGACGTAATCGCATGAATGACCCGCTTGCTTATATTCACCTTCCAATTACAGAGACAAGGCCTCACTTTCAGCACAGTCACAGTAAGAGGCAGAATTACATGGGATTTCAATTTCAACTCAACTTTTCATAGTGTGTTGGGTTTTTCCTGAAAAATCACATAAAGGAGGCAATTGTTACCCCGATTGCCACAATATGCTTAAAATTTTCCAATGCTGGGTAAGCAAGACCACCATTATTGTCGTGATAACAAACCACCCACATTGTGCTTGTTCCGGACTCTAATAGTTTTCAACATTCACAACACAAGGCAAACAGCATAAGGCACTTGATGGAGGTACTGACTCATGCCGTAAACTGGAACTCACTCAATGGGGGTGCTGTTCCCAGGTATTGACTCGCATTGCAAACTAGAACACACTCAATGAAGGTACTGACTCGTGGTATTGTTTTCTCTGCGGTAGATATATATATATATATATCACCTTAAGATTATGCAATACTGTCGCAGATGGTGCTAACCTATACTGTCGTGTGACCGCGGTGTGAGGAAATACAGTCCTGTACTAAATTTCATTTTATATTTTACCTTGTGAGCTCAAAGTTGAACTCATCCGAGAAATTCACGATATGAAGCTCTGTGCCAAATTTGGCGATTCCAGCTGCCCTCGTTGTCCAATTATTCTGCTGACAAACAGACAAATACACAGACGGGATAATCACAATACTCACATGCTTGTCCTAAGGCCGTGCTTGAGTCATGAATGCACTTGGTATATATTTTTGGAGTGAAATGTATGACGTGTTTTCTAACAATTGCGACTGCATTGTTGTGTGGTTGGGACCAGGGGGAGGAGATAATGGATTGATAGATTTCAACGTAAAAAAAAAAAATGCAATCTCCCCACAGGATGTTGCAATGAACCACTATACCCAAGAGGGACAGAATGAAATGGTTACGTGGATGGTCAGAGTGTATATTAACCTCAGTCCTCCAACACAGTTTTGGTCCAAATGTCGGGTCATAAGCAAGGCAAAATGTTTTATTAGCTTCACCACCAAAGGTGTGGGAGGTTATGTTTTTACCCCTGTTTGTTATTTGGAAAATCGAAGATTTTTCAAGTATATTGGTCAGTTGATTTTGTCATTCTGTCTTTCTGTCTGTTTGTTTGTCTGTCTGTTTATCGTCTACAGGTCACAATTCTAAACCAATCGTCATGAAACTTTACCAAGTTGTAGAGGTAGTCTCAACTGAGAAGCCCATTGATTTTTTGCATATTGCGTCACTGAATTAGGAAACCAACTATTTTTGAGAGCAAAAGGTTAACTCAAGGTCAAACTTCTAAAAGCATAAATTTTCAACTGAGAAATCGTCAATTTACATCCTATTAACTTGGAAGTTGAACAAGATTTGCATAGTCCATCACTGAATTGGGAAAGCAACTATTTTTGAGGTCAAAAGGTCAAACTTCTAAAATAAATTTCAATCTGAAAAATAATCAATTTTCATCTGATTAACCTGAAAATTAAGCAGCAATCGCATAGTGCATCACTGAATTCAGAAACCCACTATTTTTGAGGTCAAAAGCTCAAAGGTCAACTTGAGGTCAAACTTCTAAAATCATCATTTTCAATGTGAAAAATAATAAATTTTCATCCGATTGAGCTGAACTTTGATTAAGATTGTCAATTTTTATCTTGATGAAATATACAATTTGATGTGTGCATGCCAACCTTTGGAGAGGGGGGGGGTGGATTTTGCAAATATCATGTTCTGCATAATGTCTTTTTCTTGTTTTGTTTGTTTGGCTGTTTGTGAGCAGGATATCTCAAAAATGTTATTGACAGATTCGGATGAAATTTGGTGGACAGGTTTGATGTGTGACCAGGACAAATTGATTAGATTTTGGTGAGGATCCAGTTCTGGATATTAAATTTTTAAGTAATTCTTCACCATTGAGAAATGGAGCCAAAAACTATATATAGCATGCTATCTCAAAAAGTTATGGATGGATTATGACAAAACTTGGTAGATGAGTTGGTTAGATTACAGGAACAAGCCAATTAGATTTTGGTTCAGGTCATCAGATCTGGCCTATCAGTGGGATACAAAATGTAAACTGTTCAGCCTAGTGGAGGTATGCGATCTACCGAATGCCATTCTAGCTTTACTTTGCTTCGTTGTGCAGCACTTCATTGTGCGTTGTGGACATGAAATGGACTTGTATCCAGATCTTAAACAAAATCGAATCAATTAGTCCTTGTGACACACCCAACCTGTCCACCATTCCAGAAATTGCATCTAAGGTGTTGCCTTTGGCCTATCTTGACCTTTTGGTTTATGTTGACATCAAAAATACTTGGTGGTTGAATGACTTGATATACAAATCCTCTTCCAATGTCAAGTAAATCAGATGAAAATTGACGATTTTAGAAATCTGACCTAAGTTGTTGACCTTTTGATCTCCAAATCAATAACCTTCGTACTTATGACCAACTCTACCATTTGGTGAAGTTTCGTGAAGGTCAGTTTAAAATTGTGACCTGCAGGCGATTGACATACACACAAGCCGGTAGGCGGTGATGGGTCGCCGAGCATGGAAACTATAAGATATAGAGCAAAATGGATGTCATATAGCGGATAGGGAATCACCTTAAGATTATGCATATCAAATCTTATCCAGTTCCATCTACTGATAACTACTCGGTATCCATTTGAATGAAAAGTACCGAAAATGCGGTTTGAAATCGGAAATCCCCAAAGTTCGAGGGTGCTGTGGGTGAACAAAGATCTAAATCGAAAATCCGGCTCAATCGTTTGTGCACAATGTATTCCAGACGATTAGTGTGAATTTTCATGACCATCCGACCATAACCCTAGAGGAGTAGCATTTGGCACGAAGGCACCTCCAGCTTTCGCATATTATCGATTTTGCACTAATTGACCTTTGACCCCTGACCTAAGCGAAATCGGTCAATATGTCCTGAGGCAAAGTTGTAGTACTCATTGAGTACCATGAACCTGCAAAGTTTCATTCGTATCGATGCACTCACCTGGTCGCTAGGGGGCCTTCAATTTCGCCAATTTTCACGCATACCCTAATTGTAGGGGGCGCTGCGGGTAAAGTATTCCATATATCACAAAAAACCGGAATATATTTGATAGAGAATCACCTGTAGATCATTCGTGCCAAATTTCATAACCCTACGTGGGATAATGGCTTTCGGAATGATTTCGCGTGAACGGTACCGATTTTGAAGTTTTTCGGTTGTTGCTAGGGAACCAAAGCGTCCCTAGCAACCATCACAATTTCCAAAGCACTAGGTCATAAGATGTACCTACCATCCGAGTTTGGTCAAAATCCGCCCACGTTTACTACCAATTATGATGATGACAAACGAACAAACATCCAAACAAACATCCAAACAAACAGAATTACTGACAATAAGGGTCACCTATTTCAGCGACCCAATAAACAGACAAACAAAGAGACAGAATCACACACCAGACCAACCAATACACTTGCGAATCTTCGATTTTGCAAGTAACAAGCAGACAGACAGGGGTGAAAACATAACCTCCGTCCACCTTCAGTGGTGGAGGTAATTAAAAAAAAAACTATCCAATCCAGATCCAGATCCTCACCAAAATCTAATAATTTCATCCTTGTCACACACCCAACCTGTCAACCAGGGTTTGCCCGAATCTGTGTATAACTTTTTGAGATATCCTGTTCATATGCACACAGATAGACAGACACATGGGTGAAAACAACCACCACCGAAGGTTCGTCCACCTTCGGTGGTGGTGGTAACAAGGGGATCACAATGCATGACAAGATGATAACAGGTGATACACAAGGCGATAAAATATCGTAAAGATGTAAACAAGGTGTTGAAGTTGCCTCCTGCATCAGTCCCTTGTGTATTGTTGTGTATGTGACCTGTAACAATTATTGCTTTTCTACATTACGTCAACAGTGAGGTCATCGGTGATGTCACAAACCGGTGGATATATAAATTATATTCATATTCTGTCTCGCTTGGAGGAAAGGATTGGCCCAAAAAGTCAGTGCTTCTACTACTTTTCCATGGTGGAACCCAAAGTGTTTTTTCTTTTGTTTTTTTTTTAACCACACGCCTTTGTAAAAAATAAAAACGGGGGGGGGGGATATTGCAATTGGCTCTGTATGTCGTTCCATCCATCACACTATCTCCTAATGGTTAGGCAGAAATTTACCAAACTGGTTAATTATGATCATTAATGTACAAGTTGCGGGGCAGTATCATTTTGGCCCCGCCCCCTAGGGTGGGGTCAAAAGGTCATATTCCAAAAAATCGATTACGCTGCCCATTAAAAAAAACAACAGGTTTTTTAATGAAACTGAATTTGAATGTGCAATCAACATTCGGGGATGTATGAAATATATTACGATTTTTTGGATTTGACCCCCAATTCATGCATGCTCCAAGGGCTGGGGACTTGGGGACATAAGGGTCATAGCAGTCAACAAAATGTGATAGTAGGTTCACACAAAATGTGATAGGTGATTCCTGGTGGAACTTTTTGCCATTTTTAAACTTTGTTTCAGATGGGAAGCGTGGGGATTTGCGATGGCGCACCATCGACCGCTCCAGTTACACTTGTTTTTTTGCTGGAATTGACAACTACAGACAGAGGGAATGAGTGGGCGGAGGAAACAATCAGATGGAGGAAACGAGCGGATGGTCAATTCATGCAGGGAATGAGCAGTCATTGCCTAATGCGGGAAAGGAAGTTCGTGGGAATAATAGTACATGAATGGAAATGGGAATGACAACAGGAGACATCCTGAAGTAGTGAAGGGCCATCCAAGGTTGTCCTTCTGGACAGAATGCAAATGTTCAATGATGAATAGAAGATTGTCAATTCAATAAGTACCTTCGTGCCAATTATTTAATCCTTTGAAAATGAGTAGAGTTCGTTGGTTTAATAAAATATTGTGACTTGTTTCAGAAATACTCCAGAGGTTGGCATCACTGATCTCTATACTAACTGGATTGGAGGCTTAACCCTGAATGTTGACACCACCACCACCAAAAAGCAGTCAAACCCTAACCCTCCACCACTGTACCTGCCACACACATGAAACCTGTTCATTAATTATTTCAGCCAAACATATAGAAAACGAGTACACACAACAAAGTTTTCTCTTGAAAATGAAATATTTTTAATCATTTGCCTGCATGCTGAAACAAAATTACTAATTTTTTTTAAAGAATCAACAATACAAACAAGCAGTCATAGACTGGTACTTA
>CM068956.1:99496872-99510931 GCA_035128595.1 Eptatretus atami | reverse complement strand
TCACCTGTCTCTGTTATCATCTGAGCTCAAGCGTTTGGACATCGGTATTACAGCACTCTCTGAGGTTCGGTGACCAGATTGCAGCGAGATCATGGCGGGTGGTTACACTTACTATTGGTCTGGTCGCTCTGATGGTTATCATGCCCAAGGAGTTGCTAAACAAAAGTTTTTGCAAGATATGTTAGTCAGCTTGTATGTTTTTTTTTTGTTTTTTTTTTTTTTGTTTGTCTGTAATCACGTAAAAAAATTCTGCAGAGCACAGTTATCATTGGAAATTTTTGTAACTTCGCATATCAGAGGCCTAGAGGTCCCTTTCAGCGCACAAAATTTTGAAGGTCAAGGTCAAAGGTCAAGGTCACTTTGTCGCAAATCAGGGGAGTCGAAAACCCTTATTTTTTGAGTAATTTGATCGATCGTCTTCAAACTTCATGGGAATATAGTTCATGGCCTGGCGCTCAGCTGATTAATTTTTGGTGGCGATTGGCCTGACCTTCATGTTTTTTTGTTTGTTTTTTTTGTCTGTAATCACGTATAAATCACTTGCAGAGCACAGTTATCATTGGAAATTTTTGTAACTTCGCATATCAGAGGCCTATAGAGGTCCCTTTCAGGCATAAAATTTTGAAGGTCAAGGTCAAAGGTCAAGGTCACTTTGTCGAAATCAGGGAGTCGACGAAACCCTTATTTTTTGAGTAATTTTAATCGAATCGTCTCAAACTTTATGGAATGTAGTATATGTCTGGCGCTCAGCTGATTAGTTTTGGTGGATTGGCCTTGACCTTCATGGTTAGGCCTGAGGTCAAACATATTGACCCCAAGTCATCAAGTTTTAGGAACCATATCGTGTAGACCTCAAATTGAACACCTCGATGAGTGCTTTCTAGATATGTCAAGCTTAGACATTATGACGTCATTTGGTGACGGTTTGAGGCAAACCATATTTTTCATGGTTACTCTGTAGAACGATTCTCATCGGAATCTCTCGTAGGCAGATATTCCTCAAGGAGTCGCTCCTGGTGATAGCAGCTCTGTTCACCTCAGTGTGACCTTAAAGAAGTCACACGTGGTCACCTTTTGGCAAGATGGTTTATTTGTTGTTTGTTTGTTTGTTTGTGAACAGTATTACGGAAAAAACTCCTCGACGGATTTCGACGAAACTTGGTGGGGGGGGGTTAGGTATGGTCCAAGGATCATGCCATTAAATTTTGGACTTGGTCCCCCCCCCCCCCCAAAAAAAAAAATTTAGAGAAAAAAATTTTTTTTTTGCATTTCTACATGTTTTAAGATTTCCAACCCCCCCCCCCAAAAAAAAATTGTAGAGAAAAAAAAAATTTTTTGCACTTTTTTTCACAAAAATTTCGATTTTTTTTTTGCATTTCTACATGTTTTAAGTGATTCCAACCCCCCCCCCCCAAAAAAAAATGTTGGAAAAGAACTATAACTGTCAGCACTGTTGACATCATATTTAATGAATAAGATATAAGGTTCACTTGAGTGACCCAGCAGTATTGGCGGCGGAGGTTTTGCACTCTCCGAGTGCTCCCCCTCTAGTTTTGACTTGTAATACCCCTTCACACCAGGAGCAAAAAACAAACAGACGCTTCTCAAATTATATACAGTACGAGCAAATACAACCCATCACTTCGCTGGCGGGAATATTAAGTGGGGAGTGATAAGGAGGGAGGAGAGAGGAGGTTGTGGTGAGGGAGGAGGAGGAGGAGACAGAGGAGGTGTGGGGGTGAGGAGGTTGGGGGAGTGAGGGTGGGGGAGCAAGGAGGGAGAGGAGAGGAGGAGTGAGGAAAGGGAGGAGGGGGTTGGGTGAGGGAGGGAGGAGGAGGAGACAGGGAGGTGTGGGGGGTGAGGAGGGGTGGGGAGTGAGGGGGGGAGCAAGGAGGAGAGAGGGAGGAGGAGTGAGGAAGAAGGAGGAGTGGGAAGAAGGGAGTAGTGAGGGAGGAGCGAGGAGGACGAGGGAGGGAGGGAGCAAGGGGTGGGAAGGGAAGGCAGAATGAAGGGAGCGCAAGGTAAGGCAGTGTGAGGGGAGAGTCCGTCCAGACTTAACCACCGCGCAGATACATCAAGGGAAGGAAGCAGCGTGAGGGAGGGTAAGGTAAGGCAGTGCGAGGGGAGGGTCTGGACATAACTCCTTGGCATGATAACCATCAGCACTCCTTGGCATATAACCTCAGGCGACCAGACCAATAGTAAGTGTAACCACCCGCCATGATCTCGCTGCAATCTGGTCACCGAACCTCAGAGAGTGCTGTAATACCGATGTCCAAACGCTGAGCTCAGATGATAACAGAGACAGTGATCATCCTCTCTTTTGGATAGGACATTCCAGGCACCCACCAAGGACCGCCATCTGCTGGATACACCTCAGCACCACCCCAACACACACGATCGCAATCTGACCCGGAAGATTACCCGTGGCTTTTCCTCCGAAGGCTTTGCCCGAATGTTGGCGGTCCCGAAGGCTTTACCCCAATCCCGTCATCTGATGAGCTGCCTTGCATAGGGCAGCTGCACAGGAGGTACTCCCATGGAGTGCGTTTCAGATTTTTTTTGTGCTTTTCGTATGCTTTGCGGAACGAAGGTTTTACGGTGCCAGAGTGCAAATCCTGCCACCAACCTCTTAATAAAAAGTAACTCAACTGCAGGAGACGTCCGCAGACACAGTTGGGCACGAGATATGGATAGCCATTGGCTCACAAGGAGATCCTCCACCCTTTGACTGGTTTTGTTTTTAATCCTTGCTGGGTGTCCATATCCATACACCCTCCTCACCAGGAAACCTAGAGAGGAGATGGTTTAGTCGCCAAACAACCATGAAACATGTTAGTACAGGTTTACATGGGACCTGCAGCAAGTCCAGATCTAATCTGACCTGAACCTGACACAGGGATAGGACAACACATGCGCGCGCGCACACACACACACACACACACAACACACACACACACACACACACACACACACACACCACACACACACACACACACACACACACACACACACACACACACACATTTATTCGGATAGATAGCACGATTGCTATTATTACCTCCGCCACCAAAGGTGGACGAGGTTGTGTTTTCACACCTTTCTGTCTGTTTGCTATTTGCAAAACCGAAGATTTTTCAAGTATATTGGTCAGTCGATTTTGTTATTCTGTCTGTCTGTCTGTCTGTCTGTCAATCACCTACAGGTCACAATTCTAAACTGATCGTCATGAAACTTTACCAAGCTGGAGAAGGTAGTCTCAACTGGGAAGCCTATGATTTTGAGGTCAAAGATGCAGGTCATCTGAGGTCAGATTTCTAAAATCATCATTTTTCATCCGATTAACTTGAAAGTTGAACAGGATTTGCATATTGTATCAATGAATGGGGAACCAACTATTTTTGAGGTCAAAAGGTCAAAGGTCGACTCGCGGCCAAACTCCTAAAATCATCAATTCTAATCTGAAAAATAATCAATTTTCATCCGATTGACCTGAGCTTTGATTAAGATTGTCAATTTTAATCTTCATGAAATGGACAATTTGATTGTATCCATGGCAACCTTTGGAGAGGGGGGTGGATTTTGCAAGTATCGTGCTCTGCATAACGTCTTTTTCTTGTTACTTACGAAATCTTAGTATATGATGACTACCGTCTTCTGTTTGTTACTTACGAAATCTAAAGTTCGTACAGTATATTGATACTACGTTCTGTCGTGTGTATGTGTGTTGATTTGTTGACACGATAACTCAGACGAGAAGCTACATGTCAAATTACACCAGTGATTCAGAGGAGGCTAGCGATTAGATTGGTAAACGTCACGTAGCACCGGTGAGGTCAAACATTCGATTTGATGGTTTGGTACAGATACTCGAGAACGGAAAGAAGCTCCGAATGTCAAATTACACCACGTGATTCAGAAGTGAGTGAGATACGTGCTGATTGAGATTTTGACGTCAAAAATCAGTCAACGGTCAAGGTCACGGTGAGGTCCAAACATTCGATTTTGATCCGTTTGGTTACAGAATTTCATCGTTAGGAAACTCTGTTTGCGTCGCATACCTTCTCTAGAGACACTTTTATTAGACAAGGTCAGAGGTCAATGTTGACATTTCGTAAGTAACCAGTCTATGACTGCTTGTTACTTAGAAATCTAAAGATTTCGTTAATATATTGATGACTACCTTCTGTTTCGTTATTACGAATTCTAAAGATTTTGTAAGTATATGATGACTTCCGTTTCTGTTGTTTGTTTGTTGTATGTTTGTTTTGTTGTAGGCACATATAACTCGAGAACGGAGAAGCTACCAATGTCAAATTACACCACGTGATTCAGGAGGGTGATGGCTAGTGCTGATTAGATTTTGGTCAAAATCGGTCAAAGCGTCAAGGTCACAGTGAGGTCAAACATTCGATTTTTGATGGTTTTGTACAGAATCATCGTTAGAAACTTCTGGTTTGCGTCGCTACCTTCTCTAGAGACAGCTCTTTTATAGACAAGGTCAGAGGCTGTCAAGTGACGATTTCGTAAAGTTACCAGTCGATACTGCTTGTTTGTTTGTTTGTTTGTTTGTTTGTAGGCACGATAACTCGAGAACGGGAAGAAGCTACCAATGTCAAATTACACCACGTGATTCAGGAGGGTGATGGCTAGTGCTGATTAGATTTTGGTCAAAATCGGTCAACGCGTCAAGGTCACGGTGAGGTCAAACATTCGATTTTTGATGGTTTGGTACAGATAACTCGCCGAGAACGGAGAAGCTCAATGTAAATTACACCACGTGCTTCAGGAGGTGATGGCTAGTGCTGATTAGATTTTGGTCAAAACGGTCAACGGTCAAGGTCACGAGTGAGGTCAAACATTCGATTTTTGATGGTTTGCGTCAGAATCATCGTAGAAACTTCTGGTTTGCGTCGCTAACTTCTCTAGAGACAGCTTTTTTAGACAAGGTCAGAGGTCAATGTTGCGATTTCGTAATACCAGTCTATGACTGCTTGTTGTTGTTTGTTTTGTTTGTAGCACGATAACTCGAGAACTGAAAAGCTACCAATGTCAAATTACATACACGTGATTCAGGATGGTGATGGCTAGTGCTGATTAGATTTGGTCAAAATCGGTCAAAAGGTCACACGTGAGGTCAAATATTCGATTTTTATGGTTTGGACAGATAACTTGAGACGGAAGAAGCTACCAATGTCAAATTACACCAGGTGATTTCGGAGGGTGATGGCTAGTGCTGATTAGATTTTGGTCAAAATCGGTCAACGGTCAAGGTCACGGTGAGGTCAAACATTCGATTTTTGATGGTTTGGTACAGAATCATCGTAGAAACTTCTGGTTTGCGTCGCTACCTTCTCTAGAGACAGCTTTTATTAGACAGTCAGAGTCAAGTGACGATTTCGTAAGTACCAGCTATGACTGCTTGTTTGTTTACTTCGATTTAAGATTTCGTAGTATATTGATGCTGTTTTGTTTGTTTGTTTGTATGTTTGTTGTATGTTTGTTTGTAGGCACGATAACTCGAGAAGGAAGAAGCTACCAATTCAAATTACACACGTGATTCAGGAGGGTGATGGCGTCGCTGATTAGATTTTGGTCAAAATCGGTCAAAGGTCAAGGTCACAGTAGGTCAAACATAATTCCGTAAATTAACATGGAGAAATGGAGTATTTTTGCTTCGTCGACTTACGAAGTTCGTTTTAACTTCGATTTTAATTTTGTCTTCGGTTTTTGCGATCGCTTCGATGCTTAAAACTCGGTTGTCGAAATTCTGGTAAAAAATCGGATGTTTGGAGACGTTTTAAGATTGTAATAAAAAATATTTCACTCGGCGTCAGTCTCATGCATGCATGCTAAGCCGTCACGGTGTGTCTGATGCAGGCGCTCGCAGACGGCGTCGTTGATCACGTAAAGGTTTTCCGTGTCGCTGACGGTTTTTTCGAATTAAGATGGTGTTTAAAAGTCATTTTTTATCCAATAAAGTTATCGTCGCATGCCTGACTCGCTAAGCCGTCGGATTATGTAAGATTGTTGGTGGATGCCGAATATTACGGTTTTGTGACTTTGATAAAATAATATTAAATAATGCGTGGAGAAATGAGATTTTTGCTTGTCGACGTTGCGAGTTCAATTTTAAGTACGATTTTATTTGTCTTCGGTTTTTGCGATCGCCTGAGAGCTTAAAACTTCGGTTGTCAAATTCTGTAAAAATCGGATTTTTATGAGATTATATGTCGGGTCGTCGTATCTGAGGTATTATGCCAACTGAAGATTATGCTAATGAGGGGATTGTAAGACACAGCATTAGCGCATCGTTGCGTCGGCTACTCTTTCTCTCGGACAAGGCTTTTATTAGACAAGGTCAGAGGTCGAAGTTGACGATTTTGTAAATATCAAAGTCTTATGACTCGCTTGTGTTTGTTTGTTTGTTGTGTTTGTAGGCACTGATAAACTCGAGAACGAAGAAGCTCCGAATGCAATTACAACCACGTGATTCAGTGAGGTGATGGCTAAGTGCTGATTAGATTTATGTCAAATCGGTCAAAATACGTCAAGGTCACGGTGAGGTCAACATTCGATTTTTGGATGGTTTGTACAGATCAATCGAGAAACTTCTGGTTGCGTCGCTACCTTCTCTAGAGACAGCTTTTATAACAAGTCAGAGGTCAGTTGACGATTTCGTAAGTACCCAGTCTATGACTGCTTGTTTGGTTTGTTTGTAGGCACGATAATTCGAGACTGAAGAGCTACCAATGGGGTCAAATTACACCACCGTGATTCAGGAGGGTGATGAGCAAGAGCCTGATTAGTTTGGTCAAAATCGGTCAAAGGTCAAGGTCACAGTGATGTCAAACACCAAAACATTCGATTTTGATTGGTTTGGTACAGATCATCGTAAAAACTTGGTTTGCGTCCGACCTCTTCGAGAGACAGGTTTTATTAGCAAAGGTCCAAGGTCAAGTTGACGATTTCGTAAGTTACCTAGTCTATGACTGCTTGTTTGTTTGCTTTGTTACTTACGCAAATCTTTTAGATTTCGTAAGTATATTGTGATGACTACCGTTTCTGTTTGTTTGTTAATACGAAATCTAAAGATTTCGTAAGCTATAATTGCATGACTTCCGTTTCTGTTTGTGTTTGCTTGTTTGTTGTTTGTAGGCCGATAACCTTCGGAGAACGGAAAAGCTACCATATGTCAATACACCATCGTGATTCGGAGGGTGATGGCTAGTGCTGATAGATTTTCGGTCAAATCGCGTCAAGTAAGGTCACAAGGAGCTCAAATATTCAGTTTTTGATGCGTTTGCGTACAGATAACTCAGAACGGTGAAGAAGCTACCAATGCTTAATACACCACGTGAATTAGAGGCGTGATCGCTAGTGTCTGCATTATTTTGATTTTGCGTCAAAATCGGTCAAGGTCGAGTCCAGTGGAGGTCAAATATTCGGATTTTATGATGGTTTCGGTACAGATATCTCGAGAACGGAAGAAGCTACCAATGTAAAATTACAGCACGTGAGTCAGGAGGGCTTGATGCTAAGTGCTGATTAGAATGTTTTGTCAACATCGGTCAACGGTCAAGGTCACGGGTGAGGCTCAAACATTCACTTTTTTGATGGTTTGCGTACAGAATCATCGCTAGAAACTTCTGCGTTGCGTCGCCCACGTTCTCTAGAGACAGCTTTGATTAGACAAGAGTCAGAGGTCAAGTTACGATTTCGTAAGTACCAGTCTATGACGCTTGTATACTTACGATAATCTCTAAAGATTTCGTAAGTATATTTGATATGACTTCCGTTTCTGTTTGTTTTGTTGTTTGTTTGCTATGTTTGTTTGCTTTGTTTGTTTGTTTGTTTGTAGGCACTGATAACTCGCAGAACGAAGAAGTACAATGTCAAATTACACAACGCTGATTCGGAGGTGATGGCTAGTGCTGATAGATTTTGGTCAAAATCGCCGTCAAACGTCAGGTCACACGGTGAGGGTCAACTTCATTTTTAGATGGTTGGTACAGATAACTCGATGAAGGGAAGAAGCTACCAATCGTCAAATTACACCACGCATGATCGGAGCGGTGATCGGGACTAGTGCTGTTTAGATTTGGTCAAAATCAGCGTCAACGCAAGGTCACGGTGAGGTTCAAACATTCGCTTTTTCATGGTTTGTCAGAATCATCGTAGAGAAACTTACTGTGTTGCCGTCGCTACGTCTCTAGAGACAGCTTATTAGACAAGGTCCAAGAGTCAAGTGACGATTTCGTAACCTACCATCTATGACTGCCTTTTTTGTTTGTTTGTTTTGAGGCCGATATACTCGAGAACGGAAAGAAGCTACCAATGTCAAATTACACACGTGATTCAGAGACGGGGATGGTTAGTGCTAATTAGATTTTGGTCCAAAAAATCGGTCAAACGTCAACGTCACAGTGAGGTCAAATTCGATTTTTGATGTTTGGTACAGGATAACTCAGGAGAAACGGAAGAAGCGCGTACCACATGTCAATTACACTCAAGTGATTCAGGAGGGTGATGGCTGCCTGCTGATTAGATTTTGGTCAAAATCGGTACAACGGTCAGGTCACGGTGCAGCGCTCAAACCATTCGCCATTTTGATGCCGTTTGGTTTACAGAATCATCGTAGCAAACTTCTGTTTGCGTCACTACCCTTCTCTAGAGATCAGCCTTTTTATTAGGACAAGCGTCAGAGCGTCAAGTTGACGATTTCGTAAGTACCAGTCTATGGACTGCTTGTTACTTACGCCAAATACTTAAAGTATTTCGTAAGTATATTGATGCCCCTTCCGCTTTACTGCTTTGTTTGTTTTTGTTTGTTTGCTTGTAGCCGCCCACGATAACTCGCAGAACGCAGGAAGAAGCCCCTACCAATGTCAAAATACACCACCTGCATTCAGGAGGGTGAATGGCAAGCTGCTGATTAGATTTTGGTCAAATCGTCAACGTCAAGGCTCACAGTGCAGGTCAATATTCGCAATATTTTGATGAGCTTTGCTGTTACAGATAACTCGAGAACGCCGAAGAGCTACCAATGTCAAATTAGACCACTTGATTCAGCGGGTGATGGCTAGCTGCCTGATTTAGATTTTTGGCTCAAAGGCTCAAGCCCGCCCTCACAGTGAGGTTCAAAATCCAAAAAATGATAACCTCAGAGCAACGCGAAGAAGCTACCAAGCTCAAATTAACACCACGTGTTCAGAGGGTGGTGCGCTAGCGCTGCATTAGATTTTGGTCAAGAAAATCGGTCAGAAGGTCAAGCGTCACAGTGAGGTCAAATATTCGATTTTTGATGGTTGCCGTACAGCAATCATCGTCCCTAGAAACTTCTGCGTTTGCGTCGCTACCTTCTCTAAAGACAGCTTTTATTAGACAAGGTCAGAGGTCAAGCTGACGATTTCGCTAAGTACCAGTCTATGACTGCTTGTTATGCTATGCTTTGTTTGTTTGTTGACCTAGGCAACCGATAACGCGAAAGGAAGAAGCCTACCAATGTCAAATTACACCACGCTGATTCAGGAGTGATGCTAGCTGCTGCATTAGATTTTTGCGTCAAAATCGCGTCAAAGTCAAGCGTCACAGCCCGAGGTCAAATTATTCGATTTTGATGGTTTGGTATCAGATAACTCGAGAACGGAAAGAAGCTACCAATGTCAAATTACACCACCTGATTCATCGAGGGTGATGGCCTAGTGCCTGATTAGAATTTGTCAAAATCGCCGCAACGCGTCACGTGAGCGTCAAACAATCTCGATTTTTGCATGCGCTTTGGCTACAGAATCAAAGCGTAGCAAACTTTCTGGTTTGCGTCGCCTACCTTTCTGGAACGAGCTTATTTAGACAAGGTCAGAGCGCTCAGTTGCACGATTTCGTAATACCAGTTTATGACTGCTTGTTTGTTGTTTGTTTGTTTGCTTTGTATGTTTGTTTGTTTGTTTGTAGGCACGATAACTCGAGAACGGAAGAAGCTACCAATGTCAAATTACATCACGTGATTAGGAGCGGTGATGGCAGTGCGCGATTAGATTTTTGCGTACAAAAATCGGTCTCAAAGGTTAGCGCACAGTGACGGCCAAATATTCGATTTTTGATCGCTTTGGGACAGATAACTCGAGAACAAGAAGAAGCTGACCAATAGTCAAATACACCACTGATCAGGAGCTGCATGGCTAGTGCTGCATTAATTTTGGTCAAAATCGGTCAACGCGTCAAGCCGTCACACGGTGAGCGTCAAACATTTGCGATTTTTGATTGGTTTCGCGTAACAGAATCAAATCGTTAGAAACTTCTGCGTTTGCTCGCTACCTTCTCTTAGCAGGACAGCCTTTGTAATTAGACAAGGTCAGAGGTCAATTTGACTATTTCGCTAAAGTATACCAGTCTATGACTGCTTGCCTTACTTTACGAAATCTAAAGATTTCGTAAGTATATTGATGACTACCGTAGTGCTGTTTGTTTGCTTACTTACGAAAATCTAAAGATTTTGTAAGTATATTGATGACTTCCGTTTCTGTTTGTTGGTTTGTATGTTTGTATAGATTGTTTAGTTTGTTTGTTATGTTGTTGTAGGCCCACGATGAACTCGAAGAACGGAAGAAGCTACCAATGTCAAATTACACCACGTGATTCAGGCAGGGTGATGGCTAGTGCGATTTAGATTTTGGTCAAAATCGCGTCAACCGCTCAAGGTCACGGTGAGGTCAAACATTTCGATTTTTGATGGTTTGGTACAGGATAACTCGAGCAACGCGAAAGAAGCTACCAATGTCAATTACACCGTGATTCAGGAGGGTGAGGCTAGTGTGCTGATAGCATTTTGGTCAAAATCGGTCAACGGTCAAGGTCACGCGTGAGTCAAACATTTCGATTTTTGCATGCGTTTGGTACGAATCATCGTAGAAACTTCTCGTTTTGCGTCCGCCCTACCATTCTCTAGAGACAGCTTTTATTAGACAAGCGTCCAGAGCGTCAAGTGACGATTTCGCTAAGCTACCAGTCTATGACTGTGTTTCTTTGTTTGTAGGCACATAACTCTGAGAACGGAAGAAGCCCTACCCAATGTCAAAATACACCACGTGATTCAGGAGGTGATGGGTTAGCCTGCTGATTAGATTTTGCCCGCTCAAAAATCGGTCAAGTCAAGGTCACAGTGCAGGCCAAAAATTCGATTTTTGATGTTTCGCGTACAGATAACTCGACAACGGAAGAAGGTACCAATGCTCAAATTACACACGCTGATTCAGGAGGTGATGGCTACTGCCATGATTAGATTTTGCGTCAAAATGGTCAACGCGCGGTCGACCGGTGAGGTCAAAACATTCGATTTTTGAGTTGGTTTGGACAGAATCATCGGTATGTATAGAAAGCTTGCTGGTCTGACTACCTTCTCTAGAGACGAGCTTTATGTAGACAAGCAGTCAGATCAATGTTGACGATTTTCGTAGTGGTAGTACCAGTCTTGAATGTGCTTGTACTTACGAAATCTAAAGATTTCGTAAGTATATTGATGCCTTCCGTTTCGCTTGTTGTTTTGTTTGCTTTGTTTGTTTGTAGCCACGATAACTCCGGAGAAACGGAAGAAGCTACCAATGTTCAAATTACACCACCTGAATTGCCAGGATGGGATGGCAATGTGCTATACATTTTGCCTATAATCTGCGTCAACGCGCCTCAAGTCACAGTGAGGTCAAATATTTCGATTTCTTGATGGTTTGCGCTACAGATAACTCGAGGCGCGGGGTGCAACGGGGAAGAAGACCTACAATGCTCAAATTTAGACACTTGCATTCAGAGGGTGATGGCTATGTGCCCTGAATAGAGTTTTGCGTCAAAGGTCAAGTCACAGTGAGGTCAAAACATCCAAAAAATGATAACTCGAGAACGGAAGACTAACCAATTCAAATACACACGGATTCAGGAGGGTGCGTGGCTTACCTGAATTATATTTTTGCCGTCAATGAATGGTCGCCGGTCAAAGGTCAAGGTCACATGAGCGTCATATTCGATTTGATGCGTTGGCCTACAGAATCATCGTAGAAATCTTCTGGTGTCGTCGTGCCTGGCTTACCTTCTCTAATTGACAGGTGGGCTTTTATTAGACAACGGCTCAGAGTGCGTCAAGTGACGATTTCGCTAAGTACCAGTCTATGACTCTTGTTTGTATGTTTGTTTGTTGTTTGTAGGCACGTAACTCGCGAATGAACGAAGCAAGCCTTAGCGCGTGGAATGTCAAATGTAACACCCACGTGATTCAGGAGGCGTGAGGCTAGTGCTGCATTAGATTGGTCAAAAATCGCGTCCATCAAACGTCAGGCTCACAGCGAGGTCAAATATTCGATTTTTGATGCCTCATGATCAGATAACTCGAGAACGCGAAGAAGCTACCAATGCCAGATATGTACATGTCCACCTGATTCAGAGTGTGTGATGGCTAGCTGTTTCCCGATTAGAGTTTGCGTCAAATCCGGTCAACGGTCACGTACGGCTGGGTAGCTGTCAAACATTCTGAATTTTTGATGGATTTGCGCCTACCAGGACATCATCGTAGAAAACTTCTGGTTTGCGCTCGCCTACCTTCTCTGGAGACAGCTGTTTATTAGACAAGCGTCAGAGCCTCAGATGGACGATTTCGTAAGTACCAAGCCTCTTATGAGCGCTGTTTTGTTGTTTTGTTGTTTGTTTATGTGTTGTTGTTGTGTGTTGTAGGCCACGATAACTCGAGAACGGAAGAAGCTACCAATTTGTCAAATTACATCACGTGATTCAGGAGCGGGTGATGGCTAGTGCGCGATTAGAATTTTGGTCGAAAAGTCGGTCAAAGGTCTAGTTCACAGTGAGGTCAAATATTCGATTTTTATGGCTTTGCGGACAGCATAAACTCGATGAGACGAGTGTAGAGATGCCTGAGCTCGATGATGTCGAAATACACCACGTTGATCAGGAGCGGGTGATGGCTAGGCTGATTAGATTTTGGTCAAATCGGTCAACGGTCAAGCGCTCACGGGTTCTGAGGTTCAAACATTTCGAGTTTTGTGATGGCACTTTGGTACAGAATCATCGCTGAGAAACTTCGGTTGCCCGGCACCTTCTCTAGAGACAGCTGTTATTAGACAAGGTCAGAGTCAAAGTTGACGATTTCGTAGGTAGATGCCAGTCTATGAACGGCCTTGTTACTTAACGAAATCTAAAAGATTCGCCTAAGTATATTGATGACTACCGTTTCTGTTTGTTTGCTGTACTTACGAAAAACTAAAGAATTTTGTAAGTATAATTGATGACTTCCGGTCAGTTTCTGCTTTTTTGTTTGATTATGTTTGTTGTTACTTACGAAATCTGTAAAGATTTTAAGTAAGTATATGCATGACTTCCGTTTCTGTTTGTTGTATGTTTGTTGATTTGTTTGTTTGCCTTTGTGGTAGCGATCGATAACTCGAGAACGCGGAAGCAAGCTACCAATGTGCGAGAGAGGTGTGACACCACGTGATTCAGGAGGTGATGCAAGCTGCTGATAGATTTTGCGTCAAAATCGGCCGTGTCAACTGTTTCATATGGCTCCAGTGAGGTCAAACATTTCGATTTTTGATGGTTTGCGTACAGTTGTGAAGATCGTCGTGTGGTGCCGGAGAACGGGAAGAAGCTACCAATTGTCAACATCACCGTGATCAGGAGGTGATGGCTAGTGCCTGATAGTCAAAATCGGTCAAACGGTACAAGCGTCACAGTGAGCGTCAAACATTCGATGTTTGATCGTTTGGGACAGCATAACCGAGAACGGTGTGAAAGAATACCATAGTGGTTGTCAAATTACACCAGTGATTCTGTTAGTAGGTGTGTGTGTGATGGCTAGTGCTGATTAGATGTTCGCCGTCAAAAGGTGTCGCTCAACGGTTCAAAGGCAGCCGTGTGAGGTCAACATTATATTGTTCATGCCTTTGCCGCTACAGAATCATCGTTAGATAGCAAACTTCTGGCTTTGCGTCGCCTAACTTCTTCTAGAGACAGCCTTTTATTATACAACATAACTCTAGTTGACGATTTCATCTCTCCC
>CM068956.1:99417034-99431473 GCA_035128595.1 Eptatretus atami | reverse complement strand
TGTCTTGTGGAAAGTTTGGTCTAATCTTTGGAGAGGTTTTGACTGGTCCATCTGTGGCAAATTTGGGTTAATCTTGGGCAATCTTGGGTTCTGTCTTGTTGAAACTTTGGTTTCTAATCGTGGGGCAATCTTGGTTATGCCGTTGCGAAAATTTGTGTAAACTTGGGCAATCTTTGTTTGTTTGTGGAATTGGTCTCATTTTATGACGGAGTTTGTTCACATCTTTAGTGAAATTTGAGTCGAATCTTGGGTGAGTTTGTTAAGTCTTGTTGGAAAAATTTGGTTTCTAATCTTGGCCAATCTTGGTTATGGCCTATGTCGGAAATTTGTCTTAATCTTGGGGTGAGTTTATTGTGCTTGTGGAAATTTGTCTCATTTGGCAATCTTGGTTAGCCTTGCGAAAATTTGGTGTAACTTGGCAATCCTTTGTTTTGTCTTGTGGAAATTTGGTCTCATTTTTTCATGCTGAGATTTGGTTCATCTCAGTGGAAATTGGTCGATTCGGGCAATTTAGTTATGTCTTGTAAGGATTTGGTCTAATATTAGGTCGAGTTTTGTTTCCATCTTGTTGGAAATTTTTGGATCGAATCTTGGTTGGAGTTTAGTTACGTCTTGTGGAATTTTGTCTAATCTTGGCGAGTTGGTTGGTTATATCTTTTGAAAATTTGGCCTAATCTTGGGCGAGTTTGGTTTCGTCATCATGGAAATTTGGGATTAATCGTTTGGCAAGTTTGGTTATGTTGTGAAACAATTTGGTCTAATCTTGGGAAGAGTTTGGCTTTCATCTGTTGGAATTTGATTTAAATCATTTGGGCAATCTTGTTTATTGTGCTTGTGAAAGCTTGGCTCCATCTGGGCGAAGAGTTTGGTTTCATCTCGTGGGAAAGGTTATATTTAATCTTGGCAATCTTGGTTATGTCTTGTGGAAATTTGTCTTATTCTTTGGTGAGTTTGGTTCCCATCTGTATAAAATTGGTCTAATCTTGGGGAGTATGATTCCATCTTGTGGAAATTTTGTCGGAACATTGGGCGAGTTTGCGGTTTCGACTGTTGTGGACATTTGGTCTAATCATTGGGCGAGGTTTGTTTTCATCTCTGGAAATTTGGTCTAATCTAGGCGAGTTAGTTATGTCTTTGTGGGAATTTGGTTCTAATTTAGGTCGAGTTTGGTTATCTTGTGGAAAAATTGGTCGAATCTTGGCGAGTTGTTTTCATCTTGTAATTTTGGTCTAATTCTTGGGTTGAGTTGTTATGTTCTTGGAAATTTGGTCTAATCTTCGGGAGTTTGATGTTCATCTCTTGGAAATTTGGTCGGAATCTTGGGCGAGTTTTATTATATTCTTGTGAAATTTGCTCGGAATCTTTGGGCGAGTTGTTTCATCTCTTGACATTTGGTCTAATCTTGGGCGGTTTGGTTATAATCTTGTGAAATTTTTGCCGAATCTTGGCGCGAGTTTGTGTTTCATTTGTTGGAAATTTTGTCAAATCTTGGGCAAGTTTTGTTTATCTCTGGAATTTGATTAATCTGGACGAGTTGGTTATGTTCTTAGTGGAAATTTGGTCTAAGTCTTGGGTGAGTTTGGTTTCATCTTGTGAAACTATTGGTTAATCTTGGGGAGAGTTTGGTTCCATCTTGTGGAAATTCGATTTATCCTTTGGGCAATCTTGGTTATGTCTTGTGAAATTTGGTCGAATCTTGGTGCGAGTTTCAGTTACGTCTTTGTCGGAATTTTGTCTAATTTAGTCGTAGTTTGTTTTCATCTTGTGGAATTTGGCTTCTAAATCCTTGCGGTGAGTTTAGTTATGCTTGTGAAAATTTGTTTAATCTTTGGCGAGTTTGGTTATGTCTTGTGGAAATTTGGTCGAATCTTGGCGAGTTTGGTTTCATCTTTTGGAATTTTGTTTTCAAATCTTTGGGTTGAGTTTAGTATGTCTTGTGGAAATTTGCGTTTAATCTTTGGCGAGTTTTGGTTATGGTCTTTGTGGATGGAAATTTGGTCGATCTGGGCGAGTTTGAGTTTCATTCTCGTGGGAAATTTGTGTTTAATCTTTGCCGAGTTTTGGTGATGTCTTGTGGAATTTGGCTCTTAATGTTGGGTGAGTTTGTTTCATTTGTTGGAATTTGTCTCATCTTGGGTAAGTTTGGTTTCATCTTGTGGAAATTTGGTTATAATTCTATGGGAGAGTTTTGGTTCAGTCTCGTGGAAATTTTGATTCACTCTTGGGCAATCTTGGTTTATGTATTGTGAAATTTGTTTAATTTGGGTGCAGTTTAGGTTCATCTTGTGGAAAATTGTGCTCATCTTTGGGCGAATTTGGTTCCATCTTGCTGGAAGAATTTGGTCTAATCTTGGGAAGTTTGGTTTCATTTCGTGCGAATTTGGTCTAATTTTGGTGAGTTTGGTCCATCTTGATGGAAATTTGGTTCTAATCTTGGGTGAGATTTGGTTCCATCTTTGTGTGAAATTTGGTCAAATGATTGGGCGAGTTTGGTTTCATCTTTGTGGAACATGTTGGTCTTAATCATTGAGCAAGTTTGATTTTCATCCTCGTGGAAATTGGTCGAATATTGGGCGAGTTTGGTTTCATCTTGTGGAAATTTGGTCTAATCCTTGGCGTGTTTGGTTTTCTCATGGAAAATTTGAATTTATCATTGGTTATGTCTTGTTGGAATTTGGTCTATTTTGGTGAGTTTGGTTCCATTCTGGGAAATTTGGTCTAATCTTGGGGGAGTTTGATTCCATCTTGTGGAAATTTGGTCGAATCTTGGGTTGAGTTTTGGTTTCCATCTTGTGGAAAATTGGTCTAGATCTTGGGTGAGTGATTATGTATTGTTTGGACATTTGGTCTATCTGGGAGGAGTTGTTCCATTCTTGTGGAAATTTTGGTCGAATCTTGGAGCGAGTTTGATTTCCATCTTGTGGGAAATTTGGTCAATCTTGGGAGAGTTTGGTTTCATCTCGTTGGAAATTTATTTAATCTTGGGCAATCTTGGTTATGTCTTGGGAATTTTGGTCTTAATTTTGCGTGAGTTTTTTTTGGTTCCATTCTTGTGAAAATTTTGTCTAATCTTGGGAGGTTTGATTCAATCTTGTGGAAATTTGGTCGAATCTTGGGCGACGTTTTGGTTTCTCTGTTGAATTTGGTCAATATTGGGCGAGTTGGTTTTCGATCTTGTGGAAATTTGGTCTAATCTTGGGCCGAGTTTGGTTTCATCTCGTGGAAATTTGGTCGATCCTTAGGGCGAGTTTAGTTATGTCTTGTGGGAATTTGGTCTAATTTTAGGTCGAGTTTGGTTTCTCTCTTGTGAAATTTTGGTCGAATCTTGGGCAAGTTTGTTGTTCAATCTTTGTGGCAAAATTTGGTCTAATTCTAGGGCGAGTTTGGTTATATCTTGTGGATAATTTGGGTCGTAATTTCCTTGGGCGATTTGGTTTCATCTTGTGGAAATTGTTGTCAAATATTTGGTGGAGTTTGGTTTCGTCTTCATGGAAATTTGGATTAATCTTTGGCGAGTTTGGTTATGTCTTGTGAAATATTTGGTCTAATCTTGGGAGAGTTTGGTTTCATCTCGTTGGAAATTTGACGTTTAATCTTTGGGCAATCTTGGTTATCTCTTGTGAAATTTGGTCTAATTTTTGTGAGTTTGGTTCCATCTTGGTAGAAAATTTTGGTTCTAATCTTGGGGAGTTTGATTCCATCTTGTGAAATGTGGTCTAATCTTGGAGCGAGTTTGGTTTCATCTCGTGGAAATTTGGGACTTAATTCTAGGCGAGTTTAGTTATGTCTTGTGGAATTTGTCTCATGTTAGGTCGAGTTTTTGCTTTCATTCTTGTTGAAATTTTGGTCGAATCTTGGGCGAGTTTGGTTTATACATTGTGCGAAATTTGCTCGAATCTTGGGCGAGTTTGGTTGTTCATCTTGTGGAAATTGTCAAATCTTTGGGCGAAGTTTCGTCTTATTCATGGAAATTTGGATTAATCTTTGACGGTTTGGTTGTCTTGTGGAATTTGGGTCTAATCTTCGGAGAGTTTGGTCCATCTTTGTGGAAATTTGATTTATCTTTGGCAATCTTGTTATGTCTTGTGGAAATTTTGACGAATCTCGGCGAGTTTAGTTTACGTCTTAATGGGAATCTTGGTCTAATTGTAGGTCTCGAGTTTGGTTTCATCCTGTGTGGAAATTTTTTGGTCAATCTTGGGCCGAGTTTGGTTTCATCTCGTGGAAATTTGGTCTAATCTGTGGGGAAGTTTGGTTTCATCTTGTGGAATTTGGTTTCTTAATCTTGGGCGAGTGATTCCATCTTGTTGAAATTGGTAGTCGAATATTGGGCGAGTTTGGTTTCGTCTTGTTGGAAATTGGTCGTAATCTTGGGCGAGTTTGGTTTTCATTCTCGTGGAAATTTGTCGATCGTCGGGCGAGTTTAGTTATGTCTTGTGGGAATTGTTTCTAATTGGGAAGTTTTGGTTTCATTCCTCGTGGAAACTTTTTATTAATCTTGGGCAATCTTGGGTTATGTCTTTGTGAAATTTTGTCTAATTTTTGGTGAGTTTGGTTCCATCTTGTGGTTGAAAATTTGGTCTAATCTTGGTGGGGTTGATTCCCATCTTGTGAAATTTGGATCGAATCTTGGGAGTTTTGGTTTCAATACTTGTTGAAAATTTGGTCGAATATTGGGCGAGTTTTGGATTCATCTTGTGAGAAAATTTGGTCTAATCTTGGGCGAGTTTGGTTTCATCTCGTGGAAAATTTGGTCGAGATCTGGGCAAGTTTAGTTATGTCTGTGGGAATCTTGGTCTAATTGTAGGTTCGAGTTTGGTTTCACTTTGTCGGCGAAATTTGGTCGAATTCTTGGGCAAGTTTGTTTTTCATCTTCTGGAAATTTGGTCTAATTCTTGGGCGAGTTGGTTTATATCTTGTTGGAAATTTGGTTTCTAATCTTGGGCGAGTTTGTTTCAATCTTGTGGAATTTTTGTTCACAATATTGGGCGAGTTTGGTTTGTTCTCATGAAATTGGATTTAATCTTTGGCAGGGGAAAAAAAGTTTGGTTTTTTTTTATGTTCTTGTTGGAAAAATTTTGGGAGTCAATCTTGGGAGAGTTTGGTTTCATCTCGTGGAAATTTGAAGTTAATCTTGGGCAATTCTTGGTTATCTCTGTTGGAAATGTGGGTCTAATTTTTTGGTGGTTTTGGTTCCATCTTCGTGAATTTGGCTCTAATCTTGGCGGAGTATGATACATCTTGTGGGAAATGTGGTCTAATTTGGGCGAGTTTGGTTTCATCTCGTGGAAATTTGGGCTAATCTAGGGCGAGTTTAGTTATGTCCTGTGAATTTGTTCTCATTTAGTCGAGTTTGCTTTCATCTTGTGGAAATTTGGTCGAATCTTGGGTGTTTGTTTTCATCTTGTGTGTAAATTTGGCTAATCTTGGGCGAGTTTGGTTATACTATTGTGGAAATTTGCGTGAAATCTTGGGCGCGAGTTGGTTTTCATCTTGTGAAATTTTGTCAAATCTTGTGGCGGCGAGTTTGTCTTATCTATGAAATTTGATTAATCTTGAACGAGTTGGTTATGTCTTGTGGAAATTTTGGTTCTTATCTTGGGAGAGGTTTGGTCCATCTTGTGGAAATTTTGATTAATCTTGGGCAATCTTGTTGTGTTCTTGTGGAAATTGCGTCGCAATCGCGGCGAGTTTAGTTACGTCTTTGGGAATTTGGTCTTAATTTAGGTTGAGTTTGGTTTCATCTTGTGGAAATTTGGTCGAATCTTGGGCGAGTTTTGTTATCTCGTGGAAATTTGGTCTAATCTTGGGCGAGTTTTGGTTCCATCTTGTTGAAATTTGGTCGATTATTGGGAGCGAGTTTGGTTCGTCTTGTTGAAATTTGGTTCTAATCTTGGCGAGTTTGGTTGTTCTCTCGTGGAAATTTGCTCGAATCTCGGCGCAGTTTTAGTTATGTCGTTGGGGAATTCGCAGTCTAATTTTAGGTCGAGTTTGGTTTCATCTTGTGGAAATTTGGGTCTCATTCTTGGGCAAGTTTGGTTTACTCTCGTGAAATTTGATTCGAAAATTGGCGAGTTTGGTTTCATTCTCGATGGAAATTTTGGTCGAATATTGGCGGGAGTTTTTTTTTTGGGTTTTTTTCAAATTTTTTTTTTCTTTTGGTGGGAAAATTTTTTGATTTAATCTTGGGCAATCTTGGTTATGTCTTGTGGGAATTTGGTCTAATTTAGGTCGAGTTTGGTTCATCTTGTTGAAATTTGGTCTTCATCTGGGCAGTGTTGTTTCATCTCGTTGGAATTTGGTCGAATATTGGACGAGTTTGGTTTCATCTTGTGGATTTGGTCTAATCTGGAGTGAGTTTTGGTTTCAATCTCGTGGAAATTTTGATCTTAATCTTGGGCATCTTGGTTATGTCTTGTATTAAATGTGGTTCTAAATTTTTGCAGGTGAGTTGGTTCCATCAGTGGAAATTTGGTCTAATCTTGGGGAGTTTGATTCCATCTTGTGGAAATTGGATCGAATCTTGGGTGATTTGGTTCCATACTTGTGGAATTTTGGTCTAATCTTGGGTGTTAGTTTTGATTATGTCTTGTGGAAATTGCTCTAATTCTTGGGGTGAGTTTTGATTCCATCTTGTGGAAATTGGTTCGAATTTCTTGGGCGAGTTTGATTCCATCTTGTGGAAATTTTGGTCTAATCTTGGGATGAGTTTGATTATGTCTTGTGGAAAATTTGGTCTAATTTGGGGGAGTTTGATTATCTCTTGGAAATGTGGATCGAATATTGGGCGAGTTTGGTTTCATTTGTGGAAATTTGGTCTAATCTTGGGCGAGTTTGGTTTCATCTCGGTGGGAAATATTGGTTCGAATCTAGTGCCGGTTTAGGTATGTCTTGTGGGAAGTTTGGTCTAATTTAGGTCGAGTTTTGGTTTCATTCTTGTGGAATTTGGTCTCATCTTGGGTGAGTTTAGTTACGATCTTGTGCGAATTTGTCTAATCCTTGGGCGAGTTTGGTTATATCTGTGGAAATTTGGTCTATCTTGGAGCGGTTGTCCATCTGTTGAAATTTGGTCGAATATTGGGCTCGAAGTTTGGTTTCGTCTGGGAAATTTGGTCTAATCATGGGCGAGTTTGGTTTTTCATCTCGTGGAAATTTGGTCGAATCTCGGGCGAATTTAGTTATGTCTTGTGGCGAAAATTTGGTTTAATTTAGGTCGAGGTTTGGTTTTCATCTTGTGGGAAATTTGGTTCGAATCCTTGGGTGAGTTTTAGTTACGTCTTATGGGAATCTTGGTCTAATCGTTGGGCGAGTTCGCGTTATATCCTTTTGGAAATTTGGTATAATCTTGGAGCGAGTTTTGGTTTCGTCTCATGGAAATTTGGATTAATCTTTGGCGAGTTTCGCTTATGTCTTGTGGAAATTTGGTCTATCTGGGAGAGTTTGGTTTTCATCTCGTTGAAATTTGATTTAATCTGGTCAATCTTGGTTATGTTTGTTGGAAATTTCGGTCTCATCTTGGGAGAGTTTGGTTCTCATCTTTGCGAAATTTTAGTATTTAAATCTGGGCAATCTTGGTTTATGTCTTGTGGAAATTCGGGTCTTATTTTTTGGTGAGTTTGCGTTCCATCTTGTGAAAATTTGGTCCTAATCTTGGGGAGCTATGTTCCATCTTGTGAAATTTGGTCGAATCTATGGGCGAATTTGGTTTCATGTTGTGGAAATTTGGGCTAGATCATTGGGCGAGTTTGGTTCCATTCTTGTTGGAAATTTGGTCGAATATGGGCGAGTTTGGTTTCGTTCTTGTGGAAATTTGTCTAATCTTGGGCGGATTTGGTTTCATTCGTGGAAATTTGGTCGAATCTCTGGTGGCGAATAGTTATGTCTTGTTGGGAATTTGGTCTAATTTAGGTCGAGTTTGGTTTCATCTTGTGGAAATTTGGTCGATCTTTGGTGAGTTTAGTTACGTTCTTTTTGGGAATTTCGGTCTATCGTTGGGCGAGTTTGGTTATATCTTTGGAAATTGGTATATCTTGGGCGAGTTGGTTTCGTCTCATGGAAATTTGGATTAATCTTTGGCGAGTTTTGGTTATGTCTTGTGGGGAAATTTGCGTCTAATCGTTGGGAGAGTTTGGTTTCATCTCGTGGAAATTTGATGTATCTTGGGCAATCTTGGTTAGTCTTGGTTGGAAATCTTGTCTCATCTTGGGAGAGTTTTGGTTTCATCTCGTTGAATTTTATTTAATCTTGGCAATCTGTTATGTCTTGGAATTTGTCTTATTTTTGGTGAGTTGTGGTTCCATCTTGTGAAAATTTGGTCTAATCTTGGGGGAGTTATGATTCCATCTTGTGGAAAATTTGCTCGAATCTTGAGGCAATTTGTGTTTCATGTTGTGGGAAATTTTGGTTAATCTTGGGCGAGTTTGGTTTCATCTCGTTGGAAATATAGGATTCTAATCTAGGGCGAGTTTAGTTAGTCTTGTGGGAATTTGGCGTCTAATTTAGGTCGAGTTTGTTTCATCTTGTGGAAATTATTGGTCGAATCTTGGTGCGAGTTTGTTTCATCTTGTAGGAAATTTGTCTAATCCTTGGGCGAGTTTGGTTATATCTTGTGGAAATTGCTCGAATCTTGGGGAGTTTGGTTTCATCTTGTGGAAAATTCGTCAAAAATCTTGGGCAAGTTTGGTTTCATCTCATGGAAATTTGGCATTAATCTTTGACCGAGGTTTGTTATGTTCTGTTTTTTGTATAGGAAAATTATGTGCTCTAATCCTTGCGGCTGAGGTTGGTTTCATCTTGTGAGAAATTTGGGTCTAATCTTTCAGAAGAAGAGAGTTTGGTTCCATCGTGGCGGTGGGTGGAAAAATTTGATTTAATCTTTGTGGCAATGTTGTTATTGTCTGTGGAAATTTGGTCGAATCCTAGCGAGTTTTAGTGTTACGTCTCTGTGGGAATTTGCGTTTCCTATTTAGGGTCGAGCAGCTGTTGTTTCCAACTTTTGGGGAATATGTGTGGGTCGTAATCTTGGTGTGAAGTTAGTTATTGTTGATTGGTTCTTTTTGTGGATTAATTTGCGTTTTTTTTAATCTTGGCGAGTATTGCGTTATGTCTTGTGAAATTTGGTTTCTCGAGGTGGAGTCTTATCGATCGGCGAGTTGGTTTCATGCTTTTTGGAAATTTTTGTCAATCTTGGGTGTGAAGTTTAGTTATGTCTTTTGTGGAAAATTTGGTTTAATCTTTGGAGTTTGGTTATGTCTTGTGGGAATTCTGGTCGAATCTTGGGCCGATGGTTTGTTTCATTTCCTCGTTGGAAATTTGGTTTGGTTAATCTTTGGCCGAGTTTCGTTAGTTGATTGTGTGACATATTCTTGTGGAAATTGGTCTAATATGTTTGTTCTTTTGGGATGAGTTTGGTTTCATTTTGTGAAATTTGGTCTCATCTTTGGTGAGTTTGGGTTTCATCTTGTGGAAATTTGGTCTAATCTTGTGGAGAGTTTGGTTTCATCTCGTGGACAATTTGATTCAATCTTGGGCAATCCTTGGTTATTGTCTTTGTGGAAATTTGGTTTAATTTTGGGGTGGAGTTTCGGTTCCATCTTGTGGAAATTTGGTCTCATCTTGGGCGAGTGTTGGTTCCATTTGTCGTGAATTTGGTTCTTAATCTTGGGGAAGTTTGGTTTCATCTCGTGGAAATTTGATTTAATCTTGGGCAATCTTGGTTATGTCTTGTGGAAATTTGGTCTAATTTTTGGTGAGTTTGGTTCCATCTTGTGGAAATTTGGTTCTAAATCTTGGATGAGTTTGGTTCCATTCTTGTTTGAAATTTGGTCGAATATTGGGCGAGTTTGGTTTCATTCTTGTGGAAATTGGTCTAATCTTGAGCAAGTTTGTTTCATCTCGTGGAATTTTGTCTCGAATATTGGGCGCAGTTTGGTTTCATCTTGTGGAAATTTGGTCTAATCTTGGCGAGTTTGGTTTCATCTCATGGAAATTTGATTTAATCTTGTTATGTCTTGTTATGGAATTGGTCTAATTTTTGGTTGAGTTGGTTCGCCATCTAGTGAAATTTGGGTCTAATCTAGGGGGAGTTCATTCCATCTTGTGGAAATTTTGTCGATCTTGGGTGAGTTTTGGTTCTCTCTGTGAATTTGGTCTAATCTTGGGTTGAGTTTGATTATGTTCTTGTGGATTTGGTCTAATCTGGGGGAGTTTGATTCCATCTTGTTGGGAAATTGGGCGAGTTTTGAATTCCATCTTGTGTAAATTTGTGAATCTTGGGTGAGTTTTTGTGTCTTGAGAAATGTTGTGGTCTAATTTTAGGTGAGTTTGGTTATGTCTTGTGGAAATTTGGTCTAATCTTGGGTGAGTTTGATTTTGTCTTGTGGAAATTTGGTCGAATCTTGGGCGAGTTTGGTTCCATCTTGAGGAAATTTGGTCGAATCTTGGTGTAAGTTTGGTGTGCTCTTGAGGAAAATGTGGTCTAATTTTAGGTGAGTTTGGTTATGTCTTGTGGAATTTGGCTAATCTTGGTGAGTTTTGATTTATGTCTTTGTGGAAATTTGTCCAATCCTTGGCGAGATTTCGTTCCATCTTGAGGAAATTTGGTCTAATCTTGGGTGAGTTTGGTTGTGTCTTGAGGAAATGTGGTCTAATTTTAGGTGAGTTTGGCTCCATCTTGTGTAAATATGGTCTAATCTTGGGCAAGTTTGGTTCCATCTTGAGGAAATTTGGTCTAATATTCGGCAAGTTTGTTTCAGTCTTTCTGGAAGGCTCATCGGGTTTTCAAGGGTGAAACGGGTCTTGGGGTTATCAAGGGACTTGTGGTTGTGATGGGTTCTCAAGGGTCTATGGGGTTTATAAGGTCTAAGGAGTCAAAAGGGTACTGCAGGTCTAAAATGTCTCAGGGGTATAAAGGTCTTTGGGAGTGCAAAGGGTCTTAAAAGTTCTCAAGGGGTCAAAAACATCTATGAGTTCGAAAGGTCTTCATGTCTAAAAGGTATGTTCCAATAGTCCATAATTTAATAGACCATTAATAGACGTAGTCAAGGTCCAATAACAAGAAAGACTTCATGCAGAGCATGATGCTTGCGAAAACCTTAAAATAAATCTGACCATCAAAATAATTAGTGGTTGAATTCAGTGACCTGATATGTGAATCCTCTTTAAATTTCTAGTCAATCGGATGAAAATTCACGATCTTAGAAATCCCAGTGAAGTTGCTGACCTAGTAGCCTTTGTTGACCTTTTGGCAGATGTTGACCTCAAAAAGAATTTTTGGATGATTTCCGTGACCTGATATGCAGATCCTGTTCAAATTTCAAGTCAATCCGATGACAGTTGAGGATTTTATAAATTCGACAAAGTTGTTGACCTTTGACCGATGATGATATTTTTGACCTCAAAACAATTGGCTCCTTGCTTAATATGATGAACTCGACTCTACCATATGTTGAAGTTTCGTGAAGATCGGTTTAAAATTCTCCTGTAGGCGAAGATCGGTTTCATGGCACAAACAGAGACAGACACACAGAATAATGCTCAAGACCAACCAATATACTTGGAAAAATAGGACCGCACGTCCTGAAGCTCACCTGGATTTGGAGCGTAACAGTCACTCAAATCCCCCGCAGATGTAAGGTGCACAGAAATATGTAAGCACGTTTCACATGGTAAAATATTTTATTAAATCACCCCGTTACTAATGATGTTGATTCCTTTACTCAAGTTGTTTAATCTGCTTGGGAAGTAATTACCTGGGTAAGAGAAGTTGCAGGATCTTGGGATTGGAGAGCGGAAATTACCCAGTTGAAGATGCATGCTGGGATTGTGCACGTGTGCTCCGCATGCTGATTGCTTTTATTTTCCATTCTATCGAATGGTCTGTTACTTCTTTTCAGAAATGAAGTGATCTACTAACGACTCAGGCTGTGCGAGTGAGTTGGGTGTGTTATGCAGACTCTTTTATACCCTGATTTTTTTTAATGCCATGAACAAACTTTAGTACATCATGGCGATTGAGGTTGTGGTCAAGTTTCATCGAAATTGTGTGTGTCGTTTCGAGAAAGGAGCAATACCTATTTTGAGGAGTCCCCCCTCCCCCCCCCACCCATAACCCCCTTAATGAGTGCAGATTCTGATGCGGTCAATAAACTTCGTTCGGCATCAGATGTGAAGCTTTTGGCCAAGTTTCATCAAAATTGCATGTTGGTTCGAGTGATAATGACTGAAGTGTTTATAGACTCACACATTCACTCACCTCCGGATACTGCTCGATCAAATAAGCCACCGGACTGATGTCCAGGTGAGCTAAAAAATATTCAATTTTCCAAAAAATACTTGCAAAATCCATCCCCTCCACCCCCCCCCCCCCCACCGCCTAAAAATATTACCATGGATACATCAAATTGTCCATTTCATCACAATAAAAAATGACGATCTTCATCAAAGCTCCAGTTCAATCAGATGGAAATTGATTATGTTTCTAATGAAATAATTCCATTATTAGAAAGTTGACCTTGAGATGACCTTTGATATTTTCACCTCAAAAATAATCGAATTGCCATTTAAATGATGCAGCATGCAATTATGATTGGAATTTGAAGCCAATTGGATTGAAAATGATGATTTTAGAAATCCTGACCTCGAGTTGACCGTTTGACATCAAGAATAGTTTGTTTCTCAATTCAGTGAGGCACTATGCAATTGCTGTTTAATATCTCAATTCAATCAGATGAGAATAGATTATTTTAGTATTTTGACCTTGAGTTGACCTTTGACCTGTTGGCCTCACAAAATAGTTGGTTTCCCAGTTCAGTTACACAATATGCATGTTCGGTGTTCATTAGGATTCTTGGAGGGTTAACTTTGGTTGACCTGTTGGTGTTGCCATTTGAAGTCGTGGCTCATGATGTTGTTGGCAACCCAGGTTCAAATTCATCGCACTCCGTGTATTTGTCCGTTGTGCATCAACGTCATTGCAATTCATGCAAATGTACAAATGTTTTTGTCCTGAATGTAATTCACATGCAAGCTCCTCCACGCGCCATAGCTCAATGTCGACCGATAGCTTCGGGATACTGCGGTCCTGCAAATCAGGAGTCTTCAACGATAATGGTTTTTAATTATTATTGTTATTATTTTTTACTTTTAGTACTCGACCGCCACAAACACCATTTTGCCCGATTGCTTTGCTGTGTGAAACGTTAGCTCGTTTTGTAGTCCTGGCGTACAGTGTGAGAGGCTCCCTTTTGTAGACTCTCAATTGTATGTGGGAATGTTCGGCTCATTGCTGAGAAACTTGCTGATGGAGCTCTCTCTATCTCTTTGTGCACTTCTTCCCCCCACCTGCCACCCACCCCACAGCGGCTGAAAGCCACAGTAGTAGCTCCGAGGAGATTGTCCCGAGTCCACCATCCCCCCCACTCCCGCCACGTGTTTACAAACCGTGCTTCATATGTCAGGACAAGTCATCGGGTTACCACTACGGCGTGAGCTCATGCGAAGGTTGCAAGGTCAGTGAGTGATTGAGCACTTGTTATCCCTCTTGTGATGTTCTTTGTTACACTGCACGATAGTGTTGGGCTGCATCTCATGGTAATCGCTGAAGAAGCCGCTCGTCGTTGGTCACGCTTTGAAAATAATTGCAAAATTGTCAGGCAGAGCAAAGTGTTCGATACTGTATTTGTGGTTAGCAATATTTAACCTCATTCAGGGCGTATTGCACCCTCTGTGGGTCTTTCTTCGGTCGGCAAGTATAGCCGGTGCAGAACAATGCTTTTGGCACTCGGTTATTAACACCAAGCTGTTGACTTGGCTGAAAAAAATCAAGTGCACTTTTGATCTCGCTAATCGATTGGAACTGTCAGCATCTCGGCGCAAACTAACACCTCATCCTCATGTTGTGTGTCCAACACAAAACAGGTGAAATGTTCTTGCGATTTCAGGTTCCTCGTCAGTACTTGTGGTTCCAGGGTCCCCAAATAGCAGTAAATGCTTGCGATTCTAAGTTCCTCGAGTCATAGTAAGTGCCAGGTTTGTGTGTTTGGCAGAGGTCTACCACGAGCAATTCCTACTAATTTAATATCCTAATGCCACACTAAACCACAGAGTCCCTTGGTTGACATAACTCGGTTCCTCGAGTCTCACCTCATTCTGTTGGAGTTGCCTCTGGTGGAGTAAGCTGTGATCCTTTCTGTTTTGCTCGTTATGGTATAAAGGCAAAGCACAGTACATTTATGGCACGTTACAAACACCCTCAATCCTCACACCTGATGAGGAACTACAACCGATGGAGAAGCTGCTTCGATTTGGAGTAAAGGAAGCCGGTTATCTCCATGCATCCAACGAAGTTCAGCCCATGCTCGTTTTGAGGCAAAGGTGGGAATTTACACACAAGGATCTGCTTACGTGGTGAAGGGTAACAATGAGGCATGAGACTTCGTG
>CM068956.1:99403260-99414911 GCA_035128595.1 Eptatretus atami | reverse complement strand
TTATAGGCACGCTTACAAACCGATGTCATTATTGCGCTGTTTTAAAAAGTAGTGTAGTGCGGTTAAGTCTATGTGCTTGTTAGGAGGCACAATACATAACAGAATGCATCAGGATTTATTACACATTTATGTCTTATGGAGAAGCCATGATCAGATCTGAAACAAAGAAAAAAAATAAAGTTAAAGAATATATATCAAAAAGATAAATAAATATCAATAAAAATAAAGAAA
Organism: Eptatretus atami; assembly: GCA_035128595.1. Taxonomy (NCBI): domain Eukaryota; kingdom Metazoa; phylum Chordata; class Myxini; order Myxiniformes; family Myxinidae; genus Eptatretus; species Eptatretus atami. The sequence continues at coordinate 99,414,680 of CM068956.1, read as the reverse complement.
ATTGATGTCAAATAAATCGTGAGAGCAAATCGTTAGCAGCAAAACGAATACGGTCTCTAGTTATTTAGCAGTTTAGGCATCGCATATTTCCACTAAAGTCCGAAATCGCACCCCGAGTTCTCAAGTTATCCGAGTGCAAACAGCAAATGGGTGTCCTTTTTTGCGAAAATCGCAAGTTTCAAATTGCATGAAAACTAGAGCATGTAGAGGAAAACCGATTTCAGATTTGAAATCAGCGTTGAAAAAATATATAGAATAAGTTTTTAAATCTCATGCAACAAAATAAGAAAAAATTTTGTTCCCCAGTGAATCAATGGCACTTCAGATGAAGGCCTTTGTGTAATTGAATCATAAGAAGATGGCTTTGAAAGACCTTGTTGATGCAGCCAATCCTGAGGCAGTGAACAGCTTTAAGATACGATTTGGCCAAGACCAAGTGTGTACTCCTTGAATGAAATGACAGGTAATCAGCATATTATGTTTGCTCTCACAGCAGGTACGAACAGATTTCCTCTCTGGTTATTAAAAAGACAGCATGCTTATGTAAAATAATTTTTCCATGAAACATTCATTTCCTCCAGTATATGAAACATGTCTTTCACTCCAGCTAAGACCCACATCCTGAGCTTCTCCTCACAAGGACTGTCAGGTAAATCTACCTTTATACATTCAAAGTTAGTCCCTTAAGCTGTTCCCTTGAGCCTCACCATAAGCCATGACCTTTTCTGGTCAGACCACCTTTCCATGCTGACCATAATTTACCAGCACAGATTGTGAGGCATTTGTTCAAAGCATAATAGAATATCAGCTTCCCTTGTGAACTGGAGCACCTGCATCCCACCATCCGCAGACGTGGAGGCCAAGGCTCTGAAAAATCATTGGAAACACCACCAAGAGACCATCAAACACAGTGCCTATTGCTTTCTCACCTTTGACCGGTTGATGATCTTTTGAACCTTTAACCCCTCTCATCTTATCACGCATCATCCCCTCGCCAGCTTTACCAGGGTGAACACATTCATCCAACGATACTCCCTTTGTCAACTTTTCAAAGTCCAGGCTTGTTATTCACCTGAATTCCTTTGTCCATCTCTTCCCCTCCCCCTGTGAAATTGCCTCCCTGTGTTTGTCCAATCACATTCCTCCCTCCCCCGCTTCAAGGTTGCAACTCACCACCACCTCATGCTGTCTCCCATTTCCAATGGTTCAATGTTTGATTATTCTCTCCAATTACCTGCCAAACCCCACATTTCTGTTTTTTTTTTTTTTAGAAGTAATGGTTGTACATTCTTTGACTTTTGGTTCGTTCCTTTCTGTCCTTTTGTCTCAGTTTAAGCCTCTTGATCTTCTTTCCTTTATGTCCGCCAAGAACCACGACTTCGGATTAAAAATGTATTGGGAAATGACTCCGATGCTGTGGCCGAATGACATCAAATGTAACCAGCGGTATCAATGGTGACTCTTACAAGCATTAAAAGTGAGACGAACATCCCCAAAACTAGAAGGGCACTCGGTAGAGCGCATACCCCCACCCCGTAATGCCTCATCCACGAGTACATATCTGGCCCAATACATTTTTGAGACATCGTGCTAACTATCGTTTTTGGCCCTATCTCCCAATGATGAAGAATCACTTTAAAAAAATTCTCGTAGTCAGATCCAGAACTGGATCTTCACCAAAATCTATATCCTGTATATATATATATATATATATCCTGTACACAAACAGACAAACAAAGAGATAAAGGGGTGAAAACAACTTCCTTCACCTTCGGTAGCGGAGGTAATGATGACACAATGAGATTGTAGAATGACGTGCTCGAGGAGATGACACTCTCGTACGCTTTGCCTGGACCTCAGAATGTCTATGCTGTGTATGGGACAGAGTGCTGAACATAATGCTGGACACACATCGACATCTGAGTCACTCTTCCTCAGTTGAGCTTTTACAATCACAGGAAAGCTGTTGGTAATCCCTGCTCATTTGGACAGTACTTTGGAAAGAGGTGCCAAAGAAAGTGTATCAATGGTGGAATAAGTGAGCAATGAAACTGAACTCCCTGAAAAAGACTCGATCAAATCATGGGTGAAGACAGTGTGTCCATGTTTGGTTCGTAAAGTGAACCTTGATGTTCGTCTTCTGCAGAAAAAAGAAAAAAATAGAGAAAATACTTTTGTCTTCCAAGGAAAACTATCTTGGAAATATTCATCATGGAAGGCTTGAATTTATGATCATATCGAACCCAACTGGCACGACTATACTGTGTATGTTGGGACAACGTGAACAGGCTGTGTTGGGCTGATGTTGATTTAATCAGTGGACAAACGTTAGTCTGTCATTGATAGTTACAGCCGACCTAGAACCCTACGTTAATTAGATTATCGGGTGAACAATGATCCGTTGTTGGTATCGTTCCAGGCGACCAACGCCAGACGTTGATTCGATCAGTGAACCAACCTTAGCTGGTGACTGAACGTCGTCAGCTAGGTCTCTTTCTGTGCGAAAGGCAATGTGAAACCAACCCCTTTTTCAGGTTAGGAGTGGGTGATGGGGATGTTAGAATTAAAGCAACACTGAAATAATATACTTTTTGTCACATAAAAGTCTAAAATTTTCTAAAAATCAAAACTTAAATGGAAATGCACATAAATTGCGTAACCATCACTTTCCTAGCTCTTTAAACACCAACAGGGTGTTCCATATTGAACTCCTCTCACACTCCTCCCAATGATAAGTAGCAGGAAGTCATTGTGATTCTCGGCTTCTTCTTTTTTGCAATGATCCTCCATTTCTAATCGAATGACCTGCACAGAAATCATATGCCTTAGCGAAGAAAACCTAAGCTACACCCATGAATAGCCAAGAAAGGTCATGTGAAGACCCTTCATAGCCACTGACGCGTGAGCAAGATGCGAGATCACCTTGTAAGTCTTGCGTGATTACCTTGAGTTGTCATCCCTCCTCGGTCAGAAAGGTCTTCGTTCAACGGACATTCAGCTGTTGGTCTGTCTTTGCATCCAATGTTTTATTGATCAACAGACATGGACCTAGTGAGGATCGAATGACGGGCACAGTCGTGAGAAACTAAACCTGAGAAGCAGAGACCTGTAAGAAGCTAATATCAACATTGAACCATCGAGTCTGAAGCTATGCATCTCCTTTTGATGAGCAATCTCTGTCGACCTCACTTGGAACAAAGAGGGAAAAGTGTTTACCCATCGCAACTTCAACCACATTAAACATCAACGCCTGTATGAAATGTGGTGAAGGTCATCACGTCAGACTATCTTTCACTTACACCACTATGCCATTGTCTCTGGGGATGTAATTCCATTAGACCTGACACAAAACTAAATTAGAACGGTACTTGGTAGAGCGCATACCTCCACCAGGCTGAACAGTTTATGTTTTGTATCCCACTGATAGGTCGAATCCAGATCTTCACCAATATATAATCAATTCGTCAATGTCACACACTCAACGTGGCCACCAAGTTTCGTCCGAATCCGTCCACAACTTTTTGAGATATCGTGCTCACAGTCAGACAGACAGACAGACAGATGTGAAAACATAACCGACCAAGGCAAATCTGATACAATTAGATCTGTGGTGATAATTCCTTTCAGTGTGCTGGTTAAGATGATGATGATGATGATGATGCTTCAACCAGAAGAAAATAAATCTCACTCACATTTACAATGCAATGGCGTGTTATAGATGAAGTCCGGCTGATGATTACTCCTTCGTCGTCTCTCCAGCTGTTTGTGAAGAAGGAAGGACTTGATGGCATATAAAATGGTGTCGAAGACGGTAAGCAGAAGAGGAAAACTCATTCGTTGTCATCGTGGTTGTTGAGCCAAACAAACGAAGTCCACTTCGCTCAATAGTCTTGATAAAGTCGAACGAAAGTCACCATTAAATATTGACGCGTTGAGTGACTCGTGAATAGGGATGAGAAAGGGCTTGTAAATATAGGCGCACGCTTCTGACATGTCATGATGATGAGCTCCCATGACTCCTTGGCCTTTTTGACTCCATGACTCCTAGCATCCCGTGCGTTGATGGACTCTCTGGAAGGATGCGACCGATTGGCTACTAGTGTTAACATGTTTGCTTTATTACAAATATTCGCACAATAATGAAAAATTAATGGATTACCGAGTAAAGAAAAATAAATGAGTGTTCAAAATGGACAAATCAACACTTTTTTGGGGAAGTCAGAACTGCTGATACTTTCAAATTGTGGAGTTTACATCGAGGCCAAAAAACATGGCGGCTTTGTATCGATATCTCAAAATGTCTCGTATGATATCTCGAAACGTCGTGGCCGGATTTGGACGAACAATTGTGGACAGGTTGGGTGTGGGACAAGGATGAATTAATTCAATTTTGGTGAAGTTCTGCACCCGGGTACTTTCATGTTTCCTGATTCTTCACCACATTGAGAGATCGGGCTAAAATACAATCCATGGCATGATGTCTCAAAAGGTTGACGGATCATGACAAAACCAGGTGCCTGGGTTGGGTACGTGACAAGAATAAGGCATTTAGATTTTGGTTCAGGTCTGGCTGATCGGTGGGATACAAAACATCAACCGTTCAACCTGGCGGAGGTGGGTGGAGGTTATGTTTTCACCCCTGTGTGTTTGTCTGTGAACACGATATCTCAAAAAGGTTGTGGATGGATTCGGACAAAATTTGGTGGAGAGGTTGGTGATGTGACAAGGACAAAATGATTCGATTTTGGTGAAGATCTGGATAGGATAATTTTTTTTTAATATTGTAAGTGATTCATCACCATTGAGAGATGGGTCAAAAAAAAGGTATCCAGTATAGAATGATATTTCAAAAAAGTTGTGGACGAGTTATGACAAAACTTGGTGGATTATGTGAGAAGAACAAGCCAATTCGATTTTGTTTCAGGTCTGGATTCAGATCCAGCCCATCTAATCAGTGGGATACAAAATGTAAACTGTTCAGCTTGGTGGAGGTATGCACTCTACCGAGAGCCTTTATAGTTGCACATGTGATAGGGACACATAGGGTGTGTTTGAACATTGGTTCCAAGTTTGTTATTTGTCAATGAGAGTCCACCCAAAGGCTGGGGGTTGCCGAGGTCAGACAAGTGCTGTGCCTTTGGCATGGTGGCGAGTGCACAAGTGCGAGGTCACAATGGATGGGAAACCATGGTAAATATTTTACAACTGATCCGATCAGTTTTTTTCCTTCTAATATTTTTTTCATCCTCGTGTGAAGCCACACAGGTTTTGCTGTTTGGAGAGAAAAATTAAGTGTCTCCTCAAATTAAAGAAAAACTCAATCACACAGCTCTTCCAGAAGCTCAAGACTAATTTTGTTTAAATAATGTAAAGATAACTCTACATATGTGTACGATGACTATTGTTAGGGCTCTACTCTTTCAAAGTAGAAGATTCTGACTATCAGAAGGTATCCTTACTCGATACTATAATTCACGGATGTGTGTGTGTGTGTGTGTGTGTGTTTAGTGAGATTGTGTGTGTGTGTTTAGTGAAATTGTGTGTGTGTGTGTGTCACACTACTACTGCTACAGTTTTCTGGGAGATTACATACAGACTTGCTACATACATGGGATCAGCATGACCCCAATGAGTACGTTGGGTTGTTTTTATCTTTGCTGGTGGTCTTGGGAGGGGGAGGGAGGGTGGAGGTCATGTAAATTATGTCTTGTGCCGCTCCAAGTGTGAGAGGTCCCCACGTTTTCCAGTGCGGTGAGGTGTTTTGACTTGTACAGCGAGAGGTATTTTGGATGACACGTTTGAATCTTACTATAATTCACCATCCGTCCGTCTGTCTGTTCCCAGGTACCGCAAAAACGGCTGAACCGATCGCAACCATTTTTGGGGTGTGTAATCCTGGGACCCCTTGGAGTAAAATAGGCATAAATATAATAACATGACCCCCTTGACGGCTCCCGTAGGGAGCGGGTACTTCTAGTAAGGATAATAACATAACCTCCCTATCCTCTCCCTTGGGGAGCGGGTGCGTCTCGTCAATACAATTCATCCTAATCAGCGGTAGCAATGTGATCACAGTTATTTTCACTTCCTGAACACTATGTCTTTTGGAGAAGAGTCTTGGTGGGAACAACACTCTTCTTCAGAAAGCAAAGTCCAAAACTAGTGTTCCATCCATCCATCCATCCATTGGGACCACACTCTGAACAGAGCAATTACCGGTTTGATGCAAGGACATCATTTTGACCATTCTCGCTGGAATTTAATGAATGAATGAATTTTTCCGTTTTCTTCGGTGGAGTCACCAGAAAATTGGATCCTTGATCGTCACTCGAAACTGAAGTCGTTACGATCGGAAAAAAAACCGAACAAAGACATCACGAACAAATGATAAGTCCAGTGCAGATCATACAGTGGCATTTCAAACGGTTGCAGTTGCACGATGCTCACGACAGAATCGTTCTGATTGGCTGTTGCTTTTTGCTTTGACAAAGGTTTCATTGGAAATAAAATGTGGGTTTATTACAACATCGGTGGGTCAGTGGGGTTGGAGGTGAAAATGTGGGCCAAACACACCAGATGTGGGTTACTTGGGACCATTGGTTTGAATGATCCCATCGTTGTGTTCATAATATGTAGGTAACCCCTTACTAGCCTTTGTGCTGTTTGGTGTGTGTGTGTGTGTACAGGGATTCTTCCGCAGAAGCATCCAGAAAAACATGTCGTACACATGTCATCGTGAGAAATGCTGCGTCATAAACAAAGTGACGCGCAACCGCTGCCAGTACTGCCGTCTACAGAAATGCTTTGAAGTGGGAATGTCCAAGGAGTGTAAGTTAAAACTGTTACCTTTGTGTCTAATGTATTTACCAGCAGGGGGTGGGAGGGAAGACAGGTAGAGGGGAGAAGCAGCATGAACGGTGTAGCGAAATAGAAAGACACGATGAAAAGGTGGGACTGTGCGTACCTGCAGCGGTACGTAATGACAGGAATAAAAAGAAGAAGGACGCACTCAAGTTGGAGTGCATGGAGAACGGATCACTGACACCTGAGATGGAAGAACTCGTGGAGAAAGTACGGAAAGCTCATGAGGAGACGTTCCCTTCTCTCTATCAGCTCGGAAAGTACACCATGGTAAGTGTTCCGTACTGTCCAAACAAACCCCTTCACACTTCTCCATCACCCCACACATGGTCAAACTCCCCAAATGGAATCTTTCTGCTCGCAATCTTATCTATCTATCTATCTATCTCTCTCTCTCTCTCTCTCTCTCTCTCTCTCTCTCTCTCTCTCTCTCTCTCTCTCTCTCTCTCCTCTCCTCTCTCTCTCTCTCTCTCCTCTCTCTCTCTCTTCTCTCTCTCTCTCTCTCTCTCTCTCTCTCTCTCTCTCTCTCTCTCTCTCTCTCCTCTCTCTCTCTTCTCTCTCTCTCTCTCTCTCTCTCTCTCTCTCTCTCTCTCTCTCTCTCCTCTCTCTCTCTCGTCCTTCAAGTTACTGGCTCAAAACCATCTCATTTCAGACACCATGCCTATACCCTCGATTTTTGTCTTCACTCACTTATCATACTTATTTGTTTGTTCCAATTGCTTCCCACCACTCCAACAATCGGTTGTTAACCTCACATCCTCCCTCATGAGCTTCTACCTCGACAATGCCGAAATTGGGACAAAATGACAAGTTCGGAATGATTTGTAAAATAGTGCTTGGGTATGTATGTGGGTTACTTGTATCCTTGGACTATGTTAGTTGCATACCTGGATTAGTGAGGTTCTATAACTGGAATTGTATGCATAGCCAGACTTGAGTTGATGAGAGTTCCACATCTTGACTTTTATGCTTGTATTTGCAAGGGTTTCTTTTCCAGCACTGACATCACTCGTATCCTTTGATTGATGGTTCCATACCCGGACTTGTATCGTTGAATTGGTGACGTTAAACTGGCGTCCCATCTGCTGGTATTAGTTGGTGGACGTTAAAGATCCCACGGTGTCCTTCGCAGCATAGGCGAGCTATCTCCTGAAAAAATTCCAAATTCCTCCTGAACATACAGAGGGCACTGCATCAGCGGTGAATCTGTGAGGGTTCCGCACCTGGACTTGTATCCCTTGTATACCTGCATTGGTGACCCGGACTTGTGTCACTTGTACCCCTGGATAATGTTGTGGTTTTTTTCTGGCAGTACGGGGTGTGCCCGTTTGAAGTTTTGTCCTTGCTCAGATGTATGACATGATCGGATGAGGCCTGTTCGCCAAGGCTGACTTCTTCACAATCAAGGTTACTCTGCACGGTTGACACGTTCATCTTGGAGCTTTGGCCGCACGTGGGATCACGGGGAATGATTAGGGTGATTGTGCGTAGCACTGGTGGTGCAGAAGAGCAATTTCAAAGGAGCTTGGATGAATAGTGAGATATTTGTGATGAAACAATTCCAATTTTACTTTTATCTTTTCGTTTTGGAATCCCCAGTTAAAATAGCTCTTTAATGTCAGTCGCTTATTTTAGAGACAGCACCACACATGCATCAATGTATGGAACGAAGACACCTCTACACCATGTTTGTCCATTTCTGCTTGGATTCCCTGCTTTTTCAAAGTATTTTGCCTCCTCCACACTCACATGCAAATGTACTTTTCTTTATCCGACTCAGTTTATATAACACTTGCTTCAAAAATACAGTGGTCTGTAAAAGTATTCACCCCCTTCCAATAATGCCACATTTAGATGAATTACGAATCACATAGAAAGATTTTGTCCAAATGAACTTTTTTCATCATAAGTGAAGAGATCAAATGAAACTGTTATAGTTGAAGGAGGTCACATGTCAGGAATACCTTCAAAAAATCATGTACAAATCAAAATTCACTGGTTGCAAAAGTATTCAGCCCCTTAGATCACTACTTGGTGGAAATACCTTTTGCAGCAGCAACTGCTATGAGTCTTTCCGGGGAGGTCTCCACCTTATTGTCAGGTCAGGCCAGATTAGATCTGTGACTTGCTCCAGGTACCATGTAAACCTGTACTAACCTGTTCCATGGTCGGGTTATCGGCGACTAAACCGTCTCCCCCACCAGGTTTTTTGGTGAGGAGGGTGTGTGGACATGGACACCCAGCAGGATTAAAAACAAAACCTGTCAAAAGGTGTAGAAGCTCCTTGTGAGCCAACGGCCACCCATATCTAGTGCCCAACTGTGTCTGCCGATGTCCTCCTGCAGTTGGATTACTTTTTATTAGGAGGTTGGTGGCAGGATTTGCACTCCCACCACCGTAAACCCCTTCATTCCACAAAACCCACAAATGCAAAGAAATATGAAAACCCACTCTGTGGGAGTACCTCCTGTGCAGCTGCCCTCTGCAGGGCAGCTCACTGGATGACGGAATTGGGGCAAAGCCTTCGGGATCCCCATTCCTTCATGATAGGAGGAAAGCACGGGGTAAACTACCTGGGTCAGATTGTGATGGTGTGTGGTGGAGTGGTGCTGAGGTGTCGCCCACCAGACGGCGGTCTTGGATTAACCTGAGGCGGTCCCTTCGGGTGGGAGCCTGGAATATCCTATCCTTAAGAGAGGATGATCACCTGTCTGTTATCATCTGAGCTCGAGTGTTCGAACATCGGTATTGCAGCATTCTCTGAGGTTCGGAGACCAGATAGTGGTGAGATCATGACAGGTGGTTACACTGACGATTGGTCTGGTCGCTCTGATGGTTACCATGCCCAAGGAGTTGCTGTAGCTGTGTCCAATAAGCTGACTGCAATGATAATTGAGGGAACACCGGTCAACGAGCATATTGTGACACTAACGATTCATCATTCCTTTGGTGTCATTTCCCTGGTCTCTATTTATGCTCCGACAGGTGAGTTATCTCACTGTGAAGGACGCATTCTATGCCACGATCGAGTCACTGGTTGATCAGTGCGCCAAGCGAGATACTCTTATAGTCTTGGGAGATTTCAATGATGAGACATTATGAGACGTGTTGGTCCCCATTTGTCTGGAACTGTGAACCATAATCGCACTAAGTTCCTTGACTTTGCAAGAAGTCGTGGACTTACGGTGGCTGGCTCATGGTTTCAGCACCCACAGGCTCATCGCTGGACTGGGTATTCCAACGCTGTTGGTGTGGCAAAGGAGATTGACCATGTGCTCGTTTATGGTCACAAGAGGATGATGCAGAATGGCAGGGTCTACTGCAGTTCCTCAATACCGACCATAGGCTTGTTGTCTCAACTCTGAAGTTGCAGCTTAAATCTGGGAGAATGGTACCATCACCACCTAGGCTGGATGTTGGCAAGCTCAAGGATGAGAGGGTAGCTGATGAGTTTGCAAACAGGCTGAGTGGGGATTTGGAGGGTCTGTGTGCTTTGGGGAATCCTGAAGAGTCGTGGAGTGCCTTCAAGACCACCATCCTTGATGTTGCCAGTGGATGTCTTGGAGCTCACCATAAGGCGAAGAAAATTTTTGTCTCTCAAGGGACACTGGATACTATTGATCAGCGTTGCAGGGCCAGCCTTAATGGCAGAGCTGAGGTGTTCAGTGAGTTGAGGCATAAAACTGCACATGCGCTGAGGGTGGACAAGGAGGCCTTTATGCGAGGAATCTGTGAGGGGGTAGAGCATCACCTGTGGTTGAGTGATTCTCGTCCTGCTTACAGGGGAATTCGTGCATTGCGTTCATTCAAGCCCGTCCCTCAGTGTACTGCAGTTACAACGGAGGGTGGTGGACTCTTGACAGAGGAATCCAAAGTTAAGGTTCGCTGGGCCGGTTACTTTGAGCGGCTGTACCAGGCTGACCCACCAGCTGTTGAGTTGGATGTCAGGGGCGTTACTATTCCTATTGCTGAGCCTCCAATCAACTGTGATCCACCTTCGTTTGTGGAAACACAGGCTGCAGTGAACTGGTTGAAATGGGGTTAAGGTCCTGGGATCTGTGGCATCCATGCTGAACTTCTCAAGGCTGGTGGGAATGCTGTACCCATGTCATTGCATGCAGTTATGTGCTCTGCCTGGAACACAGGCATCATCCCAACTGACTGGAAGAGGAGCCTAGCTTTCCCTCTCTGGAAAGGGAAGGGTGATCACCAGGACTGCAACAACGACTGACGGGTGACGCTGCTTTCAATGTCTTTGCTCGGATAATTCTTGTTCGGGTTTGCCATCATCTGCTTAAGCACCAGCATCCAGAGCAGTCAGGATTTACACCAAAGAGGTCAATGATTTACCGTACGCTTGCTCTTCGGGTCCTCACCGAATGCAGACCAGAGTTTCAGCAGGGGCTGCTTGCTGCCTAAGTTGACCTCTGCAAATGGTTTGATTCAGTGAATCGGGATGCCTTCTGGAGGATTCTTGGTCTTCGTGAGGGGCCACCAAAAGTGATCAATCTGATGTCTGAACTATACTCTGGTACTGAGAGTGCTGTGAGATGTGGTGG
>CM068956.1:99361539-99378268 GCA_035128595.1 Eptatretus atami | reverse complement strand
GTACTTACACAATACCTAGAACACCGAGGCTAATATGGTGTAGTCTATTCTTCCTCAGATACAAACCTGTACAGCTGTTTTATGTACTGATACGTGTCGGCAATTGTAACACACATCCAAGAGAACGGAAGACACGTTAGATTTACCTTTGTGACTGTTTCATGACGGCCATTCGTGTTGATAGCAGCAGCATACAATCCCTTCGCATCGATTAATTAAGAAGTGGATAATTAAGCGTTTGGATTTATAAAATACGTAATCATTGCATCGATGTTTATAATTTATAAAATGAAGAAACGAGCACCTGTAATTGTGATATATAATTTCGGAACAGTGCGATTGTTTTAACAACATAAAAAGCTTCAACTAAAAAATAAATTGTGCTTTAATGTCGACTAAGACAACGATTTATCGCCGAATTCTCAATTCAAAGTTAATTCACTTGCTAGAGAGGTAAACGTGCAAACATTGGTTCAGTTTGAAAGCCGATTTCCCTTGAATTCCCGATTTAGCACGCGATCCTGTTTTTTCGCGATGACATTTTATGGACGCTCAACCATCGCATTATAAACAGGCCCACGCGTGTCGTTTATTATCATTATGAGGTATTATGTACTGTACACGTGTAACATAATTGTACGTGCTATTTTTATACGAGGCTACATCACTCGGCGTAGGAATTTTCAGTTAACATTTTTTTTCCTTTTTTTTTTCAGAGCTGGCAATCCGTCGTATATGCGATCCGTCGGTTGCCCGGAACATCGTTAAGCGGCGCATTGACTGTATTTAAATTTAAAGTCACCAATCTTAGTTAACGTATCAACATAAATTTAATCATCCGTCCTTTGCTAAATAAAAAAAAATGTGGTTTAAATTCCACTTGTGCAACGTTAGTGCGTCCGTGAAAATTGTCTAGGGGCTCAAGGTTGAGTTTACTAACGCAGATGGCAGCAAGCATGTACTGAAATAGTGTCCATGGCCGTGTCTGATGCTAAGTTCCTGATGGCATGTAACCCATTTTGTGCCCCAAAATGCTTTTCAGTAATTGAAATATCGAGGTATGAAAAAACCAACCCGACCGCGTCCGTCGTGACTATAAATGTGGCGTATCATAGGCCATCAAACTCACCGCCAACGGTGGAATCACGGTGAACCGGTCTGCACCCCGCAATAGACTTTTGACCCTGCCGGTGCGTATTAAGTCATTAAAATCTGTGGAAGAAGTCGTAATGGCCGACATATTTGAAGGAGTCGGTGTCGTCATAAAAAAAAATAACGTGCGCAATATCTAAAGTGCGTAATATACTATCTGTCTTGAACTTGAAAATAATGAATAGGAATGTTGTGTGACTTCGTAGGAATAGTAAATTACATTTAAAGAAAAGTAAATAAAGTTGCGAGAAACCGGTGGTCGAAAGGACGAGGTCAGGTCCACCATCTTCACTTTTTATGGTTTTCTGACGGAGTTTGGCCATTTCCACTTAGAATCTGACGGACACGTATTGTGCACGTTAGTATATGACGACACGTATTGTGCACGTTAGTGATTTTGGTCCATTTTGAAGCATTTGAAGCCAACTCTACCCCATTTTACAACGGAAAACACCACCTAAATAATTTTTCGCCGAGTGATTCTTATGGTTTGATTGTTTAGGACGTTGCATGTAATTTGAAACGTGGCCAATAGGGGATATCTTGTGCATGTTATTGTTTGAACCAGAATAGAGGGGGTGGGGATGAAGAACAGTAAAATATTACGCACTGTATTTATTCAATTTTTGGATGTCCCTGAAAGTAAAGCTACGTTTCTCTTGTCGCATCTGCAATGCAAAGTCGGCAGCCGTCCGTCTTTGTCGCGTCAACAAATAACGTGCATAAACCCTCAAAGCTTGGGGTAAATAGTGTTTTTCTCAAAATGTGGGTACATAACTATATTTTCTCCTGTTGATTATTATAGCGAGAATTCAAACATTCCTAAAAACATTAGTTCTATCAATTTATATAAATGAATTCTATATTTTTGATGATTGTGTTACACTTTAATTACACTTTAAGCTGATTTGACTCTGTGTGTATGTATATTATATATATATATATAATATTTATTATAATATATATATATATAGTCCGCTGAACCACGTGACCATGAAGTCACACATTCCCACTCCCCCCCCCACCACCGCCAATACAATTTAGCCCTAGATGACCCTTCAAATTTCATATTGATCAGATAAATCACTCAACACAATATGCAAATGGATGACATCATAACGAAGCCACCTATGACATCAAGAAAAATCACACTCGTTTCCCATGGAGAGTACTTCACGTGTGCCAAAGTGTCATTTTTTTCCATGGAGCAGTTTCACAGAGATAGAGGTCGCAACAGTTTTCCCTTTTTTCCAACATGGCTGCCAAACCAACGTGACCTATGACATCATAATCATCATAAAAAATTCTACATGGTATCCGCACCTGGTGAAAAATGTATTCAATGCGGATAAGCGCTTGCAAGAGAAAAAAGAGAAAATTAGCATGGACAACCTGAACACACATAATCTTCCAGAAACTTTTAAGTCACAGAGGCAATAAAAATAAATATAATGAGAAAATGCCAAAAATAAAATTTCCAGTATGTGTAAACAACAAAACCACGAGATGGGAAGCACCTTCCAGATAACAAAAATACAACAATATTGTTTAAAATGAAAATGTTCGATTGCAATATCACCTATTATGATTACAGCAAAATAAAAGCCACGCTTTTCAAAATGAAACTCACAGGGTGCTGAAAATGCTGTGGCCTTCTTTCAGAGGACCTTATCTTTGGCAGCGGTCTGCTTGGCAGCGACCCTGGGTGGTTTGCCAGCCAGAGCCACTCTCTCCTGTGGTTGTGGAAGATTGTGAAGTTGTCACAATTTTAACAGGCCAGTGGTGAATAGGTTTTTATATTTTGGTAAAATTAGGTCCCTCGGCCTGTATAAGCAAATTCCCGAACTTTGAGTGGTGGCTCAACGCTAGGATATCCAAGGTTCAAATCCCAGACATCTGGATTTGGAATCTGTCCATCATCTAGAATTAATGCAATCAGGCATTGCCAAATGTCTTTTCCATGTGGTGGACAAGCTCCCAACCGATGAATCTTCTATCGCTGCTTTAAAATTAAATAAAGAACATTAAGTTCACACTAAATTGCAATGTTTAAGAAAAAACCCACTCACTGCCTGCATGGTCTTTACTCGGAAAAGGACTGCGCACAAAAACCCAAACAACCACTCACAGTCTTTTGAGGTCTTCTCAATCTGGCCAAAACATCGGAGCCACTGTCTGAAGCCGGACACTTCCAATGCAAGTGGCATTGTCAGAAAACCGGATCCAGAAGATGACATCACACGTCATTGACTCTTTCATCCTTCTTGGCGTTGTGCTGGCACCAAAATCACAAGGCAATGCTTAGCGTGGTCTATACACGTTTGTGGTGAAATTGGGGCGAGTGTGGAAAAAGGAAGCCCGTTTCATTCAACCTATCCGCACCTGTTGTTGTGCTGCTTGTGGAGCTGCCTTTGCCTTAACTAGCAGCATCGCAGTCTCCTTGGACGTGGTTGTTTTCACCTCTGGAATACAAAATGCATTGATGTTCAAGGAGACGTGACAGCAATCTGCTGGAAAACAAGATCTCAAATACACTCTAGATTCAAACAATCATCAATTTCTTGTTACCCGTTCCTCCGCCACAGAAGGTGGAGGTTACTGTTTTCACCCCTCTCTGTCTTGGTTTTGTTAACCTCCACCATCGGAAGATGGACGAGGTTACTGTTTTTCACCCCTGTCTGTTTGTTTTGTTTGTTTGTGAACATGTATTACGGAAAAACTCCTCGACGATTTCGACTAAATCTTGGTGGGGGGGATTAGGTATGGTCAAGAATCATGCATTATGATTTTTTGGACTTTGTCCAAAGTCCAATATGGCCGCTATGGCGGCCTTTTAAAAAAAATATTGAATTTTTGTTTTAGCATTCTAGCATGTTTTAAGTGATTTCTACCAAAAAAAAAAAATTGTGAGAGAAAAAAAAGCTTGAAAATTTTGCAAACTTTTTTTTTTTTTTAAAAAATCGATTTATATTTGAAATATTTGAATTTTTTTTTTTCATTTCTCATGTTTAAGGTTGATTTCAACCCCACCTCACCCCCCCCCCCAAAAAATGTGGAGAAAAGAACTATAAATGTCAGCACTGTTGACGTCATATTTAATGAATAAGAGTAAAGGTTCACTTGAGTGACCCAGCAGTATTGGCGGCGGAAGGTTTTTGCACTCGAGCGAGTGCTCCCCCTCTAGTTTCTGCTGTGTGCAGGATATCTCAAAAAGTTGTGGTCGGATCCAGAAAATTTGGTGGGCAGGTTGTTGGTGTGACAAGGAAGAACTGAATCCAAATTTTGTTGAAGATCCGAATACAGATCTGGATATTAGGATTATTTAATTTTGAAAAGTGATTCTCACACCATCGAGATAAAAGGCAAAACAGTATATAGGCATATTTCAAAAAGGTATTGGGCCCAATATGTTCTTGTGGATCAGGCATTATGTGGCGGAGGGGGAATGCGCTCTTACCCGATTCACTCGAGTTTAAAGCTTTTACACGGAAAGATAAATTAACTCCCCCCCCCGCCCCCCCACAAAAGAATTACAAGGAAATTTTGCAGCAGAAGGAAGGCTATTCCGGCCATCATGCCTGACGCACGACCAACACAGATCTAATCATTCGTAATTCCCCTTACTTCGTGTGCAGCCTTTTGGTTGCGACTAGGATGCTCATTTGCGAGCTCGAAGGAAAACATGCTGAGTCAAACCCTGGTGTTAATTCAGCCATAGCAAATGGGGCTTGAAAGTCAGGACCCTAGGATCCAAAGCCAAACACCCTACCACTAAGCCAACACCTAGGTTAAATTGATCAGCTGTTATTGTGCATCTACGATAATTCATAGTCCGGCGTTGTCACAACTAAATCTTGGGCTAATTACATGCGAACTTGTTAACATAGGAATCAGCATCATCCTCATTCATGTATAGAGGTATTTTAATATTTGCAGGTGTCTTGGGGGGAACCGCAAATAATCGATATAAATGTGCATCATGTAGAATCCACCTCAAGGGTGGGGGAGGAATATTGCAAGTCTCCACCATTTACAGTACAGTATTCCTGTCCGCCGTTTTCCAGTGGTGACACGTTTTGAATTATAGGCAGTAGTAGTTTTTCTTTCAACTACACATAACCTGGGTTTTTTTGCCTATACACCGAGATGTCAGTTGCCTATACACACCCAAATAAGGTTGCATCAGAAGAACAATTGCATGCTGACCAAGATCGCCCATAGGGTATGTACTCTGCTAGTTATTAAAAAGAAGCAAAACATTTCCTTTTGTGTATAATAGTGACTAGTAATCCCTGTGTGTCATTGATCAAATCATGACCCTTGTTCATGGTGATCAGACTGTAACTAACCTTGCAAGCACTTTTTGTTCAAAGAAATTAGCAACTCTACCATTGTAAGTCCTAAACATGGACGCACACCAAGGGTCCCACCCAAGTAAAGATGTGAAAATGTGTACATGAGCAATTGAACACGCACTGCACAAGTAATGCACACTCATAGCACTTGCACAGCTATTTAGTCGCCATTTTACCTCTGCTATCACTGTCTTTCGAAAACGCAGGGAGGTCACAGCACTCACATAAAAGCAAGGACAACCAATGCCACAAAGGTAAAGGCTACAAAGGTAACAGTCCCAAATAAAGGTGAGTATACAACGAAACAACACCAGGAAAGGCTGTTTGTTCATTTGAAAATGCAGAATGACAAGGTCAGTGAAATTGGGTGCGAGTATTCAAGCAAGTCCACCCACAAAATTAATTGGTATTCCATTTGAACCCTGCCTCATGATGGGATCTCAGTTCAAATTGTGTCAATTTAGCATTTACATCAACTTGTACACCCGTTCCTACAGGACGAGCGGAAGGGTCCATGTTACTATCTCCTCTGGGGTATATAGTTCAGTAGATCTACAGGTAGTAGACAAAAAAAAGAAGGAAAAAAAAGGAATAAAAACTGGGTAAATGAGGGAACGAAGCAATGGCTTCCACACAGGTGTGGCCCTGTGTTAATTAAACAAACATCCCACATGCTTTGGGTCATGTATAAAAAATGGCTGCACAGGCATGGTTGCCTGTAATTTATGGTTAGCATGGCTGAAGAGAGACGCTCCCCTCCCCCATCACCCCCATCCGCAGAGCAAACGCATGGTCACCCAATGGTTTGATGAGCATGACAGATGTTTATCCATGTCAATGCCTCTCATCACCAGATCTGAATCCAGATTGAGCATTTGTGTATTCTGGAAAAATGCCGCGAGACAGCGGTTTTTCCCACCATCCATCAAACAGGTGTAAAGTTTGATAAAGACTTTCTCGTGGAGAATGGTGCCACATCGCTCTGCAGAACTCCAGATGCCTGTGGACTCAATGCCATAACACATACTTGACCACAGGAGAGGTCGCTCAATGCCCTATTAAGTGACTTCACATTGGCGTTTCATTTTTTTTTGTCCACTACCTGTAAGGTTTGAGTCCGTCGGTCTGTGTGGAACAGGATAAGCATATAATGCCTCAATAAATGTTGGTTTCCTCCCTTTCAGTTTAGTAATAAAATAACAGTAGCAATTTGTTAAAAAGGATCAACGTGTTTGGTGGTTTGGTAATTTTTTTTTTACTCCGGTAGGGGTGCCCCTCGAACATCACAATAGCTATCACCAAACCTCCACATCATTTTGAAGTACAGGTCCATCGAGGAACGAATCAAGAATCATGAAGTATTGCTGGAAGTGCTAAGCTCAATCGCTTTAGTCTTGAACTGGGCGAAAAGAACGAGCTGCCCTGCAGACTTCAGGTAAATGCAGCGTGCAGTGAATGGGCATTTGTATCATTTGCTGGTAAGCCATCTGAAAATGGCCTTAAAAAAAAAAGATCATGCACAATACATCAAAAGGTTATTGAAACTAAAAGTCATCATCAGTAGTTTCAGCACCTGAGTTGATGAAACTTTCAATATCTTACCAGCAGCGCTCATCATAAAGAATGCCTTGCAACAAACACGAGCTCTGGACTGCCCGTGGCGCGACTGCCACGATGTTTACGCTTTAAATCTGCTGAAGATACCAATCACCATGAAGCTGTTAACCTCCTTGCTGAGTGTTGGCTGTCAGATGATCCAACAATGACAACACTCTGTCTGGGATAGTGTAATCGTCTATCTCACATTAACATCATTCTGTCAAGAATTAGCAGCTCTAAGGGTCGTCCCCTGATATGTAAAATATAAAATATCGACATCCCCCGATGGACAGCAACCAATGAACTGTATACATGGATGATAATGGACACAGCCTCAGAGTGTGTCATCAAGAGAATGTTAAATTATAAACTGTGTGAAAACTTATGAAAAGGAAGGCTGTATTCATGGCCCAGAGTGGGGGTTGTCTTGCACAATTTTTGTGGGTGTAAGAATCATCAACATAGGAAGATAAACCCCTGGGCGCTCAACTTGGTAGCGGCGGATAAGATAACCAGGAAACCAACCGTAGACATGGATGACTCACCAAAATACATCAGAGAAGAAATGTAAATACCTAAGGATTTTCTTAATGCCATGAACAAACTTTGGTATGTCACAAGTAATAAAAGGTTGTTGTGAAGTTTCAATCGACAATTGGTGTGTATGGTCTCAGAGAGAAAGCAAAATACCTCTTTTGGGAGGAAACCCCCATAAGAAACCCAATTTTTTTTAAACGTCGTGAACAAACTTTAGTACTCACGGGTGTTGAAGATGGTGGTCAAGTTTCATCGAATTGAATAGTGTTGGTTTTGGAGAAGAAAGGAAAGTTATTTTGGGGGGCAACCCCCTTTAAATCCCTTCGACCTGAATATTTCTCAGTCATGACAAACTTTGTTCGCAGGGTGATGGGCTGTGAAGTTCATCGGATTGTGTGTATTGTTTGAGAGAAAGCAAATACCTCTTTGGGGAGGTTACACCCACTCCCCCAACTCAATTCTCCCCCCTGTAGACCCCTTCAGACCCTGGTATTTTTATTTTATTTTGTATCACGGGTGATGGAGGTGGTGGTCAAATTTCATGAAATCGTTTGTGTAGTTTCTGAGAAATTGGCAAAGTATTTGTGGATAGACGGACGGATGGACCGCCATCCATAAGCTCACCGAACTACTTTACAGGTGAAGGCTAAAACCATCCCTGGGAATATTATTACAAAACGAACTACAGTTGGAAGCTGTCCGGGCTCAGGCGACGATCCTGATGAAGAGCCTCGGCACAAAACTTTGAAAAACAGAATACTTCACAGCTCGGTCCATGAATCGTGACCCCTTAGTGAAATGAAGGTGGACACTTTGAGCCTGCCCTGGAGGACTCATTCCACATTACCAATAAAACAAACACACACACACACACACGGTCACTTTTTCGGAATTCGGCAGTTGGAGTCAGTGTGATTACGCGAGTACAGTAACTTACGTATCAACCCAGAAACCTTGAGTAGCTTTCACCGAAAAATGGTCACATTTATATGGACGATTTCAGGGAGATGTTCACAAACATTATTCTGTATATAACAGGTGGGCGTGTGGACGGGTGGAAAAAAAATTGCTCAGGAATTAGAAAACGCATTCATGACGGCAAAACGACTCAGAAATGCGGTGCGTTAACAAATATATTTGCTTTGAAACCACAAGGGAAAGAAAATCGATTTACCAATGCTTTAGAACAGAGCGAGGAAGACAAAAGGAAAACCTGATAGAAACTTCCCATAAGATTACAGGATGAAACTTTGGCCACCATGGCACCGTTAACAGGCATGGCATGTCCACACCCAACAGAGAGAGTCGCGTACAGATCCAAAATCTACCCATATGTACCACAATCCGTTTGGTGCTTGTATACCGTACCTCTGCCCTTATAGTAACCTGTCGACTGCACATCCCGATCGACACGAACTGTACTGTACAAGCTCGGTAAGTGCTTTAATGCACATCAAGCACTCCAACGCAACGCTGGCATGGCAAGCGATTACCAATTGCCGTTGATACAACCATGCCCCCGGAAACACCCTTGCAATGTTCAAATTAGACAAATCAACACTTTTTTTTCAAGAGTTGGAACCATGCTGTTACTTCAAATCTGGAGCTTACATTTTTGGTAATAATGCTTAGTTTTAAGAGATTCTCTCGGTTATTCAATCGAAACTAAATAAAGCCACGAAATGGCATCTCAGGCCTTTATAAAACCATTGCAATATAACCTAACAGATCGTCTATGATGAACAAGCAATTGATAATGAGTGAAGAAAGTGAAAAATAAATAATAAGTAAATAAAACTAATCAGAAGAAAATACTTGTGGCCTGATTCCGCATCAAAGCAGGTGAGCAGGCCCAAAAAACATGGTGGCTCATACTCCAGCAGGTTACACAGGCCAACATATTAAGACCCCAGACAGCGAGGTGGGCCAAGGATCGCCTAATGAAGGGTATAATTAAATAAGGCCATTAATTATCTTCAAGGTGTGTTTTAATTACCAAAATACCCATTTTTTCAGTCTTGCAAACTTCCTTGGAGTTTTCTTAGTATGTATATCAAAGTTTCAGGCTGCTCGGTTTTTGGTTTTAGTTATGGAGGAGACACACACATACTTTTATTAGTATGTGTGCATTTATATATATGAAATATAATGTATTATCACACTACATACAACGTGCTCATTCATTTGTATGGTGTATACTCTGCTGTCCGTCGATCTCAATTTTTCTTAGTCGAGGAACGAACCCCACTTCCCATTGGCCGCTTGGTTTCATTAATCGCAGTTTTTATTGTCGGCAGCATTTCCAGGAACCTCACCCCAACGATAGAGGGTTTATTGTATGTACATTGCTTTTGTGTTAAAGTTCGGGGTGAGAGCAAAACGTGCAGCCTGCCACATTGTTTCTGTGTCCTACAATATATGCAGGGGTTTTCCTTAATTCTTGGGTAGGAGGCTACCATTAAAAAGTAGCAGGTTACCATCACCGCGAAGCAAAGAGAGCGGCAGCTGATGGCCGGGGTTCAGGGCCCACTTAGGGCCCTGGAAGCGGAAGATCTAGATGGCTGGAGATGCATTCTAGCATGATTCTGACATGAAATATTCTCATATTATCCATGCTGTTGGGGTGGAAAAACTCCACAAAAACAAGTGGTTAGGCCTGTACTGGATTAGTTGCATTAACATAATGAATGACTGACTGGTTGACTGAAATTCAGCTATACTGGTATAGTTAGTTCAAGACAAGCTTTAAACAGGGTTGCATTAATTTAAGGCCATGGTTTTAGGGAACACCAAAGGTGTCTGGAAGATGGAGTATCGAAGCACTTTTAAGAGTCATTTTAGGCAACAATTTGGGCCATACCTTAGTTTCTTAATAGGGAGAATGATACTGCCATGGTGGAGTACAGTGGAGCAATCTGAAGTAAGTGTGACATAAATAATAGTGTAGATGAACTAGCATTCATTAAGGAACCATATTCCAATTTCTCGGATGTCAAAACAGGGGATTAGAGATTTCGTGTGACAAAAAAAATAAAAAAAAAAATCGAAAAATTGCTCTGAGTAGTAGGACGGCAACTTTGACATTTTTTCTCTGAGTAGACGGCTGCGGTCGCCGGTAACCGGCTTCTAAGGAACCCCTGTATATGAATTTAAATCCGGGGATACCAAATAAACAGAGACAGTTGTTGTGATAAATTATGAATTAGGCAGCAACAATGATTTAACACAATAAAGTGTCAAAGTAAAAATCCAATAGCATCTTGTTTGCTCACTTGCTCGTCCACTCTTCAGAGCTGAAATTCAACACTCGTGTCCGAGTTCCCATCGTCTTCAGCCATCGTTCATCACAATCAAAGTCCTCATCCTCTCCTTTTGGTTCTTCTTCTTCCTCCTCTTTCACTATCATCCAGTGTACTTCTTCGATATGCGGCTGAATTAAAACCAACCCCAAGGGGGAGGGATAGTAATGGACATACTTGTCAAGAAACGAGGTAATGGGATAGGAGGGGCCATAGAACAACAACCCCATGACAAAGAGAACAAAATGGAAACTAATGCAGTGAGGGTTGGGCCTTGAATGCACCCATCAGAATGCCATAATCATGCAGTATGGTGAATGGCCTGACAAAGTTTTACTCCGAGCTGGCTGAAAGCAATAAAATTGTAATAAATTTCGATGGTGTCGGCACAATTTACAACAAAGTAATTAGTAGCCAATTGAAAGTTGGATGATGCAAAAACATAGGAAATGGAGCAAAACACGATCATATTATTAGTTGTTTACCACTGGTTAAAGGACCTTGACTTCAAGATCAAAGCTCGATGCACGACGCCCATCATTGAACGAGTTACAGGATATTTTTATTTTTAAAGGATGAAATTATTTTTCTAAAACGTGGGATGTTTGTAGTGTTCTGTCCCACACAGGAATAAAGCCACTTTAACGTTTTGGCTTCAAGTTGAAACTTGAGAATGATTAAAAAAAAAAAACCCGTGACAGTTCTTATGAACTCTAAGTAGCAGAATCAATAAATAGCCTGCTATGTGCACACAGAGAGATGGCCCTAATGCAATGGCCAACTTGATGAATGATTCCACATTTGTTTTTTGTTTGTATTTTGGGCACATTTTTCTACACTCTGGATGCTTTTCAGGGGAATGCTTGAAAATGTCAAATTCTATAAGAGCTGGAGACTTTAGGATGACGTATTCCACACGATCCAGCCGTTGTTGTCCATGACCAAGTGTAAGGATATACCACAAATAGAGTAAAAAAATAAACATGGGGCGATACCCCTGGAGCTCACATGGCACGGCTGATAAGATAAACAGGGAACCACTGGTAGGCATGGATTGACCCCACAAAATTTTGTTGCGGTTTGTAAAACGGACACTTCAGCTCCGAGGCAATAACACCAACATATAGTGATCCAAAAGACAGTTATTTCATGATATGTGTTTGGGTTCGTCCTTTCCATTAAGTGGGGTAGATAGGAAAGATGCGTTGCATAGGGCCTTTAGTTAGGCTCCTCAATCCTCTATTCTTTCTTAATATTTCATCCCTTGACTTTACCTCTTACTAAACCTGCAAAGCACACATGCAGAAAAAGTAACGATACCAAAGAATGCAAGGAAAGCACAGTGAGGTTTCAAATTCGCATATGCACAGGCCATTTTCGTTCAAACTGCATACCAAACATCCAAAACTGCCCGCCCAACTCGACCCATCATTTTGGCTCACACAGATATGCGAAACACTTACCAAAAACCATCCACTAACGTCTTCCTAAAATCTCCCACAACAGCCGACATCCAGACCTTTCCACCACAAATCCAAACAGCTACGATAATCGCCTCCAACATCTTCACCGCAAACGCCACATCCACCTCTCCCAATCTCTTCACCAAACCTAGACTTCTCTCACCTGCCCTATAACCGCTGCAATTTGCCATTAACCCATACAAATGCTTCACAGTCTCAAGGGATGCCCAAAAGGAGCAAGGATAATGAGAATCGGGGTGTTTCGGCATGTAACTCGAAGTGCAGCATGCACTGGGGTTCTTTTGAAGAGTGCGGTAGCTCTGAGGTTTTCCCCAAATAACAATTGTATGTTTAGTCAGCGCACGTTCGGGCCGAGAGCCACTTCCGAAGACTGCTCACCCCAGTTAAGTACAGAGATTCGACACGTGGCAAGGTCAAGAGAGAATGAAGCCATTTTTATTTCGAGCCTGGCGGGGCGTGGCCTCAGCAGGGGGGGACTGCTATGCGCTCAATGGGGAGGCTCGGGAAATGCTACACATGCGTTTGATCTGATTCTTGGCTCCTCCCCATCCTTTGGAGGCCCATGAAAGAAGCATTTGGCTCCAAACGGTCTTCTTACTTTTTCTTCTCTCCTTCGCCATAGCTGCACAAGGCAGTCACCCAATAAACTCTCCAGCACCCAGTGAAATGTCACCAAGTCAGTACGGAACGAGTGAGAGGGCAGAGCAGCAAGCGAGATCGGGGTGGAGGAAGTGATTGCCAGAATGGACCGGGATCATCCCCCGGGTCATCGTCGCTCAGTTTACGCAATCCAGCAGCCAACATTCACATTTGCAACCTCTTACACATCTCCGTTAAAATGTTCCTCTCACATCTAACATGCTCATCCACTGTTGGAACTCAAGAGAAATCGGCAAGGAAGTCCCCGAACAACCGTTCTTTGTTTTCAAAGCGACCTCACGCTAACACAACTCATACCTCGCACATCTAAGCCGCTAATGCTACGCTCGCACCTCTCATTCCCACACCACAGACACCTTCAGTTTTTTCTCGTCCCTAACTAGTGATTGGGCTGCGCCGGTCCCGTCTGCACAGGGTACACAAGGTCACTACTCACTGCCTCTCCCTTTCTGGGCTATCCTGGTATTTTCCTCGGGTGGTTTGTGTGAATAACTTAGCAGTCTTAATAGTGCCAAGTTTATTTTTGGTAATCTGCAGTCTTTGTCACACCCATGAATGCCTTGTTTTCCCACTGCTGTAAATCTGTGAATAAACCCATACTGTAATCACATAACTTTCCTCGCTTATCAATAATAATTTTTTTCATTTTAAATGGTAGCGCCAGCTCGTTTTTTGTCTTTTCCTCATTTGGTCCAGCAATGGTCCCGCAACCGCACCTTAGCATAAGCTGGGAAGTATAACCCAAAATCTGCCCTATTAACCGGTGCGTACATTGGCAGCTTCCGCTCAGTCTGCACCTGATACGGCAAGTAACACAAGTAACGCATCGAGCGGCATGATTCCCCGATAAGGAGAACGCGTGTTCCCAGTTAAACAGTAAATCAACAGACGGAAGGAACTGGTCACGTGGTCAAATTATTGGGTGTTCGCGGTCGTTAGTGACCCGCCGCGACACAACTATTGTCGTGCAATGGCCTGAGATTCCCGATGGTCAGGGAGATATCTCTCCCTTTTGTAAGTACCCCACGCCCCGTGGACACCACAACAAGTGCAAACAGAGAAAGTGTAAATACCTATGGATATTTAATGCCATGAACAAACTTGGTACATCACGTTGATAAAGGTTGTGGTGGAAGTTTCATTGAATTGTGTTGTGGTTTTAGAGAAAAAGCAAACACCTATTTTGGAGGGCAACCCTCCAGGTAGAGCCCTTAGATCTCAAATTTTTAATGGCATGAACAAACCTTTGGGTACACCACAGATGAATGAAGGTTTAATATCCAAAGTTTCATCAGAAACTGTGTGTCGTTGAGAAGAAGAAAATATCTCTGAGGTGGGGCAACCCCCATAAACTCCCACCCCTCCAATAAGACCCCCCCCCGCCCCACAGACCCAAATTTTTTTTTTTAAATGCCGGTGAACAAACTTTGGGTATGTCCACACGTGATATAGGTTGGTCACGTTTATCAGAATTGCATGTGTTGTTTTCTGAAGAGAAGCAACATATTTTGGGGGCAACCCCGTAGACCCCCTGAGGAACCAATATTTTTAATACCATGAAACAAGCTTTTTCGTACATAACATGGTGATGGAATGTTGTGGGTAAAGTTTCATCAAAACAGTGGTGTGTAGTTCAGAAAAGTTGAATAGAAATATTTGTGGACGGACGATGCACCATCCCATAAGCCCCCCGGAACTACGTTCCAGGTGGAGCTAAAAACGGGATTACCAGTGACTGCAATTGTAAAACAAATGAATAACCCGGTCGTACGAAGGTCTCAACGGCTGGGCCCGGTACGGGTTTGTTCTACCCCGAGGGGCTAAACTTTGGAGTGACGCAGTCAGACAGGTCACTTTCCGAGAAGAGGGCAAATCATCTTCATCTGAGGCCAGAGTCCAACCAGCATAGCTTTTTCGGCACGCGGTTTGAAGGACGCTTTGCAAACTGGTCTGCTTCTTGGGCTGGCCTGCCTTCGGTTTCTCTGAAAAGCCCAACAGAAGCAATGCAACAACCGCTTCATTGGTGATGAAACTCACTTGAAACAACCCCACGCACCCTCGTAAATCCATGTGACTTCAACAGGACTCTCATTCAGTCAATTAAGCTGAAGATGTTAATTGATCAGATTATGGTTTGAAAAAGGTTGAAGTACCCTTATTCTTCTTAATCTGAGGCGTTGAGCAAGATTCATGGCTTCATCTCTTATCCGTCAGGTTGTACATCCATAGTCAAATTCAATCTTTGCACTATATGAAAGACAAAAAATCAAATCAATTACATGATTTTTAGAACCGCATCCCTGAAAAAAAAAAAAAATTCATGCATGATCAGTGATTCAAGTCTTTGCCTCAAAAAAGCAAGCCAACTTTTCTTCGATGCACCAAAGGCTGGCGGAAAGGTTCAAAAAATGTACTCCCCGCCTCCTTTATTCCCACATCAAATGCTGCATGACGCAATCGCGCAGGGCACCGAGCTTCCGGCACTACAATACGAGTTGCCGAAAGAGGCATACGTCGTTTTCACTCCGTCTGTTTTCTTCCTCCTTGTTTGTTTGTTCCGGGCAACAATCTCAGCTATCCTTTGGGCTAGGAAGCTGAAATTTGGGCACATACACATACATAAGTGTGAACAATATGCTTTGGCAAAAACGGGTATTTTTAATTTTTTCATCTAATTAATTATTTACTTTCCTTACTTCCATAGGGGCATATCTCAGGCACCTTTTCAGCTTGAAAAGCTGAATATTTGAATGGACAGTGAACAAGTGATTTGGTTATAAAAGGTATTAGATTTATTGATAACAATTATTAGTTACTTTTCAAACAAGTACCGATTCAGATTGAAACAGTGGGTGGTTTAGTATGCATTAGCCAATTTGAATTAAGAAATTAATTATTTTAATAGATAATTAATTATAATTAAAAAAATCAAATAAATTATGTACAGGCACTCCCTCCCAATTCTGTCTCCATGTGCTGAATCTGTGGCAACATGTGTGCTCGACGGATGTTCCGGCAAATGTCACATGCTGGAGGAAAATGTTATTACCACCCCTGCGCACTGCAGAAGGCGAAAAGCAAGGGATAAGCAATCGGTAGTGGTACGTACCTATGGTGTACTCATGTCTGCAATTTTGTTAAGAGCATACATTGAAAATACCCCCGAGCGGGAAGGGCGTCATCTCTGCAGAGGCGATCAGAAGCAAAAATCAAATTAGGGCATCTAAATCATTCCATGGCTCGTGGATCTGGTCGTAGAAATGCAGATAGTCCAGAACAGTGGTCACTTCAAAAAAATAAATGATGAAGGAGACACTTTTCTGAAATAAGTGATCCTAACAACAGCAGGCACGCTTTAAAAATGTGCTCAATGTATGTGATTCTGGGGTTCCACGAGAATGGTCGGTAATATGGGAAATTTCCTGGAACGTGATTATGACCTGTACAGCATGTTACTGTACTGAATACTGTCGGCAATTGTAACACACATCCAAGAGAAACGGAAGACACGTTAGATTTACCTTTGTGCTGTTCATGACGGCCATCGGTGTTGATAGCAGCAGCATACAATCCCCTCTCGCATCGATTAATTATAGAAAGGTGAATAATTAGCGTTTGGATTTTATAAATACGTAATCATTGC
>CM068956.1:99345053-99361514 GCA_035128595.1 Eptatretus atami | reverse complement strand
ATCGATGTTTATAATTTATAAAATGAAGAAACGAGCACCTGTAATTGTGATATATAATTTCGGAACAGTGCGATTGTTTTAACAACATAAAAAGCTTCAACTAAAAAATAAATTGTGCTTTAATGTCGACTAAGACAACGATTTATCGCCGAATTCTCAATTCAAAGTTAATTCACTTGCTAGAGAGGTAAACGTGCAAACATTGGTTCAGTTTGAAAGCCGATTTCCCTTGAATTCCCGATTTAGCACGCGATCCTGTTTTTTCGCGATGACATTTTATGGACGCTCAACCATCGCATTATAAACAGGCCCACGCGTGTCGTTTATTATCATTATGAGGTATTATGTACTGTACACGTGTAACATAATTGTACGTGCTATTTTTATACGAGGCTACATCACTCGGCGTAGGAATTTTCAGTTAACATTTTTTTTCCTTTTTTTTTTCAGAGCTGGCAATCCGTCGTATATGCGATCCGTCGGTTGCCCGGAACATCGTTAAGCGGCGCATTGACTGTATTTAAATTTAAAGTCACCAATCTTAGTTAACGTATCAACATAAATTTAATCATCCGTCCTTTGCTAAATAAAAAAAAATGTGGTTTAAATTCCACTTGTGCAACGTTAGTGCGTCCGTGAAAATTGTCTAGGGGCTCAAGGTTGAGTTTACTAACGCAGATGGCAGCAAGCATGTACTGAAATAGTGTCCATGGCCGTGTCTGATGCTAAGTTCCTGATGGCATGTAACCCATTTTGTGCCCCAAAATGCTTTTCAGTAATTGAAATATCGAGGTATGAAAAAACCAACCCGACCGCGTCCGTCGTGACTATAAATGTGGCGTATCATAGGCCATCAAACTCACCGCCAACGGTGGAATCACGGTGAACCGGTCTGCACCCCGCAATAGACTTTTGACCCTGCCGGTGCGTATTAAGTCATTAAAATCTGTGGAAGAAGTCGTAATGGCCGACATATTTGAAGGAGTCGGTGTCGTCATAAAAAAAAATAACGTGCGCAATATCTAAAGTGCGTAATATACTATCTGTCTTGAACTTGAAAATAATGAATAGGAATGTTGTGTGACTTCGTAGGAATAGTAAATTACATTTAAAGAAAAGTAAATAAAGTTGCGAGAAACCGGTGGTCGAAAGGACGAGGTCAGGTCCACCATCTTCACTTTTTATGGTTTTCTGACGGAGTTTGGCCATTTCCACTTAGAATCTGACGGACACGTATTGTGCACGTTAGTATATGACGACACGTATTGTGCACGTTAGTGATTTTGGTCCATTTTGAAGCATTTGAAGCCAACTCTACCCCATTTTACAACGGAAAACACCACCTAAATAATTTTTCGCCGAGTGATTCTTATGGTTTGATTGTTTAGGACGTTGCATGTAATTTGAAACGTGGCCAATAGGGGATATCTTGTGCATGTTATTGTTTGAACCAGAATAGAGGGGGTGGGGATGAAGAACAGTAAAATATTACGCACTGTATTTATTCAATTTTTGGATGTCCCTGAAAGTAAAGCTACGTTTCTCTTGTCGCATCTGCAATGCAAAGTCGGCAGCCGTCCGTCTTTGTCGCGTCAACAAATAACGTGCATAAACCCTCAAAGCTTGGGGTAAATAGTGTTTTTCTCAAAATGTGGGTACATAACTATATTTTCTCCTGTTGATTATTATAGCGAGAATTCAAACATTCCTAAAAACATTAGTTCTATCAATTTATATAAATGAATTCTATATTTTTGATGATTGTGTTACACTTTAATTACACTTTAAGCTGATTTGACTCTGTGTGTATGTATATTATATATATATATATAATATTTATTATAATATATATATATATAGTCCGCTGAACCACGTGACCATGAAGTCACACATTCCCACTCCCCCCCCCACCACCGCCAATACAATTTAGCCCTAGATGACCCTTCAAATTTCATATTGATCAGATAAATCACTCAACACAATATGCAAATGGATGACATCATAACGAAGCCACCTATGACATCAAGAAAAATCACACTCGTTTCCCATGGAGAGTACTTCACGTGTGCCAAAGTGTCATTTTTTTCCATGGAGCAGTTTCACAGAGATAGAGGTCGCAACAGTTTTCCCTTTTTTCCAACATGGCTGCCAAACCAACGTGACCTATGACATCATAATCATCATAAAAAATTCTACATGGTATCCGCACCTGGTGAAAAATGTATTCAATGCGGATAAGCGCTTGCAAGAGAAAAAAGAGAAAATTAGCATGGACAACCTGAACACACATAATCTTCCAGAAACTTTTAAGTCACAGAGGCAATAAAAATAAATATAATGAGAAAATGCCAAAAATAAAATTTCCAGTATGTGTAAACAACAAAACCACGAGATGGGAAGCACCTTCCAGATAACAAAAATACAACAATATTGTTTAAAATGAAAATGTTCGATTGCAATATCACCTATTATGATTACAGCAAAATAAAAGCCACGCTTTTCAAAATGAAACTCACAGGGTGCTGAAAATGCTGTGGCCTTCTTTCAGAGGACCTTATCTTTGGCAGCGGTCTGCTTGGCAGCGACCCTGGGTGGTTTGCCAGCCAGAGCCACTCTCTCCTGTGGTTGTGGAAGATTGTGAAGTTGTCACAATTTTAACAGGCCAGTGGTGAATAGGTTTTTATATTTTGGTAAAATTAGGTCCCTCGGCCTGTATAAGCAAATTCCCGAACTTTGAGTGGTGGCTCAACGCTAGGATATCCAAGGTTCAAATCCCAGACATCTGGATTTGGAATCTGTCCATCATCTAGAATTAATGCAATCAGGCATTGCCAAATGTCTTTTCCATGTGGTGGACAAGCTCCCAACCGATGAATCTTCTATCGCTGCTTTAAAATTAAATAAAGAACATTAAGTTCACACTAAATTGCAATGTTTAAGAAAAAACCCACTCACTGCCTGCATGGTCTTTACTCGGAAAAGGACTGCGCACAAAAACCCAAACAACCACTCACAGTCTTTTGAGGTCTTCTCAATCTGGCCAAAACATCGGAGCCACTGTCTGAAGCCGGACACTTCCAATGCAAGTGGCATTGTCAGAAAACCGGATCCAGAAGATGACATCACACGTCATTGACTCTTTCATCCTTCTTGGCGTTGTGCTGGCACCAAAATCACAAGGCAATGCTTAGCGTGGTCTATACACGTTTGTGGTGAAATTGGGGCGAGTGTGGAAAAAGGAAGCCCGTTTCATTCAACCTATCCGCACCTGTTGTTGTGCTGCTTGTGGAGCTGCCTTTGCCTTAACTAGCAGCATCGCAGTCTCCTTGGACGTGGTTGTTTTCACCTCTGGAATACAAAATGCATTGATGTTCAAGGAGACGTGACAGCAATCTGCTGGAAAACAAGATCTCAAATACACTCTAGATTCAAACAATCATCAATTTCTTGTTACCCGTTCCTCCGCCACAGAAGGTGGAGGTTACTGTTTTCACCCCTCTCTGTCTTGGTTTTGTTAACCTCCACCATCGGAAGATGGACGAGGTTACTGTTTTTCACCCCTGTCTGTTTGTTTTGTTTGTTTGTGAACATGTATTACGGAAAAACTCCTCGACGATTTCGACTAAATCTTGGTGGGGGGGATTAGGTATGGTCAAGAATCATGCATTATGATTTTTTGGACTTTGTCCAAAGTCCAATATGGCCGCTATGGCGGCCTTTTAAAAAAAATATTGAATTTTTGTTTTAGCATTCTAGCATGTTTTAAGTGATTTCTACCAAAAAAAAAAAATTGTGAGAGAAAAAAAAGCTTGAAAATTTTGCAAACTTTTTTTTTTTTTTAAAAAATCGATTTATATTTGAAATATTTGAATTTTTTTTTTTCATTTCTCATGTTTAAGGTTGATTTCAACCCCACCTCACCCCCCCCCCCAAAAAATGTGGAGAAAAGAACTATAAATGTCAGCACTGTTGACGTCATATTTAATGAATAAGAGTAAAGGTTCACTTGAGTGACCCAGCAGTATTGGCGGCGGAAGGTTTTTGCACTCGAGCGAGTGCTCCCCCTCTAGTTTCTGCTGTGTGCAGGATATCTCAAAAAGTTGTGGTCGGATCCAGAAAATTTGGTGGGCAGGTTGTTGGTGTGACAAGGAAGAACTGAATCCAAATTTTGTTGAAGATCCGAATACAGATCTGGATATTAGGATTATTTAATTTTGAAAAGTGATTCTCACACCATCGAGATAAAAGGCAAAACAGTATATAGGCATATTTCAAAAAGGTATTGGGCCCAATATGTTCTTGTGGATCAGGCATTATGTGGCGGAGGGGGAATGCGCTCTTACCCGATTCACTCGAGTTTAAAGCTTTTACACGGAAAGATAAATTAACTCCCCCCCCCGCCCCCCCACAAAAGAATTACAAGGAAATTTTGCAGCAGAAGGAAGGCTATTCCGGCCATCATGCCTGACGCACGACCAACACAGATCTAATCATTCGTAATTCCCCTTACTTCGTGTGCAGCCTTTTGGTTGCGACTAGGATGCTCATTTGCGAGCTCGAAGGAAAACATGCTGAGTCAAACCCTGGTGTTAATTCAGCCATAGCAAATGGGGCTTGAAAGTCAGGACCCTAGGATCCAAAGCCAAACACCCTACCACTAAGCCAACACCTAGGTTAAATTGATCAGCTGTTATTGTGCATCTACGATAATTCATAGTCCGGCGTTGTCACAACTAAATCTTGGGCTAATTACATGCGAACTTGTTAACATAGGAATCAGCATCATCCTCATTCATGTATAGAGGTATTTTAATATTTGCAGGTGTCTTGGGGGGAACCGCAAATAATCGATATAAATGTGCATCATGTAGAATCCACCTCAAGGGTGGGGGAGGAATATTGCAAGTCTCCACCATTTACAGTACAGTATTCCTGTCCGCCGTTTTCCAGTGGTGACACGTTTTGAATTATAGGCAGTAGTAGTTTTTCTTTCAACTACACATAACCTGGGTTTTTTTGCCTATACACCGAGATGTCAGTTGCCTATACACACCCAAATAAGGTTGCATCAGAAGAACAATTGCATGCTGACCAAGATCGCCCATAGGGTATGTACTCTGCTAGTTATTAAAAAGAAGCAAAACATTTCCTTTTGTGTATAATAGTGACTAGTAATCCCTGTGTGTCATTGATCAAATCATGACCCTTGTTCATGGTGATCAGACTGTAACTAACCTTGCAAGCACTTTTTGTTCAAAGAAATTAGCAACTCTACCATTGTAAGTCCTAAACATGGACGCACACCAAGGGTCCCACCCAAGTAAAGATGTGAAAATGTGTACATGAGCAATTGAACACGCACTGCACAAGTAATGCACACTCATAGCACTTGCACAGCTATTTAGTCGCCATTTTACCTCTGCTATCACTGTCTTTCGAAAACGCAGGGAGGTCACAGCACTCACATAAAAGCAAGGACAACCAATGCCACAAAGGTAAAGGCTACAAAGGTAACAGTCCCAAATAAAGGTGAGTATACAACGAAACAACACCAGGAAAGGCTGTTTGTTCATTTGAAAATGCAGAATGACAAGGTCAGTGAAATTGGGTGCGAGTATTCAAGCAAGTCCACCCACAAAATTAATTGGTATTCCATTTGAACCCTGCCTCATGATGGGATCTCAGTTCAAATTGTGTCAATTTAGCATTTACATCAACTTGTACACCCGTTCCTACAGGACGAGCGGAAGGGTCCATGTTACTATCTCCTCTGGGGTATATAGTTCAGTAGATCTACAGGTAGTAGACAAAAAAAAGAAGGAAAAAAAAGGAATAAAAACTGGGTAAATGAGGGAACGAAGCAATGGCTTCCACACAGGTGTGGCCCTGTGTTAATTAAACAAACATCCCACATGCTTTGGGTCATGTATAAAAAATGGCTGCACAGGCATGGTTGCCTGTAATTTATGGTTAGCATGGCTGAAGAGAGACGCTCCCCTCCCCCATCACCCCCATCCGCAGAGCAAACGCATGGTCACCCAATGGTTTGATGAGCATGACAGATGTTTATCCATGTCAATGCCTCTCATCACCAGATCTGAATCCAGATTGAGCATTTGTGTATTCTGGAAAAATGCCGCGAGACAGCGGTTTTTCCCACCATCCATCAAACAGGTGTAAAGTTTGATAAAGACTTTCTCGTGGAGAATGGTGCCACATCGCTCTGCAGAACTCCAGATGCCTGTGGACTCAATGCCATAACACATACTTGACCACAGGAGAGGTCGCTCAATGCCCTATTAAGTGACTTCACATTGGCGTTTCATTTTTTTTTGTCCACTACCTGTAAGGTTTGAGTCCGTCGGTCTGTGTGGAACAGGATAAGCATATAATGCCTCAATAAATGTTGGTTTCCTCCCTTTCAGTTTAGTAATAAAATAACAGTAGCAATTTGTTAAAAAGGATCAACGTGTTTGGTGGTTTGGTAATTTTTTTTTTACTCCGGTAGGGGTGCCCCTCGAACATCACAATAGCTATCACCAAACCTCCACATCATTTTGAAGTACAGGTCCATCGAGGAACGAATCAAGAATCATGAAGTATTGCTGGAAGTGCTAAGCTCAATCGCTTTAGTCTTGAACTGGGCGAAAAGAACGAGCTGCCCTGCAGACTTCAGGTAAATGCAGCGTGCAGTGAATGGGCATTTGTATCATTTGCTGGTAAGCCATCTGAAAATGGCCTTAAAAAAAAAAGATCATGCACAATACATCAAAAGGTTATTGAAACTAAAAGTCATCATCAGTAGTTTCAGCACCTGAGTTGATGAAACTTTCAATATCTTACCAGCAGCGCTCATCAT
The DNA here is from genome assembly GCA_035128595.1 of Eptatretus atami. Classification (NCBI taxonomy): domain Eukaryota; kingdom Metazoa; phylum Chordata; class Myxini; order Myxiniformes; family Myxinidae; genus Eptatretus; species Eptatretus atami. The sequence goes on along the minus strand of CM068956.1, from coordinate 99,354,655 downwards.
AAAGAATGCCTTGCAACAAACACGAGCTCTGGACTGCCCGTGGCGCGACTGCCACGATGTTTACGCTTTAAATCTGCTGAAGATACCAATCACCATGAAGCTGTTAACCTCCTTGCTGAGTGTTGGCTGTCAGATGATCCAACAATGACAACACTCTGTCTGGGATAGTGTAATCGTCTATCTCACATTAACATCATTCTGTCAAGAATTAGCAGCTCTAAGGGTCGTCCCCTGATATGTAAAATATAAAATATCGACATCCCCCGATGGACAGCAACCAATGAACTGTATACATGGATGATAATGGACACAGCCTCAGAGTGTGTCATCAAGAGAATGTTAAATTATAAACTGTGTGAAAACTTATGAAAAGGAAGGCTGTATTCATGGCCCAGAGTGGGGGTTGTCTTGCACAATTTTTGTGGGTGTAAGAATCATCAACATAGGAAGATAAACCCCTGGGCGCTCAACTTGGTAGCGGCGGATAAGATAACCAGGAAACCAACCGTAGACATGGATGACTCACCAAAATACATCAGAGAAGAAATGTAAATACCTAAGGATTTTCTTAATGCCATGAACAAACTTTGGTATGTCACAAGTAATAAAAGGTTGTTGTGAAGTTTCAATCGACAATTGGTGTGTATGGTCTCAGAGAGAAAGCAAAATACCTCTTTTGGGAGGAAACCCCCATAAGAAACCCAATTTTTTTTAAACGTCGTGAACAAACTTTAGTACTCACGGGTGTTGAAGATGGTGGTCAAGTTTCATCGAATTGAATAGTGTTGGTTTTGGAGAAGAAAGGAAAGTTATTTTGGGGGGCAACCCCCTTTAAATCCCTTCGACCTGAATATTTCTCAGTCATGACAAACTTTGTTCGCAGGGTGATGGGCTGTGAAGTTCATCGGATTGTGTGTATTGTTTGAGAGAAAGCAAATACCTCTTTGGGGAGGTTACACCCACTCCCCCAACTCAATTCTCCCCCCTGTAGACCCCTTCAGACCCTGGTATTTTTATTTTATTTTGTATCACGGGTGATGGAGGTGGTGGTCAAATTTCATGAAATCGTTTGTGTAGTTTCTGAGAAATTGGCAAAGTATTTGTGGATAGACGGACGGATGGACCGCCATCCATAAGCTCACCGAACTACTTTACAGGTGAAGGCTAAAACCATCCCTGGGAATATTATTACAAAACGAACTACAGTTGGAAGCTGTCCGGGCTCAGGCGACGATCCTGATGAAGAGCCTCGGCACAAAACTTTGAAAAACAGAATACTTCACAGCTCGGTCCATGAATCGTGACCCCTTAGTGAAATGAAGGTGGACACTTTGAGCCTGCCCTGGAGGACTCATTCCACATTACCAATAAAACAAACACACACACACACACACGGTCACTTTTTCGGAATTCGGCAGTTGGAGTCAGTGTGATTACGCGAGTACAGTAACTTACGTATCAACCCAGAAACCTTGAGTAGCTTTCACCGAAAAATGGTCACATTTATATGGACGATTTCAGGGAGATGTTCACAAACATTATTCTGTATATAACAGGTGGGCGTGTGGACGGGTGGAAAAAAAATTGCTCAGGAATTAGAAAACGCATTCATGACGGCAAAACGACTCAGAAATGCGGTGCGTTAACAAATATATTTGCTTTGAAACCACAAGGGAAAGAAAATCGATTTACCAATGCTTTAGAACAGAGCGAGGAAGACAAAAGGAAAACCTGATAGAAACTTCCCATAAGATTACAGGATGAAACTTTGGCCACCATGGCACCGTTAACAGGCATGGCATGTCCACACCCAACAGAGAGAGTCGCGTACAGATCCAAAATCTACCCATATGTACCACAATCCGTTTGGTGCTTGTATACCGTACCTCTGCCCTTATAGTAACCTGTCGACTGCACATCCCGATCGACACGAACTGTACTGTACAAGCTCGGTAAGTGCTTTAATGCACATCAAGCACTCCAACGCAACGCTGGCATGGCAAGCGATTACCAATTGCCGTTGATACAACCATGCCCCCGGAAACACCCTTGCAATGTTCAAATTAGACAAATCAACACTTTTTTTTCAAGAGTTGGAACCATGCTGTTACTTCAAATCTGGAGCTTACATTTTTGGTAATAATGCTTAGTTTTAAGAGATTCTCTCGGTTATTCAATCGAAACTAAATAAAGCCACGAAATGGCATCTCAGGCCTTTATAAAACCATTGCAATATAACCTAACAGATCGTCTATGATGAACAAGCAATTGATAATGAGTGAAGAAAGTGAAAAATAAATAATAAGTAAATAAAACTAATCAGAAGAAAATACTTGTGGCCTGATTCCGCATCAAAGCAGGTGAGCAGGCCCAAAAAACATGGTGGCTCATACTCCAGCAGGTTACACAGGCCAACATATTAAGACCCCAGACAGCGAGGTGGGCCAAGGATCGCCTAATGAAGGGTATAATTAAATAAGGCCATTAATTATCTTCAAGGTGTGTTTTAATTACCAAAATACCCATTTTTTCAGTCTTGCAAACTTCCTTGGAGTTTTCTTAGTATGTATATCAAAGTTTCAGGCTGCTCGGTTTTTGGTTTTAGTTATGGAGGAGACACACACATACTTTTATTAGTATGTGTGCATTTATATATATGAAATATAATGTATTATCACACTACATACAACGTGCTCATTCATTTGTATGGTGTATACTCTGCTGTCCGTCGATCTCAATTTTTCTTAGTCGAGGAACGAACCCCACTTCCCATTGGCCGCTTGGTTTCATTAATCGCAGTTTTTATTGTCGGCAGCATTTCCAGGAACCTCACCCCAACGATAGAGGGTTTATTGTATGTACATTGCTTTTGTGTTAAAGTTCGGGGTGAGAGCAAAACGTGCAGCCTGCCACATTGTTTCTGTGTCCTACAATATATGCAGGGGTTTTCCTTAATTCTTGGGTAGGAGGCTACCATTAAAAAGTAGCAGGTTACCATCACCGCGAAGCAAAGAGAGCGGCAGCTGATGGCCGGGGTTCAGGGCCCACTTAGGGCCCTGGAAGCGGAAGATCTAGATGGCTGGAGATGCATTCTAGCATGATTCTGACATGAAATATTCTCATATTATCCATGCTGTTGGGGTGGAAAAACTCCACAAAAACAAGTGGTTAGGCCTGTACTGGATTAGTTGCATTAACATAATGAATGACTGACTGGTTGACTGAAATTCAGCTATACTGGTATAGTTAGTTCAAGACAAGCTTTAAACAGGGTTGCATTAATTTAAGGCCATGGTTTTAGGGAACACCAAAGGTGTCTGGAAGATGGAGTATCGAAGCACTTTTAAGAGTCATTTTAGGCAACAATTTGGGCCATACCTTAGTTTCTTAATAGGGAGAATGATACTGCCATGGTGGAGTACAGTGGAGCAATCTGAAGTAAGTGTGACATAAATAATAGTGTAGATGAACTAGCATTCATTAAGGAACCATATTCCAATTTCTCGGATGTCAAAACAGGGGATTAGAGATTTCGTGTGACAAAAAAAATAAAAAAAAAAATCGAAAAATTGCTCTGAGTAGTAGGACGGCAACTTTGACATTTTTTCTCTGAGTAGACGGCTGCGGTCGCCGGTAACCGGCTTCTAAGGAACCCCTGTATATGAATTTAAATCCGGGGATACCAAATAAACAGAGACAGTTGTTGTGATAAATTATGAATTAGGCAGCAACAATGATTTAACACAATAAAGTGTCAAAGTAAAAATCCAATAGCATCTTGTTTGCTCACTTGCTCGTCCACTCTTCAGAGCTGAAATTCAACACTCGTGTCCGAGTTCCCATCGTCTTCAGCCATCGTTCATCACAATCAAAGTCCTCATCCTCTCCTTTTGGTTCTTCTTCTTCCTCCTCTTTCACTATCATCCAGTGTACTTCTTCGATATGCGGCTGAATTAAAACCAACCCCAAGGGGGAGGGATAGTAATGGACATACTTGTCAAGAAACGAGGTAATGGGATAGGAGGGGCCATAGAACAACAACCCCATGACAAAGAGAACAAAATGGAAACTAATGCAGTGAGGGTTGGGCCTTGAATGCACCCATCAGAATGCCATAATCATGCAGTATGGTGAATGGCCTGACAAAGTTTTACTCCGAGCTGGCTGAAAGCAATAAAATTGTAATAAATTTCGATGGTGTCGGCACAATTTACAACAAAGTAATTAGTAGCCAATTGAAAGTTGGATGATGCAAAAACATAGGAAATGGAGCAAAACACGATCATATTATTAGTTGTTTACCACTGGTTAAAGGACCTTGACTTCAAGATCAAAGCTCGATGCACGACGCCCATCATTGAACGAGTTACAGGATATTTTTATTTTTAAAGGATGAAATTATTTTTCTAAAACGTGGGATGTTTGTAGTGTTCTGTCCCACACAGGAATAAAGCCACTTTAACGTTTTGGCTTCAAGTTGAAACTTGAGAATGATTAAAAAAAAAAAACCCGTGACAGTTCTTATGAACTCTAAGTAGCAGAATCAATAAATAGCCTGCTATGTGCACACAGAGAGATGGCCCTAATGCAATGGCCAACTTGATGAATGATTCCACATTTGTTTTTTGTTTGTATTTTGGGCACATTTTTCTACACTCTGGATGCTTTTCAGGGGAATGCTTGAAAATGTCAAATTCTATAAGAGCTGGAGACTTTAGGATGACGTATTCCACACGATCCAGCCGTTGTTGTCCATGACCAAGTGTAAGGATATACCACAAATAGAGTAAAAAAATAAACATGGGGCGATACCCCTGGAGCTCACATGGCACGGCTGATAAGATAAACAGGGAACCACTGGTAGGCATGGATTGACCCCACAAAATTTTGTTGCGGTTTGTAAAACGGACACTTCAGCTCCGAGGCAATAACACCAACATATAGTGATCCAAAAGACAGTTATTTCATGATATGTGTTTGGGTTCGTCCTTTCCATTAAGTGGGGTAGATAGGAAAGATGCGTTGCATAGGGCCTTTAGTTAGGCTCCTCAATCCTCTATTCTTTCTTAATATTTCATCCCTTGACTTTACCTCTTACTAAACCTGCAAAGCACACATGCAGAAAAAGTAACGATACCAAAGAATGCAAGGAAAGCACAGTGAGGTTTCAAATTCGCATATGCACAGGCCATTTTCGTTCAAACTGCATACCAAACATCCAAAACTGCCCGCCCAACTCGACCCATCATTTTGGCTCACACAGATATGCGAAACACTTACCAAAAACCATCCACTAACGTCTTCCTAAAATCTCCCACAACAGCCGACATCCAGACCTTTCCACCACAAATCCAAACAGCTACGATAATCGCCTCCAACATCTTCACCGCAAACGCCACATCCACCTCTCCCAATCTCTTCACCAAACCTAGACTTCTCTCACCTGCCCTATAACCGCTGCAATTTGCCATTAACCCATACAAATGCTTCACAGTCTCAAGGGATGCCCAAAAGGAGCAAGGATAATGAGAATCGGGGTGTTTCGGCATGTAACTCGAAGTGCAGCATGCACTGGGGTTCTTTTGAAGAGTGCGGTAGCTCTGAGGTTTTCCCCAAATAACAATTGTATGTTTAGTCAGCGCACGTTCGGGCCGAGAGCCACTTCCGAAGACTGCTCACCCCAGTTAAGTACAGAGATTCGACACGTGGCAAGGTCAAGAGAGAATGAAGCCATTTTTATTTCGAGCCTGGCGGGGCGTGGCCTCAGCAGGGGGGGACTGCTATGCGCTCAATGGGGAGGCTCGGGAAATGCTACACATGCGTTTGATCTGATTCTTGGCTCCTCCCCATCCTTTGGAGGCCCATGAAAGAAGCATTTGGCTCCAAACGGTCTTCTTACTTTTTCTTCTCTCCTTCGCCATAGCTGCACAAGGCAGTCACCCAATAAACTCTCCAGCACCCAGTGAAATGTCACCAAGTCAGTACGGAACGAGTGAGAGGGCAGAGCAGCAAGCGAGATCGGGGTGGAGGAAGTGATTGCCAGAATGGACCGGGATCATCCCCCGGGTCATCGTCGCTCAGTTTACGCAATCCAGCAGCCAACATTCACATTTGCAACCTCTTACACATCTCCGTTAAAATGTTCCTCTCACATCTAACATGCTCATCCACTGTTGGAACTCAAGAGAAATCGGCAAGGAAGTCCCCGAACAACCGTTCTTTGTTTTCAAAGCGACCTCACGCTAACACAACTCATACCTCGCACATCTAAGCCGCTAATGCTACGCTCGCACCTCTCATTCCCACACCACAGACACCTTCAGTTTTTTCTCGTCCCTAACTAGTGATTGGGCTGCGCCGGTCCCGTCTGCACAGGGTACACAAGGTCACTACTCACTGCCTCTCCCTTTCTGGGCTATCCTGGTATTTTCCTCGGGTGGTTTGTGTGAATAACTTAGCAGTCTTAATAGTGCCAAGTTTATTTTTGGTAATCTGCAGTCTTTGTCACACCCATGAATGCCTTGTTTTCCCACTGCTGTAAATCTGTGAATAAACCCATACTGTAATCACATAACTTTCCTCGCTTATCAATAATAATTTTTTTCATTTTAAATGGTAGCGCCAGCTCGTTTTTTGTCTTTTCCTCATTTGGTCCAGCAATGGTCCCGCAACCGCACCTTAGCATAAGCTGGGAAGTATAACCCAAAATCTGCCCTATTAACCGGTGCGTACATTGGCAGCTTCCGCTCAGTCTGCACCTGATACGGCAAGTAACACAAGTAACGCATCGAGCGGCATGATTCCCCGATAAGGAGAACGCGTGTTCCCAGTTAAACAGTAAATCAACAGACGGAAGGAACTGGTCACGTGGTCAAATTATTGGGTGTTCGCGGTCGTTAGTGACCCGCCGCGACACAACTATTGTCGTGCAATGGCCTGAGATTCCCGATGGTCAGGGAGATATCTCTCCCTTTTGTAAGTACCCCACGCCCCGTGGACACCACAACAAGTGCAAACAGAGAAAGTGTAAATACCTATGGATATTTAATGCCATGAACAAACTTGGTACATCACGTTGATAAAGGTTGTGGTGGAAGTTTCATTGAATTGTGTTGTGGTTTTAGAGAAAAAGCAAACACCTATTTTGGAGGGCAACCCTCCAGGTAGAGCCCTTAGATCTCAAATTTTTAATGGCATGAACAAACCTTTGGGTACACCACAGATGAATGAAGGTTTAATATCCAAAGTTTCATCAGAAACTGTGTGTCGTTGAGAAGAAGAAAATATCTCTGAGGTGGGGCAACCCCCATAAACTCCCACCCCTCCAATAAGACCCCCCCCCGCCCCACAGACCCAAATTTTTTTTTTTAAATGCCGGTGAACAAACTTTGGGTATGTCCACACGTGATATAGGTTGGTCACGTTTATCAGAATTGCATGTGTTGTTTTCTGAAGAGAAGCAACATATTTTGGGGGCAACCCCGTAGACCCCCTGAGGAACCAATATTTTTAATACCATGAAACAAGCTTTTTCGTACATAACATGGTGATGGAATGTTGTGGGTAAAGTTTCATCAAAACAGTGGTGTGTAGTTCAGAAAAGTTGAATAGAAATATTTGTGGACGGACGATGCACCATCCCATAAGCCCCCCGGAACTACGTTCCAGGTGGAGCTAAAAACGGGATTACCAGTGACTGCAATTGTAAAACAAATGAATAACCCGGTCGTACGAAGGTCTCAACGGCTGGGCCCGGTACGGGTTTGTTCTACCCCGAGGGGCTAAACTTTGGAGTGACGCAGTCAGACAGGTCACTTTCCGAGAAGAGGGCAAATCATCTTCATCTGAGGCCAGAGTCCAACCAGCATAGCTTTTTCGGCACGCGGTTTGAAGGACGCTTTGCAAACTGGTCTGCTTCTTGGGCTGGCCTGCCTTCGGTTTCTCTGAAAAGCCCAACAGAAGCAATGCAACAACCGCTTCATTGGTGATGAAACTCACTTGAAACAACCCCACGCACCCTCGTAAATCCATGTGACTTCAACAGGACTCTCATTCAGTCAATTAAGCTGAAGATGTTAATTGATCAGATTATGGTTTGAAAAAGGTTGAAGTACCCTTATTCTTCTTAATCTGAGGCGTTGAGCAAGATTCATGGCTTCATCTCTTATCCGTCAGGTTGTACATCCATAGTCAAATTCAATCTTTGCACTATATGAAAGACAAAAAATCAAATCAATTACATGATTTTTAGAACCGCATCCCTGAAAAAAAAAAAAAATTCATGCATGATCAGTGATTCAAGTCTTTGCCTCAAAAAAGCAAGCCAACTTTTCTTCGATGCACCAAAGGCTGGCGGAAAGGTTCAAAAAATGTACTCCCCGCCTCCTTTATTCCCACATCAAATGCTGCATGACGCAATCGCGCAGGGCACCGAGCTTCCGGCACTACAATACGAGTTGCCGAAAGAGGCATACGTCGTTTTCACTCCGTCTGTTTTCTTCCTCCTTGTTTGTTTGTTCCGGGCAACAATCTCAGCTATCCTTTGGGCTAGGAAGCTGAAATTTGGGCACATACACATACATAAGTGTGAACAATATGCTTTGGCAAAAACGGGTATTTTTAATTTTTTCATCTAATTAATTATTTACTTTCCTTACTTCCATAGGGGCATATCTCAGGCACCTTTTCAGCTTGAAAAGCTGAATATTTGAATGGACAGTGAACAAGTGATTTGGTTATAAAAGGTATTAGATTTATTGATAACAATTATTAGTTACTTTTCAAACAAGTACCGATTCAGATTGAAACAGTGGGTGGTTTAGTATGCATTAGCCAATTTGAATTAAGAAATTAATTATTTTAATAGATAATTAATTATAATTAAAAAAATCAAATAAATTATGTACAGGCACTCCCTCCCAATTCTGTCTCCATGTGCTGAATCTGTGGCAACATGTGTGCTCGACGGATGTTCCGGCAAATGTCACATGCTGGAGGAAAATGTTATTACCACCCCTGCGCACTGCAGAAGGCGAAAAGCAAGGGATAAGCAATCGGTAGTGGTACGTACCTATGGTGTACTCATGTCTGCAATTTTGTTAAGAGCATACATTGAAAATACCCCCGAGCGGGAAGGGCGTCATCTCTGCAGAGGCGATCAGAAGCAAAAATCAAATTAGGGCATCTAAATCATTCCATGGCTCGTGGATCTGGTCGTAGAAATGCAGATAGTCCAGAACAGTGGTCACTTCAAAAAAATAAATGATGAAGGAGACACTTTTCTGAAATAAGTGATCCTAACAACAGCAGGCACGCTTTAAAAATGTGCTCAATGTATGTGATTCTGGGGTTCCACGAGAATGGTCGGTAATATGGGAAATTTCCTGGAACGTGATTATGTGTCAATTGTGATATATATTTTCGGAACAGTGCGATTGTTTTAACAACATAAAAAGCTTCACTAAAAAATAAATTTGTGCTTTAATGTCGACTAAGAACAACGATTTATTCGCGGAATTCTTCAATTCAAAGTTAATTCACTTGCTAGAAGGTAAACGTGCAAACATTGGTTCAGTTTGAAAGCCGATTTCCTTGAATCCCGA
>CM068956.1:99307731-99320731 GCA_035128595.1 Eptatretus atami | reverse complement strand
CACAACCATTGTAGAAAATGACTTCACATAAGTATGACGAAGGGTACGGCATTAGGAGCCGTATTGCCTTATCGGATAGACGTGGATAGGATTCAAGCATTTTGCACCAGTAACTGGACAAAGACACGGACTTGTACAATAATTTCGCTCTGGAATCCTGCTTCAGTCTCAGAAGCTCCTCTTGGGCGATATCATCATCGGCGATGGCGTCTAATGGTGCACTGAATGGGTCTCGGGTCACGTGGATGCTGGAGTCCAGTAATGGTTGCTAAATTGTGCTATTTGAGGACATTTTTGAACGTATCAATGTGCTTAATCTAGCTTCAAGCAGAGACACGAATCTGATGTTCTTCCAATGACAAAATAAAAGGGTTTCTTGCCACACTAGCATTGTTGAAAGTAAAGTGAGTCGCAACCTTTTGTATTATTTCCGCGCCTCTCTGCCCACCTGGAAGTTGAAGAATCCGAAGACATCCAAGTCGAGCATGTTTCTGGCGAAATCAATGAACACCTTCAGTCACTGATTGATCAGTTCGAACACTACTTTCCCGAGCTCGACATCCGTCATTCACCGTGACCCGAGACCCATTCAGTGACCATTAGACGCCATCGCGATGATGATATCGCCCAAGAGGAGCTTCTGAGACTGGAAGCAGGATTCCAGAGCGAAATTATTGTACAAGTCCGTGTCTTTGTCCAGTTACGGTGCAAAATGCTTGAATCCTATCCACGTCTATCCGTAAGGCAATACGGCTCCTAATGCCGTACCCTTCGTCATACTTATGTGAATTCATTTTCCAATGGTGTTGGATGAAAACGAAGTTCCGCAATCGTCTTGAAATCGAGAAAGACATGATCGTCCGTTGAGTGGCGTTGAGCCGCGCATTGCAAAACTCGTGGCTGAGAAACGGGCCCAGCCATCGCATTGATCATGATTGTATCAATAATTTGTTGTCAAAAAATATGAGGCAATAAACGCGAACGATAATGATGTTTCATGTGAACACATGTAACATTGTTCTTCAAGGGTCGCGCTCTGATGCGAGATCTGAATGGGGTCGCCACCAAAAAAGGTTGGGAACCACAGCTATTAGTCAAATTGCTGTTTCAGTTAGTTCCTACCAAGAGTCTTTGACCTAAATTGTTGATAAAAGGAATGGCTTAGCTATGAAACAAACAGACCTGGGTTTGATAACCACTGCACTTTGCCATTATTATGTCATTCTCTTTCACCCAGTGGACACATTATTGCAGTTTGAAGTTATTTTCCTAAGCTTATCAGACCCATGTACTCACTGCCTTTATATTACTACAACTTCCTTTAATTCATTTCTTTGTAAGACCTATAACCTACGTCTTATCCGTGTTTCCTTTGGTTGTCTGCTTTTTAGTATTTCGTCTGATTCTCACCAAGGCCAGCTGGAAAATTCACCATGTTCATCTTTGCCGTTTGTCTTCCAGCCTCCCACTCCCACGAGTAAGCAAAAATGTCAGAAAAATATAAACTTAGGCTGTAGTGCAAATTCATTGGGTATGTTTTTACATCTCAGTGTTTGAACATCCGTTTGTACCATTGAAAATAAATGTTTCTCTTGACGAAATTATTACTTTCCTTGTGGACAGGTGTGGATTGATTGGTGTGTTTAAGGAGACAATATACGTAAATAGGATTAGCATCCAAGTCGGTACAGTACCAATAATTCCACAACAAGCACATTCTTATGTTTCGCAACGGTGGACTAACATAAGCCAGAGCATGCGCTCATATTCAGTCTGGACGGATCCAACCTCTTTTCATTACCATCCCAAAAGCTATCCATGTTTATACTTCGATTAGTGATGATTCCTTACCTCTGTCTTTTGCTCAATGACGACCAACCTCGCTGACACCATGATGCTTTCCAGTTCATGATTGCAAAGGCTACACTATTACAGGGGCACAAGTGTCACGCGCAAGAATAGTAAACACTTAAAATACGCATCTGAATCGAAGAGTGGAGGGTCTCCGCTCTCCAGAATAATGAGGGAGAAGAAGGCAGGGAAAACGATGGGCGAGGAGGAAATCTATCTCGCCGACATTCAGCTGTTTTGAACAAAACACATTTTCATGCTGTTCGAGTGTTTGAAAACTTCAGATCGCGATGCATCACCACGCACGCCTCGAATCGCGAAATTCAAATTGCCTGGGTGAAGTAAAGTTAAAAATGGTATAAATGTGACAGGATGGTGCGCACTATTCAAAATATTCAACATGCATAAAACTCAATGACACGCAAATACTAATTCCAAAAAACACGCAAAACAGAACACGCCATAGAAGGCGAGCATGCAGAAAAGTACCAAGTGAGATAGTTGAGTGAGTATAAGTACAAACCCCCATGAAACTGGAGCATGGGTGAGATATCTTGAGGGTGCTATACACTGAGGCACACTTATTTTTGCTTATTGATTAATTCATGCTGGCCTGGATATTTGGAGCTTGCTTTGAATTACCGCCCACTTTTGTAGTCTTGGACTCGTCAGCGTTCAGGCACCACGTCGCAGCTTGTCTTTCACCACTGCACAGCTTGCTGGTTTTCTGGTGTAATGGACATGTCAGGGTTGAAAGCTTCAGGGACATCGATTATAAAGAAATGTAAAGCACCATAAACAGATATAGCAAGGAATAGATTGAGTGGATTAAGTACAGAGCATCGATAGTGTATGATCCTCGTTTACCAAATTATCGTACGCCTTATGTATGAAACATTCTAAAATGAAAAACTATTGCTACGTTTTGTCCCTTTAACCCCGAGGCTGCATTGCATGCAACAACATTAGTTAATGTCCTGGTTATAGCCACGAACTTGCCTTACTAGTTCAGTCGTGGCGGGTTCAATTATGACCTGCTACCACCAGGAAGTTCCAAAGTCCAAGTAACTTCCCGCCTGTTTGCCACGTTACAATGTTCGAGGGATGTGGAATAACCGAGAGAAAGCCACCGAGCAGGCACTCACCGACCTTTCTAATCCGGGTCAGAAGCACGCATTTGGTCGGTGGGCTGAGCGTGGGTGTGGTGCTCTAGTCAGTTTGGCGGTTTTCAAACGAACTACATCGCAGAATCTAACCATGTAAACGAGGAGTAACCGAGCATAGCCAGCAGATGATCTAACTGCGCGGACCAGGGGTATTTTTCTGAACAAAAGCGAAAGGCACGACGGAGAGATATCACTGGTAAGAGGCAATTCATTTGGTAAAGCGAATGACATAAATAAAATAGGTGATGCTTCAACAAAGTAATATCGCCCAGTGCTTGAGTATGCACCTTCGAAATCAGTCAATCAAACAAACGAGCAGTATTCTATGATGTTCATCGTGTATGCCACTGCGTTTCTCAAATCGAGCAAATAAGCAGATAGCGTCGTGAGCGCCAGTGGATATATACACAAGACAAGTTTGCGGGAGGTGTTTCAAAGCCAGTCGGGTGGAGAAACCGTGGCAAGAGGTATTGAGTGAGTCGGGGTGTTAAGGATCTGCGGATGGGTCGATTGCTCGAGTTTCGTGCTAAACAGCTCTCAATCAGGCCGGTTACTTGATTGAGGAGGACTCGTAGGTCGGGTGCAGAGTGCCGTCAAAATCTTTTACTGTGTGATCTCAAGCTGTTTCAGCCCTGTTGAGAACGTCTGCGTTTAAAAGGCGGCGTAAGCCACAAGCCGGTCGTGTCGTAGCGTGCGTAAGAGCCCTTCTCTTCTGTTCTCCTCCAAGCTCGTTATTAGAGTGTTGTGCTCTCAGCTGAAGACCGTGGCTCACCCGGGTTGGCAGCTAGGCTGTCAATCATGCCAGTATAAACGTGGTTAAACCTCAGTGTCGTGTGCTGTGGCGCTCGGGTGTGAAGCTGATGTGGCGGCTTCAGAGTGCACATTGCCATCAGGCGAGTTGTCGCCCGTGCGGGTGAATTGCAAGGCTCTGTGGTGGGGGGGGTGTTGTGGTTTGAATGGAAACACATGGAAAGATAAGCAGTTTTAAAAACACACGAGATCAGATGTTAGAGCGTCGGGGTTAGAACAAGAGATCATCTCTGATATGTTATGTGTGCATATGTAAGCCTCACAGAGGTATTAGTGTGATGCGTTAGTTCGAAACAATATAAAGGTGAGGGGGGGTGGGGGGGATAAGTGAGAGTGAGCCAGCAGTGTTATAAAGCCGAGAGCATCGAGTCCCGACAAGCACATGTGTTTAGGGGGATGTGGTGTTTTGGCCAAAAATAAATTAGTTGTTCCTTTTCATGAAATCAACGACGAGGATGTAGAGTTTAATTAAACCGTCTTGGGAGTGATTGAGATCGTAGGGCAAGATTGCTGTTTGGTGGATCATTACCTCACCCAAGGGGGCCGGGAGTTGTCCTAGTCGACGTTCGACATCCACCTCTGGGTTCACGCGGTGCGGGCGAGCGTTTTTATCGACGTTGACGGGGCCCGTTTGGCAGCGTCTATGTATGGCTGGTGGATTGCTCTGTGTTCATGTCGGTCTGAACTGATGAAGTTAATAGATCGTCTGAGTGCTGACAGTTGGTGCGCGATGGGTGCAACGATCGCTTAATCGGCAAGGTGGTATTGGGGCTGGTCTGCTGAGGCGTGCACCTCGATCTGGTCGCCGCCTAAAAGAAGACGTGAGACTCGTTTGCGTGAAGCAGGTTTGGGTGTGATCGTTGGGTGACATGCTGTGTAGCGACGGCGTGTGTCGACTCAGTGCCTCAGTGCCTTCAGGTGCTTTGCGGTTTTGACGATATGTTGGTATCAACCTTACAGCTCCTCACAGCTGCCCGTGGGTGGTGGCTCGCATGTGCTTCTGTCAGTGGGTATGACATTTTGGCCGTCCTGCTGGTTTCTTTTGTGGACTCTGCTCTGGGTCTTATTTCTATCTTGGCTTCCCTGGGTTTCTGGGGCGTGTGGGTGGGGTGGTGTGTGGGTGGGGGTGACGAGTGTGGTGGCTGTGACGTCGAGAGTTGTTGTGTTCGAGCCTGTTTTGAGTGGGTGCACTGTGAGGCAGGTTTGGCAGCGACCAATGTTCTCGCTCACGTATTTGTGTGTGGTAGATGCAGTTTATGTTGATCGGCACGACGACTTTCTACTTTGGTAACGATGGTAGTCGTAGTTCTTCCTGCTCGTGGAATGATCTGCGGGTCCCTTGTCTTGTTGTTTAATCGTTATGAGTTAAGTGATGTGATGAGCATGCTGTTTCTTGTTTGATTTTTCTATCTTATGTCTGTTAATCCTTCATTTTTGAGATATTTTCATTATGAATTCACCTATGTTGCAGCCACTAAGGTATTAAAAAATGTGTGTCTGTTTCTTTATTTTCTTATTAATAAATGTCCTTGTTTGACGTTTTTTACCTGTCCTGGTGCGTTGGTGGCGGCTTTCCTTTCATTGGATCCAGGCATTTGTTCGACACCGGAGTAACTGGGCGTGGTTATTTAAAATGCAAATATTAAATGATGGTACATGTTCTTAGAGGCGAGTCATTGTAGAATTGAATAATATGTCGATATTGTTGACATTTTCCATAAAGGGTTGGATATGTTACATTTATTTTGAATTGGTTGCAAATTGTTTATTATTTTATCACCGCTCAGGAGCCCTATATCTAAGTTGGAAAGAATTGCAACACCTGGGTTAAATCCTTCCCATTTTGACCACCTAGAACTGTTTAGAGCGCTTCACGGCACTGACATCCCGTGGACGCCCGTAGACCATAAGACAAAATTTCATGACCGGGCCTGTACATCTCGCTTCAATATGTTCTGTGGGGTGGGTTGGGGGGGTGGCGTTAATGATTAGGGGTGGGTTGGTCTGCGAATCCTGGGGTATGCCTGGGATGTTCAGGAATCCTCACGTGCGAGCTGTTGTGGAAATTTGAATACCAAGTTGGTGGTTTTGGACTTGTCTAGCGCGTGTGGATGTTGTGTGAGGTCGGCAAAATGATTGCCAGTTGGCTGTATTCGTGTTCGTGTGGGGGGTGGGTGTGGCGAACCCGGTCCGAGTGATTGTGCCCATTAGCCTATACGGAGGAGCTTTCGGTGGGGGGGCACCCAACGCGCTGCGTACAGGAGTAGTGTGTCCCAGAGTTAGTGATTGATGATGATCCTTCAGACAATAGAGACCACTTCGACATTTTATAGTGCGTGCTGGTCGTCGTGCGTGCGTGGCTGCGTTCGCTTGTTCGCTCTGATGTCACGGGGGGGGGGGGGTGGGGGGGTGAATTCTTTTATAAAAGTTACAAACTCCGAATATCTGTGGGGGGTGGTACAAATAAACCTTGTGTGGGGTTAGTCTCCTGGCAGGGGCGGGGAGGGGTCGTTCTCAATGTAAATTTTGTACTGAGGGTGGGGGGGGGGTGCCCACCTGCTTATCATGTTATGAGACTTTCTACGCAGAGAGGTGACAGTCAGAGCGAACAGGGTAGAAAAAAAGAGGGGTGAAGAGGGACAGAGGGATGGGGGAGAGGTGGATGGTTGAGTTAGGTGTTGAAAGAGCATTCTATGCAGAGATTGCTTTCTTTCTTCTGGCGCGGCGGAATGAGTTGGGTTTGGGCAGTGGCACAAGTTCAATTATTGTCCTTCAGCGAAGTAAAGGGTGGCTCTGCTGGTATATATATAGATAACCCTCGAACATCGCACCATCTTAGCCACAGGTGTGTATAATACAGTGCATTTTGTTTCCCCTCACGATTGGGAGTGACAGTGTTAGAGGTGGCACTGAGTGAGCATCTGGTGGTGAACACCGGTTGGGAAACTCATTACATACGCATCTAGTCAATTGATTTTGTGTGGCGGACGCGCGTGGAATGTCATGAGAGATGAGACGGTGGGGGAAGATCATTTCCATAATTGCTCGAGTGAAGAGATGTTAGTCCAATTTAAAAAAACGATTATCCGGTCTGTTATTCGCCCAAAATTTTTTTGTGCTAATTGGGTCAGGATCTCATCCTCGAGGTAAAAGCATGGTGAGGGTATGTGTGCAGAAAATTTCCAGATGTGTGTCGGCTTGGTTGAAGCGGGTGATGAGCGCGATGTTTCCAGGAACTAACCCGGCGGCGGGTTGGGGAGATTTAGAGGGTTGGACGGTATCATTCACGTTCAAAAGAAATGTGAATAATGCTGGGCTTCTTGCTGCAGCCCAAGGGGAGGGGGTTGAGCAGTGGATTCGGTGTGGTGATGAGGGATGGACAGGCGGTAATGGTTAGGCGCTGAGCGCAATAGGAAGACCACCTGTGTGCAGCTGTTCTGGTACATTTTTTTAATGGATCATAGTGTAGATTCATTATTCGTATTGTGACGGTATAGAAGTGCTTTGCTACAGCATTTTTCTGTTCTGTACTTCAGGGCCAAAAATGGTGCAATATATTTTCGATGGCCTAAATTCTTAGGAGCATCCAACATATAAACTGGCATGTGAAGCAGATGTTGTGATTTCAAGTTCAAGTCAATGTCAACCCAGAGTGAGCCGACTCGCCTGTGAGGGACAGGGGTCCCAGGTGAGCCTCTCGCCCTTTGAGACAGGTCCCAGGTGAGCTCTCGCCTTTAGGACAGGTCCCAGTGTTGAGCCTCTCTGGCCTTGATGGACAAGTCCAGTTAGGCTCTCGCCTTGAGGACAGGTCCAGTGAAGTTCTCGTCCTTTGAGACAGGGGTACAGGTGAGCCTCTCTGCCTTTGGAGGAAGTCCCAGGGAGTCCTCTCGCCTGTTGAGGACAGTCCCAGGTGAGCCTCTCGCCGTTTGAGGAGCAGGGTCCCACGGTGAGTGAGCCTCTCGCCGTTTAGACCAGGTTCCAGAGTGAGGACTCTCGCCTTTTGAGGACAGGGTCCCGGTGAGGAGCCTCTCCCATTGAGACAGGGTACCAGGTGAGGGCATGTCTCGCCTGGTTGAGACTGGGTTCCCAGGTGAGTAGAGCCTCTCGCTTGCTTTTTGAGGGGCATGGTCCCAGGGAGCCTCTCGCCTTTGAGGCAGTTCCAGTGAGCGCGTCGTCGCCTTTGGGCATGGTCCCAGGGGAGCCTCTCGCCTTTGAGGGCGAGTCCCAGGTGGATGGCGTTCGCCTTTGAGGCATTGTCCAGGTTGGCTTCTCGCCGTTGAGGGCGAGGTCCCAGTGGGCCTCTCGCCTTGAGGCATGGTCCCAGGGTGAGCCTCTCGCCTTTGAGGCAGTCCCAGCTGTGAGCCTCTCACATTTGACGGCAGGGTCCCAGTGAGCCTCTCGCCTTTGACGGCAGGTCCCGTGAGGCCTCTCGCCTTTGACGGCAGGTCCAGTGAGCCTTCTCGCCCTTGACGGAGGGTCCCGGGTGAGGCCTCTCGCTTAACGGCAGGTTCCCATGGAGCCTCTCGCTTGAGCGCAGGTGCCCAGTGAGGCCTGCTCGCCTGTTGAGGGCAGGTCTACAGCTAGAGCCTCTCGCTTTAGGAGGGCATGTCCCAGGTGGGCCGCTTCGCCTTTGAGGGGCAAGTATCAACGTCTTTGAGCAGAGTCTCAATCAGAGGTGTTCCAGTCTTTGAGGGCTAATTCAAGTCAAGTCTCGCAGTCTGAGCAAAATTGTCGAGCGTTCCAAGTCTCCATCGGGGAAGTCTCAAGTCAAGTCTCCAGTCGAGGGCAGTCTTCAGGTTCTGATGGCAAGTCTCAAGGTCTGAGGGCAAGCTCAAGTTTAAGTCTCAAGTCTTTCAGGTCAGCGTCTACAAGTCATTGGGAACGTCGCAAGTTCTTTTGAGGCAACGTCTCAAGTCATTTATGGGCACGTCGTCAAGTATGTCCACTGTCATAATGCATTATATGATAGAAATCATAGATATAAACGTTGTTACTATGAAAGCCTTTGGTATGCAAGAAGGTTTACACGTATTCGGGATGAGGCTGTTGTTGATCTGAGCTTTTGATGCATTTTTTTTGGGAATTGTAACGGTTCTCTTGTTAAAAGTAAGATGACGATGCGAGAAAATGAAAATGGAAAACTTTATTCGAAACTCGTTGAGCAGACTCTTGTGGTAATGTGGTACATTTTGGGGGTGACAAAATGATGTAACAATTGGAACGAAAACTTGACCAGACTTCATCTTTGGCATGTCATTTAATCGGTGAGCGGCGTGCGAATATAGAGGGTTGTGTTCAAAAATGTTTATAAAGCAGAATCAAGGATCGGAACGTCGGAAATCTCCGGCCGATTGCTCCCGTTAACAAAGTGACAGGGTTCTCCAAATATCCGGCGATGATGTATTCGTTATTTGTACCGATAATTCAAGACCTCTTTTGTTACGAGGTAAAGGAATAATTGGCAAATGTTACAGATAATTCTGGGCAATTTCAGAAGATATAGAGTCCTCGAACTTCAATTTTCAGTTTAATATCAAACAATTTTTCGTCAGTCTGGCTGAGTGCAGGATTATGCCTTTACTCCAGGCGGCACCCTCACGCAGCATTTTGTCAGATCGGCCTGAACATCATGTAAAAGTTAACCTAAAATGTGTTTAAATTAATTACTATTTATCTATTAACAAATACTTTCAAGGATGCCTCTGATAATCCCGAGTTTATGTTCATCTATATTAACTTGACTGGAATATTTTGTGGAAATTCCAGTCGAGGCTCACCAAGGCCAAAACTATGACGCACAGAGTGATGGAAGTTAGTTTCATGAACATCGCATTTATCTCCTCTTTCTGGAATGAACTATAAATTAATTTTTCCATCCCTTTAATTATTTTGATAGCAATGGACGTTTGATCATTGTTTTTCTTCGGAGGGCGGGGAAAAATTCTGCGAAACGATGTTTATGTTTTGATTTTTTTTTTTGGTAAGCGATATATAGCCAGAGGTGTGTATTATTATAACTCTCATACATATTGCTGTTCGGGAAGGCAAAACTAAGCCATGGAGCAGAGCTGTGTGTCCATGTACGGATGAGAAAACCATGGAGGTAACAGGTAATGAACAGTCTGAATGGACGCACAGAAGCGTAGATGTTCGACATTTCAAGGTTGAAATGTCTGCTGTGCATTTGCTGGGTTGAATACTGGTAAATAGAATAAATTAATTCACGTGCTTCTATTGGGGAATCGTACTGTGAAATTTTTGAAGAGATTCCCTAACACTATATGTCCACTTTGAAAATTTCGCGGAACCTGCGAAGTGAAATGTTGCATGCGCATGAGTAGTAGCAAGCAAGCCACCATGACTCGTCGGTTCGGACGGCGTGAGAGGTGTGTGGGTAAAACCTTCATCTGCCAAAGCTCAAACCGATGTGTGGTGTGTTATTGTTAAGTTGCGGCTATTCGATCGATAATTGTTGTGGGTCGGGGCGGTGGTGCGAAGCGGAGACCGCTAGGTGGAGCAGTTTGGGTCGAGCTCTGGGAATCACCCGGAATTGTATAGGTCTCACTTGGGACTAGACGGGGTCCCTTTATCGGACCGAAGATCCCAATATGGGCGAGCCGCGTGGATAGGTTCGCATGCCAATTGCAAGTACTTTAATAATAGCCCGACGTCGTGCCAACTTACCAGGAAAAATTCGAGCCCTCGCGGGGGAGCGATGCAGGAGGAGCGCGCAGTAGCGGGGTGCGTGCGAGGAGGCCGGGGTGGGACCCGAGCGGATGGCACTAGAGTCCGTCGGTCCAAAGCGTTACATCCCGGGTTGTGCAAACAACGCCTTTTCTAGATTCCCAGCACGCACCGTGTTAAAACCAGACACAAGAAAACAGTCAGAAACGAGCTGAGTTACAGTTAACAATTATGAGGGTTATTTATTAACGTAGTGGAACGGAGGGAAGCACGTAGAGGGCCAGGTTATTCACGACTAAGAAGAAGCAGAGGCAAATTATGTACAGCTGACAGGCATGGGCTTAACAATTTTACTACTTATGAAGACGGTCTCACGAGCAGACAGCTTCACCATCACACAACCACACCACACACACACACATCACACACACAACACACACACACACACACGGATTACAGAAGGACATGGACGTGTTCCTACCTCGTGTGGTTGGCTGACAGCAAGCAACCAGGCCAGTCGTCGAGATGCAGTCGCGAAGACCATGGGGCGCCAGCGATGGGAACGGAGGCAGAGCCCAGAGAACACGCGCTCGATGATGAGAACGGCCTGGAGAACCAGGGCACGACGGGGATCGAAGCAGAGCCAGAACACTGTGCGCGGTCGAATAAACGGCCCGAGAACCAGGCGCAGCGAAGCTATCAAAGTTCCAGAGCTCCACTGGCAGCGGCTCGTCCCGGCAGACCCAAAACTCTCCTCTGTTCTCCAGCATATCACGCCGCACTTACCCGTCGGCTCTCTTTCCTTTCTTACTCTCAGCTGGCCGTCCGGTTCAGGCGGTGCCCTCTT
Organism: Eptatretus atami; assembly: GCA_035128595.1. Lineage (NCBI taxonomy): Eukaryota > Metazoa > Chordata > Myxini > Myxiniformes > Myxinidae > Eptatretus > Eptatretus atami. Next base: position 99,309,373 of record CM068956.1, on the reverse strand, counting down.
CTCATGGCTCGACGCAGAGTCTCGCTCGAACCCCTCCATTGGCTGAGAGGGGCGCCGATGCCCGTATTTGGAGCGAAATCAAGTGCCAATGCGCGCAAAGAATACCGCTCTGCACAGTTTGACCTAACATCATGCTAACCTAACATCGTTGCCGACACGCAGCGTTAGCGCATGGCGACGTCGAGTGAGGAGCGAGGTGAAGTGGGAGGGATGTGCTGTCGTTTTAGTTATTGTTGATGAGTTATAAAATAAAATCCTATCAAAATAACTCCGCAGCGCGTTGGTAACATTAATTACCATCTAACAAGGGACGGGCGAGCTATCTGATCCACATTACTTTATTCGAAATAACTGAGCTATGAGGACCTGGGTAGTTGAGGTGCTCATGGCTGGTCCAGATTGCGGTAACAATATTACAACTCTCATCTTGATCTATCGTATGTATGTATGTATTTTGTATGTATTCCCAAATTGTAGACCAAAAGGTATGATAGCACAATAATTTTGAGTTGCCACCTTACTCACCATTTCTCCTGCTTGTGTCTTAGTATATCAAGTTCGTTGAATTGAAACAAAAAATTTATTAAATCAATCCAGATTCAGTCAGTATTCTTCGGAGTATTTGTGATCGAATATCCAAACAACCTGCAGCGGTGGTTATAGTTTCGCTGGAGCTCTCTGTTTTTTCTGAAATATTATTTATTTTAAATCTCAAAATTTAGTACGAGACAAAGACGATTTATTTTTATGTATAAAATAAAAATCATGCCATTTTATAATTACTTCCGTTGTTCATAATAATATAAAATTGTGTTTCGAAGGATTACCACACAATAACTTCGTCGACTTTCTTTCTCCGTTTTTTTTTGTCACATGACAAGCAAATCCCCTTCTTTTGTATAGAGGTGAATTAAAAATTTGCGCACGATGGAGGTGTGCCCAATGCACACAAAAAAAGACACAAAAATTAGATCATGCAATGAAGAGGAAGTTCTTTTAGATCTGCCAAGAATGAGGAGCAAACGATTGCGTAGGTCAAGAACGATTTGCGAGACTGCAAGAAGCGAAGACGAGCAAAGAGAACAAAAGACGCACAAGAAAAGGTCTGAATGCGTCTCAAGGATCCTCTGAGAGAAGAGGCAAACGGAAGAGATGAAGAGCCGGAAATGAAGAACTGACGTCGTTCGAGGTGATCTCAAGAAATAGAACGCAAAACAGGAAGGAAATAAAAGAGATCGGAAGATGAAGAAGCGATTAAGAGGCTGTTAGGCTGAACAGCGGGCAGAGATTCAACAGACAATAATGGCTCAACTGCAAGGAAAATCGGTCTGTGATGTTGGTTGAAGAGACAAGGTTTTGCTGCTCAGTGTCGAGGCGTACTGTTTGCGTCTGGATGAACGGGAAAACTTTGTGCTGCAATGAGGTAAGTAAACCATTTCCTCTGGGCATCCCTGATGAGACTCATGAATTTGGTATACAAGTGACACACAAAGCAAACGAGTTTCAGAAGATATTAGAGCAATACAACCGTCTCTTTCAACTGACTCAGGTTGTGTGCCAGAGGAGTGTGCCAAGAATTGGATGGAATCCTTCAGTATTCATTTCGAGGCCGAGTTATCATTACCTTGGTTCTCTCTCTCTT
>CM068956.1:99292444-99306946 GCA_035128595.1 Eptatretus atami | reverse complement strand
ATCAGTTCCTCGCCGATAGTGTGTGGCTTTTTAGCTTTTGCAATGAGCAACAAAACACGATAGGATGCTTTCACAGCACGTGCATTGGTCTGATGACATTTACCTTCTTTATCCAAGCGGGAATTCCTAAGGGTGGTTAATTTCCATTCGAAAAATGAGCGATCTCTATCTTTGTATGCTGCATGTTTTGATGACAGATGCCGTTGTAACTTGTTACGTTCTATACTATACCCAAAGTTGAAAAGTTGTTACTTTTTGTGAAGGAATATGGCCGGCGCGTGCAGAAACGACCTTACAATGACAAATTCATTGAGCTAGGTTTCTATTATGTGACAGAGCGTGGAGTCCAGAAACCTCAGTGCGTCATTTGTTATGAAGTACTTTCGAGTGAATCCATGAAACATAACAAGTTACAACGGCATCTGTCATCAAAACATGCAGCATACAAAGATAGAGATCGCTCATTTTTTCGAATGGAAATTAACCACCCTAGGAATTCCCGCTTGGATAAAGAAGGTAAATGTCATCAGACCAATGCACGTGCTTTGAAAGCATCCTATCGTGTTTTGTTGCTCATTGCAAAAGCTAAAAAGCCACACACTATCGGCGAGGAACTGATAATGCCATGTGCCAAGAAAATGGTTTCTCTCATTGATCGGAGAAGACTATGGTTAGTAAACTCGCGATCATACCTCTCTCGAATAACACTGTTCATCGTAGAATTTGTGACATGAGTGAGGACATTACCGCACAGAATGTTACAGATATCAAGCAGTCACTTTGCATGCCATACAGCTGGATGAATCAACGGACATTGCATCATGCACACAATTGATGGTTTGGGTCAGATTCATCAAAGATGGTGATTTGTGGACGAGGCCTTTGATGTGCAAGTCATTGGAACCAACAACTAAAGGAGTTGACATTTTTACATAAATCAAAACCTTTTACAATCAAGAAGGTCTGGACTTCAATAAATGATTGATCGACAACAGATGGAGCTCCTGCCATGCTTGGCAGGCATTCTGGCTTTAAAGCTAAATTACAGCGAGTGGCTCCTCATGCATTTATGATACATTGCATGATCCACCGGGAGGCGTTGGCTGCTTGCACAATGCCGAAAGTCTCATGAACGTATTGTCGCAGGTGATCAAAAAATCGTGAATCACATCAAATCTAGCACATTAAACACGAGGTTATTCAGATATTTCTGTCATGAAATGGACGCTGATCACATTAACTTACTGTTCTACACTCAAGTACGATGGCTTTCACGAGGAAACGTTCTGCGTGTTTACGAGTTACGTGAAGAGTTAAAAGAGTTTTTACGTACACAAAACAAGAATGAATGGGTGGAATGCTGAGTCCAGTAACTGCTTGCTAAATTGTGCTATTGACTGACATTTTGAACGTATCAATGTGCTCAATCATACGCTTCAAAGCAGAGACACGAATCTGATGTTCTTCCATGACAAAATAAAAGGGTTTCTTGCCACACTAGCATTGTTGAAGATAAAGTGAGTCGCAACCGTTTTGTATTATTTCCGCGCCTCTCTGCCCACCTGGAAGTTGAAGAATCCGAAGACATCCAAGTCGAGCATGTTTCTGGCGAAATCAATGAACACCTTCAGTCACTGATTGATCAGTTCGAACACTACTTTCCCGAGCTCGACATCAGTCATTCACCGTGACCCGAGACCCATTCAGTGCACCATTAGACGCCATCGCGATGATGAATATCGCCCAAGAGGAGCTTCTGAGACTGAAGCAGGATTCCAGAGCGAAATTATTGTACAAGTCCGTGTCTTTGTCCAGTTACTGGTGCAAAATGCTTGAATCCTATCCACGTCTATCCGATAAGGCAATACGGCTCCTAATGCCGTACCCTTCGTCATACTTATGTGAAGTTCATTTTCTACAATGGTTGTGATGAAAACGAAGTTCCGCAATCGTCTTGAAATCGAGAAAGGACATGATCGTCGCTTGAGTGGCGTTGAGCCGCGCATTGCAAAACTCGTGGCTGAGAGAAACAGGGCCCAGCCATCGCATTGATCATGATTGTATCAATAATTTGTTGTCAAAAATATGAGTGGGCAATAAACGCGAACGATAATGATGTTTCATGTGAACACATGTAACATTGTTTCTTCAAGGGTCGCGCTCTGATGCTGAGATCTGGAATGGGGTCGCCACAAAAAAAAGGTGGGAACCCAGGATCTAGAACAACACGAGCCATTTTTTTGAAATTTTGCTCTCGTTCCGATTTTATAGTCCTTCAAACTTCGCTCTGATTCTTACATGTCCGGTGCTAATTTGAAGTGGTCATCCGGAGGCCAGTGCCAATCTCTGAAGATGCTTCCCGGTCCTGCGCAAATTTTTGCCCCGTATGGGCCGTTCATAAAGTACATACAAAAATGAGGGGTGGGTGCGTTTAAAGCCCACGTACGGGCTGCGTACAGGGGTGGGTGGGTGGTTTTGAAACCAGAAGTAGAGCGTACGTACTTTATGAACTGCCCCTATTCCATTCTGGCACAGAGTTACTTTTTATCCCCCGCCGCGTGGCGGAAGGGGGATATTGTTGTCACCCGGTTCGTCCGGCTGGCTGGGCGTCAACATTTATAGCTGTGAGTGCGATAACTCATTAAACTTCGCCATATCGATTTGAAATTGGGTCCACACATGTACCACCTGAAAAGGGAAGAACCTTATTGATTTGGGCGTGGCCGGATCCAAGATGGCGACTGGGGCGGTCGTCCGTCCGTCCGGCTGGCTTTAGCGTCAACATTTATAGCTGTGAGTGCAATAACTCATAAAACTGTTCGCCATATCGATTTTGAAATTTGGGTCACACATCTATGTACCACCTGAAAAGGAAGAACCCTATGATTTTGGGTGTGGCCGGATCCAAGATGGCCGACTGGGGCGGCCATCTTGAAAAAAATGTTTTTTGTAATAAATGGAAAAACGCCTTATCTGATTTAAATTATTTTTCAATGGCGGGGGATCCCCATCTCTGATGCGTATATTTGAACTTGTATTACCGTAGTTTATGTCATAATCGTGGAATTGCCCACCCGAAAGTCGGCTGCTGGCTACCCGCGTGCCTGATCGTTTTAGAGAGAGTTTACAACACGGTCGATATAATCACGTTCCAGAATTCCCATATTACCGACCATTTCGTGGAACCCCAGGTATCACATACATTTAGCATTAAAGCGTGCCTGCTGTTGTCAGGATCACTTATTCAGAAAAGTGTCTCCTTCATCATTTATTTGAAGTGACCGACTGTTCTGGCTATCTGCATTCTACGACCAGATCACGAGCCATGGAATCGATTATAGATGCCCCTAATTTGATTTTGCTTCTGTCGACCTCTGGCAGAGATGACCGGCACTCCCGCTCGGGGGTTATTTCAATGTATGCTCTTAACAAAATGCAGACATGACGTACACCAGGTACGTACACTACCGATTGCTTATCCCTGCTTTCGCTTCGCGAGCGCAGCGGGTAATAACATATCCTCCAGCATGTGACATTGCCGGACATCCGTCGATGCACATGTTGCACAGTTCAGCACATGGAGACAGAATTGGGAGGGAGTGCTTACAATAATTTATTGATTTTAATTAATAATTAATTATCATAAAATAATTAATTTCTTAATCAATTGGCTAATGGCATACTAAACCACCACTGTTTCATCTGAATCGGTAACTTTTTGAAAAGTAACTAATTAATTGATTCATCAATAAAATCTTAAAATACCTTTTATAACCAAATCACTTGTTCACTGTCATTTCCAAATATCAGCTTCCAAGCTGAAAAGGTGCCTGAGATATTGCCCTAATGAGAAGAAAGTAAATAATTAATTAATGAAAAATTAAAAAAATACCGTTTTGCCAAAGCAATTGTTTCACACTATTGTTCTGCCCAAATTTCAGCTTCCTAGCCCAAAGGATAGGCTGAGATGTTGCCCGGACAAACAAACAAGGAAAAAACAGACGAGTGAAAACTGAGGTATGCTTCTTTCGGCACTCGTTATTGCTAGGTGCCGAAGCTCGGCTGCCCTGCGATGACGTTCATGCAGCATTTGGATGTGGAATAAAGGAGGGCGGAGTACAATTTTTGAACCCTTTCCGCAAGCCCTTTGTGCATCGAAGAAAAGTTGGCTTTTTTGAGGCAAAGACTGATATCACTGGACTCATGCATGGAATTTTTTTTTTCAGGATGCGGTTCTAAAAATCTATGTATTGATTGATTTTTGTCTTTCATAGTGCACAGATGAATTTGACAGGATGTACAACCTGAGGATGAAGAGATTGAGCCATTGAATCTTGCCTCAACGCCTCAAGATAAAAAAGAAGAATAAGGGTACTTCACCTTTTTCAAAACATAATCTGTATCAATTAACATCTTCAGCTTAATTGACTGAATGAGAGTCCTGTGAAGTCACATGGATTTACGGGTGCGTGGGTTGTTCAAGTGAGTTTTCATCACAATGAGCGTTGTTGTGCATTGCTTCGTTGGGTGCTTTTTCAGAGAAACCGAAGCAGGCCAGCAAGAAGCAGACCAGTGCAAAGCCGTCCTTCAAACCGGTGCGAAAAAGCTATGCTTGGTTGGACTCTGGCTCAGATGAATGATGATTTGCCCATGCTCTCGCGAAAGTGACCTGTCTGATGCGTCACTCCAAGTAGCCCCTCGGGAGAACAAGCCCCGACGGGCAGCCGGTTGAGACCTTCGTACGACCGGGATCATTTGTTTTACAATTGCAGTCACTGGTAATCCCGTTTTTAGCTCACCTGGAACGTAGTTCCGGGGGGCTTATGGGATGGTGCATCGTCCGTCCACAAATTCTTTCAACTTTTCTGAAACTACACACACTGTTTTGATGAAACTTTACCACAACATCCATCACCATGTGTTACGAAAGCTTGTTCATGGTATTAAAAAATATTGGTCCTTCAGGGGGTCTACGGGTTGCCCCCAAAATATGTTTGCTTTTCTTCTCAGAAAACAACACATGCAATTTTGATGAAACTTGACCACAACCTATATCACGTGTGACATACCAAAGTTTGTTCACGGCATTAAAAAAAAAAATTGGTGTCTGGGGGGGGGGTCTATGGAGGGAGTTGGGAGTTTATGGGGGTTTTGCCCCCTCAGAGATATTTGCTTTCTTCTCAAACGACACACAGTTCTGATGAAACTTGATTACAACCTTCATCATCTGTGGTGTACCAAAGTTTGTTCATGCCATAAAAAATTTGAGATCTAAGGGCTCTACCTGGGGTTTGCCCTCCAAAATAGGTGTTTGCTTTCTTCTCTAAAACACACACACAATTTCAATGAAACTTCACCACAACCTTTATCAACCGTGATGTACCAAAGTTTGTTCATGCATTAAAAAAATATCCATAGGTATTTACACTCTTCTCTGTTGCATAATTTGTTGTTCGGGGTCGTGGGGTACTACAAGGGAGGAGATATCTCCCTGGACTCATCGGAATCTCAGGCCATTGCACACGAATAAGTTTGTGTCGCGGCGGGTCACTAATCGACGCGAACACAATAATTTGACCACGTGACCCAGTGTCCTCCGTCTGATTACTGTTTAACTGGGAACACGCGGTTCTCCTTATCGGGGAATCATGCCCTCGATGCGTACTTGTGTTACTTGCCGTATCAGGTGCAGACGAGCGGAGCTGCCAAGTACGCACCAGTTAATAGGCAGATTTAGGGTTATACCTTCCCAGCTATGCTAAGGTTGCGGTCGCGGACCATGCTGACCAAATGAGGAAAGACAAAAACGAGCTGGGTACATTTAAAATGAAAAAATATTATTGATAAGCGAGGAAAGTTATGTGGTACAGTATGGGTTTATTCACAGATGTACAGCAGGGGAAAACAAGGCATTCTATGGGTGTGACAAAAGACTGCAGATTTACCAAAATAACTTGCACTAAGGACTGTCTAAGTTATCACACAAACACACCGAGGGAAAATTACAGATAGCCAGAAAGAGGAGAGGCAGTGGAGTAGTGACCTTGTGGTACCTGCTGCAGACGAGAGGACCGGCGAGCCCCAATCACTTAGTTTAGGGGACGGAGAAAAACTGAAGGTGTCTGTGGTGTGGGAATGAGAGGTGCGAGCGTAGCATAGCGGCTTAGTGTGCGAGGTATGAGTTGGTGAGGTCGCTTTGAAAAGAACGGTGTTCGGGACTTTCCCTTGCCGATTTCTCTGAGTCCACAGTGGATGAGATGTAGATGTGAGAGGAACATTTTAACGGAGATGTGTAAGAGGTTTGCAAATGTGAATGTTGGCTGCTGGATGCAGCTGAAACTGAGCGACGATGACCCGGGGGTGATCCCGGTCCATTCTGGCAATCACTTCCTCCACCCCGATCTCGCTTGGCTGCTCTGCCCCTCTCACTCGGTCGTACTGACTTGTGGTGACATTTCACTTGGGTGCTGGAGAGTTATTGGGTGACTGCCTTGTGCAGCTAGGTCGAAAGAAGAGAAGAAAGTGAAGAAGACCGTTTGGTGAGCCAAATTGCTTCTTTTTCATGGCCTCAAAGGAGGGGAGGAGCCAAGAATCAGATCAAACGATGCTGTAGGCATTTCCAGCTCCCCATTGGCGCATAGCAGTCCCCCTGCTGAAGCCACGCCCCGCCAGGCTTCCGAATTGAAAATGGCTTCATTCTCTCTTGAACCTTGCCACGTGTCGAAAACTCTGTACTTACATGGGGTGAGAGTCTTCGGAAGTGCTCTCCGGCCCCGAACGTGCGCTGAACTCCATACAATTGTTATTTGGGGAAACCTCAGAGCTATCCGCACGTCTTCAAATGAACCCCAGTGCATGCCTGCACTTCGAGTTACATGCCGAAACACCCCGATTCTCATTATCCTTGCTCCTTTGGCATCCCCTGAGACTGGTGAGCATTGTATGGGTTAATGGCAATTGCAGCGGTTATAGGAGGTGAGAGAAGTCTAGTGTTTTGGTGAAGAGATTGGGAGAGGTGGATGTGGCGTTGCGGTTGAAGATGTTGGAGGCGATTATCGTAGCTGTGCATTTGTGGTGAAGGTGTGGATGTCGGCTGTTGTGGGGATTTTTAGAAGACGTGTGGAGTGGTTTTGGTAAGTGTTTCAGCATTCTGGTGAGCAAAATGAGGGTCTGGTTGAGGCGGCAGTTGGGATTTTGGTATGCAGTTTGAACGGAAAATGGTGTGCATATGCGAATGAACCTCACTGTGCTTCCTTGCATTCTTGGTATCGTTACTTTTTCTGCATGTGTGCTTGCATGGTTTATGTAAGAGGTAAAGTCAAGGGATGAAATATAAGAAAGAATAGAGGATTGAAGACCTAACTAAAACCCTATGCAACGCATCTTTCCTATCTACCCACTTGACATGGAAAGGACGAACCAAACACATACTCAATGAAATAACCTGTCTTAGGATCACTATATGTTGTGTGTTATTGCCTCGGAGTGCCGGTTTTACAAAACCGCAACAATATTTGTGGGTCATCCTGCCTACCATGGTTCCCTTGTTATCTTATCCAGCCGCTGCCATGTGAGCTCCCAGGGGTATCGCCCCATGTTATTTTTTTACTCTATGTGGGTATATCCTTACACTTGGGCATGGACTACAACGGCTTGGATCTGTGTTGAATACGTCATCCTAAATGTCTCCAGCTCTTATATGAATTTGACATTTTCAAGCATTCCCTTGAAAAGCAATCCAGAGTGAAGAAAAATGTGCCAAAAATACAAACAAAACAAATGTGGAATCATTCATCAAGTTGGCATTGCATTTAGGGGCCATCTCTCTGTGTGCACATAGAGGGCTATTATTGATTCTGCTACGTTTAGAGTGCATAAGAACTGTCACGGGTTTTTTTTTTTTTTAATCATCCTCAAGTTTCCAACTTGAAGCCAAAACGTAAAAGTGGCTTTATTCCTGTTTTGTGGGACAGAGAACACTACAAACATCCACGTTTGTAGAAAAATTAATTTCATCCTTTAAAAATAAAAATATCCCTGTAATCGTGTCAAGAGGCGTCGTGCATCGAGCTTTGATCTGAAGTCAAGGTCCTTTAACCAGTGTAAAACAACTAAATAATATGATCGTGTTTGCTCATTTCCTATGTTTTTGCATCATCCCAACTTTCATTGGTATAATTACTTTTGTTGTAAAATTGTGCGACCACCATCGAAATTTAATACAACGTTTATTGCTTTCAGCCCGTCGAGAGTAAACTTTGTCAGAGCATTCACCATACTGCATGATTATGGCATTCTGATGGGTGGCATTTCAAGCCCAACCCTCATGCATTAGTTTCCATTTGTCTCTTTGTCATGGGATTGTTGTTCTATGGCCCCTCCTATCCCATTACCTGTTCTTGACAAGTATGTCCATTACTATTCCCTTCCCCCTTGGGGTTGTTATTCAGCCCGCAGTATCGAAGAAGTACAACTTGGATGATAGTGAAGAGGAGGAAGAAGAAGACCAAAAGGGAGAGGATGAGGACTTTGATTGTGATGAACCGATGGCTGAAGACGATGGAACTCGGACACGAGGTTGAATTTCAGTCTCTGAAAGTGCGAGCAAGTGAGCAAAACAAGATGCTTTGGTTTTTACTTTGACACCTTTATTGTGTTAAATCATTGGTTGTGCCTAATCATAATTTATCACACAAACTGTCTCTGTTTATGGTATCCCCGGTGTAAATGTCATATACAGGGGTTTCCTAGAAGCCGGTTACCGGCGACCGCGCAGCCGTCTACTCAGAGAAAAAATGTCAAAGGTTGCCGCCTACTTACTTCAGAGCCAATTTTTCGCATTTTTTTTTTATTTTTTTTTGTCACACGAAATTCTTACATCCCCCTGTTTTGACATCCGAGGAAATGGAATATGGTTTCCTTAATGAATGCTAGTTCATCTTACACTATTATTATGTCACACTTACTTCAGATTGCTCACTGTACTCACCATGTGCAGTATCATCTCCCTATTAAGAACTAAGGTGTGCCAAATGTTGCTAAAATGGACTCTTTAAAAGTGCTTCGATACTCCATCTTCCAGACACCTTGGTGTGCCCTAAACCAGGCCTTAAATTAATGAACCTGTTTTAAAAGGCCTGCTTTGAACTAACTATACAGTATAGCTGAATTTTCAGTCCAACCAGTCAGTCAGTCATTTATGTTAAGCCAAATACATCCAGTACAGGCTAAACCACTTGTTTCTTGGAGATTTTCCACCCAACAGGCAATGATAATATGAGAAACTATTTCATGTCAGAAATCATTGCTAGAATGCATCTCCAGCCATCTAGGATCTTCCGGCTTTCCAGGGCCTAGTGGCGCCCTGAACCCTCGGCCATACAAGCTGCGCTCGCTTTGCTCGCTGTGATGTAACCTGCTACTTTTTAATGGTAGGCTCCTACTCCAGCAATAAGAAACCCCTGCATATATGTAGACACAGAAACAATATGTGGGCCCTGCACGTTTTGCTCTCACCGAACATTTAACACAAAAAGCAAATGTACAATACAATAAACCCTCTATCGTTGGGGTGAAGGTTCCTGCGAAACTGCTGCGACAATAAAAACTGCGATTATGGAAACCAAGGGCAATGGGAAAGTGGGGTTCGGTTCCTCGACTTCAATGAAAATATGAAGATCGACGGACAGCCAGGAGTATACACATTACAATTGAAAATGAAGCACGTGGTATGTATGTGTGATACCTATAACAATATATATCATATAATATTGTCACACATACTAATAAAAAGGGTATTGTGTGTCTCCTCATAACTAAAAAACACATAAAACGAGCAGCCTTGAAATTTTGACTATACATACTAAGAAAACTCCAGGAAGCTGCAAGACTGAAAAATTGGGTATTTTGGTTATATTAAAACACAACCTTTTTGAAGAATAATAATGGCCTTATTTAATTATATCCTTCATCGGCGAATCCTTGGCCACCTCGCTGTCGGGTCTAATATGTTTCCTGTGTAAACTTGCTGGAGTATGGAGCCACCATGTTTTTTTGGCCTGCTCAACCATAGCTTTTGATCGGGAACAGGCACACGATGATTTTCTTCATATAAGTTTTATTTACTTATTTATTTCACTTTCTCACTCATTATCAAATGCTTGTTCATCATAGCTACGAATTCGTACGGTATATTGCAATGTTTTATAAAGCCTGGAGATGCCAGTGTTCGTAGGCTTTATTTAGTTTTGCGAATATGAATAACCGGAGAATCTCTTAAACTAAGCATTATTAACAAAATGTAAGCTCCAGATTGAATGTAACGAGCAGTTCCAACTCTGAAAAAAGTGTGATTTGTCTAATTTGAACATTGCAAGGTGTGTTTCCGGTGGGGCATGAGTCTGTTATCAACCGGCAATTGGCTAATCGCTTCCATGCCAGGCGTTGCGTTGAGAGTGCTTGAGTGCTTTAAGCCACTTACCGGAGTTGTACAGTAACAGTTCGTGTCCTGATCGGGATTGTGCAGTCGACAGTTACTATAAGCAGAGGTTACGGTAATTACAGCACAAACGGATGTGGTACATATGGGTAGATCTGGATCTGTACGGACTCTCTCTGTGGGTGTGGTACATGCCATGCCTGTTTAAGGGTGCCATAGGCTGGCAAAGTTTCAATCCTGTATCTTATGGAAGTTCTATCAGGCTTTTCCTTTGTCCTTCGCCCCTGTTTCTAAAGCCAATTTGGTTTCGGATTTTCTGTTTCCCTTTGTGTGAGTTCAAGCAAAATATATTTGTTAACGCCCGATTTCTGAGTCGTTTCCGTTATGAATGGCGTTTTCTAAATTCCTGAGCCAATTTTTTTTTTCCACCCGTCACACGCAAACCTGTTTATACAGAATAAATGTTGTGAACATCTCCCTGAAATCTCCAGTATAATGTGACCATTTTTCGCGTTGAAAGCTACTCAAGGTTCATGGTTGTATACATAAGTACTGTACTCGTAATCACACTGACTCCAACTGCCGATCCCGAAAAAGTGCGTGCTCGTGTGTGTGTGTGTGTGTTTCGTTGTTTTGGTAATGTGGATGGAGTTCCCCCAGGGCAGGCTCAAAGTTCCACCTTCATTTCACTTAAGGTCACGATTCATACCGAGCTGTGAAGTATTCTGTTTTCAAAGTTTTGTGCCGAGGCTCTCGTCAGGATCGTCGCTGAAGCCCGACAGCTCCAACTGTAGTTTCGTTTTGTAATAATATTCCCAGGGATGGGTTTTTAGCTTCACCGTAAAGTAAGTTCCGGTGAGCTTAATGGTAGAAAGATGGCGCGTCATCCGTCCGTCTATCCACAAATACTTGCATTCTCCAGAAACTAACAAACGATCTTCAATGCAAATTTGACACCACCTCCATCACCCGATGATACGCATAAAATAAAATAAAAATACGGGGTGTCTGAAGTGTGTCACAGGCGGGAGAATGATTGGGGGTGAGTGGGGTACCTCCCCAAAGAGGTATTTGCTTTCTTCTTCAAAACAATACACACAACTTCCGTATGAAAACTTCACAGCCTTCATCACCATGACAAACCAAAGTTTGTTCATGACGTTGAGAAAATATTCAGGTTCAGCGGATATTAAAGGGGGCGTTCCCCCACAAAATAACTTTCCTTTTCTTCTTCCAAAACCACACATTTCAATTCGATGAAACTTGACCACCATCTTCAACACCCGTGATGTACTAAAAGTTGTTCACGACGTAAAAAAATTGGGTTCTATGGGGGTTTTCCTCCCAAAAGAGGTATTTGCTCTTTTCTCTTTAGACCATACACACAATTTCGATGAAACTATCACCACAACCTTTATTACTTGCTTGACCATACCAAAGTTTGTTCATCGGCATTTAAAGGAAAATCCTTACGGTATTTACTTTCTTCTCTGTTATGTATTTTGTGAGCTCATCCATGTCTACGGTGTTTCTGGTTATTTATCCAGCCGTACCAAGTGAGCGCCCAGGGGTTTATGCTCCTATGTTGATGATTCTTACACCCACAAAAAATCGTTGCAAGACAACCCCCACCTCTGCCATGATACAAGCCTTCACTATGACACATAGTTATACAAGTTATAATTAACATTCTCTTTGATGACACACTCTAGAGGCTTGTGTCATTAATCATCCATGTGATACAGTTCATGGTTTGCTTCCATCGGGGATGGATAATTTTATCATTAACATATCAGGACGACCCTTAGAAGCTGCTAAATATCTTGACGAGAATGGATCGGTAATGTGAAGATACGATTAACAATCGACGTGATATCGCTATCGTCAATTTTTGCCTCGCGATACGGCGTCACAGTCGTAGTTATCAGTCTCGCCTCAGTGTGTTGGATCATCTGACAGCCCAACACTCCAGCCAAGGATGTTAAAACAGTTCAATGGGATGGTATTCTTCAGCAGATGAAAGCCGTAACATCTGTGGCAGTCGGCCACCGGCAGTCCAGAGCTGGTGTTTGTTGCAAGGCATTCTTATTATGAGCGCTGCTTGGTAGATATTGAAAGTTTTCATCAACCTCAGGGCTTGGAAACTATCTGAATGCATGACTTTTTAGTTTCAATAACTTGATGTCATTGTGCATATCTTTTTTTTTAAGGCCATTTCAGATGGCTACCAGCAAAATGATACCAAATTGCCATTCACTGCACAGCTGCATTACCTGAAGCTCTGCGAGGGCAAGCTCGTTCCTCTTTCAGCACACAGTTCAGACTAAAGCGATGAGCTTAGTTCATCCAGATACTTCATGATCTTGATTCGTTCCTCGATGACTGTTACTTCCAAAATGATGTGGGAAGGTTGTGGTGTAGCTTATTGTGATGTTTCGAGGGCACCCTACCGGAAGTTAAAAAAAAATTACAAACCACAAACAACGTATGATTACCTTTATAAACAATTGGCTACTGTTATTTTAATTACTAAACTGAAAGGGAGGAAACCCAACATTATTGAGGCATTATATGCTATCCTGTTCCACACAGACGACGACTCAAACCTACAGGTAGTGGGACAAAAAAAAAATGGACAACGCCAATGTGAAGTCACTTAATAGGCCATTGAGCGACCTTCTTGTGTGGTCATATGTGTTATGGCATAGAGTCCACCAGCTCTATGTCTGCAGGAGCGATGTGGCACCATTTCTTCCACGAGAAAGTCTATTCACTTACACCTGTTTGCATGGAGTGGGAAAACGCTGTCTCGGGCATTTGTCCAAATATCACAAATGCTCAATTGGATTCAGATCTGTGTGATGAGAAAGGTCATGACATTGTGATAACATCTGTCATGCTCATCAAACCAATTGGGTGACCATGCGTGCTTCTGGGATGGGTGATTGGGGAGGGGGGTCCTTCTTGCAGCCATGTAACCATAATTCAGGCAACATGCCTGTGCAGCATTTTATACCATGACCCAAAGCATCGGGATGTTTGTTTTTAATATAACACATGGCCACACCTGTGTGGAAGCCATTGCTTGGCTGTCCCTCATTTAACCCATAGTTTATCCCTTTTTTTTCTTCTTTTTTTTGTCACTTACCGTAGATTACTGAAATCATATATACCCCAGGAGAGAATAGTAACATGACCCTTCCTGCTGCTCCTTAGGGAACGGTGTACAAGTTGCATCTGTAAATGACTAAATTGGCACAATTTGAACCTGAATCCCCATTCATGAGGCAGGGGTTCAAATGGGAATACTATATTTTTAATTTTGTGTGGTTTGGACTGCTGTGTGAATACTCGCACCCAAATTTCCACTTGAACCTTGTTCATTCTGCATTTCAAAATGAACAAACAGCTTTCTGCTGTGTTTGTTCGGTTGTATACTCACCTTTTATTTTGGACTGCTACCTTTGTTAGCCTTTTACCTTTGTGCATATGGTTCCCTTGCTTTATGTGTCCGTTGCTGCTACCTCCCTGCGTTTTCGAAAGACAGTGATGAGCCAGAGTAAAATGGCACATTTAAATATGTGTGCAAGTTTGCATGCAGTGTGCATACTTGTGCAGTTGTGTTCAATTGCTCATGTACACATTTTCACATCTTACTTGTGGACCCTGTAATGTGGTCCATGTTAGGCACTACAATTGTGATGAGTTGCAAAAATTTCTATTGAACAAAAGTTGCTTGCAAGCGTTAGTTTACAGTCTGATCACCATGATACAAGGTCATGATTTGATCACCATGACACCACCACGGTGATTATCTAGTCACATTATACACAAACGGTAATGGTTTGCTCCTTTTTAATAACTAGCAGAAGATACATACCTATGGGCGATCTATGGTCCAAGCAGTGCAATGTGATTCTTCTTGATGCATACCTTTATTGTGGGTGTATAGGCAACTGACATCTTCTGATAGGCAAAAAACCCAGCGTTATGTGTGTGAAAGAAAAACATACCTACTGCCTATAATTCAAAACGTGTCACCACTGGAAAATCTCTCTTCTTTT
>CM068956.1:99277570-99292074 GCA_035128595.1 Eptatretus atami | reverse complement strand
GCCATTCATGCGCACGTGCACGGGAACTGTCCCTCCACTCTCACAAACTTTGAGTCCGTCCATCGCAGTCAAAAACACAAGCATGGTTTCAGGGGTGCGGATGGGTAGGGGGGTAAAAGTGCACGGTTTTGCTTCAAGTGGCCGAATTGAACCGAACCGTGAACCAACTACGGGTTCACCATATGGTTTTAACAGAGCAAGATTACTAAGGCGAGTGGCCGTTTTTCCCACTCTAATTCGGGTATCAGTGGATTGATATTTCCTCGTCAGGCCAGCTATAGCGCTTGCGCTGGACAGTTATGTTCGCAATTTTAACGAGCATTGCCCAAGTTCTACCGTAAAACCGCGCATTGCTCTTTAAAACCATATGGTTGAAACCCGTAGGTTGGTTCACGCCGTTCGGTTCAATTCCGGCCCTTGAAGGCAAAAACGTGCACTTTGTACCCCCCTACCCATCCGCACCCTTGATGAAACCATGCTGTGTTTTTGACGCGATGACGACTCAAAGTTGTGTGAGAGTGGGGGACAGTTCCCGTGCACTGCGCATGAATGGCTTTGTGACCATGTTGAAGCTTGACAATGACATGAAAGGAGTCATGTTTGCCCAGCGACATGGAGCACTGAAAGTTGTATGATCAAAAGTACTCGTTCAGATCAAAAGTGTGCTTGAAGTAAGGAGTGCCAACACGGGTCCAGCAGGCATTAAATAGTTGGCCGAATATCAAGTTCTCACATCTCATTTACAACGCCGACACTTGCTTACAACTGACATCATCTCTACTTCTGCTGCGACATTGGAAATACCTGCGTCTGCGAAGTGTGTTAAATTTCTGGATTATTACTGGATTCACTCAGTGCCTCTAGTATTTATTTTACGTCGTTTCTTATTGAAGAAGAGCCTTGCTTGAACATTTCGTTTCTCTATACTATTACCCAAAAGTTGAATGTTGTTACTTTTGTGAAGGAATAGGGCCGGCGCGTCGCCTCCAGAGCGAACGACCTTACAATGACAAATTCATTGAGCTAGGTTTCTATTAGTGACAGAGCGGTGGAGTCCAGAAACCTCAGTGAACGTCATTTGTTATGAAGTACTTTCGAGTGAATCCATGGAAACATAACAAGTATACAACGGCATCGTGTCATCAAAACATGCAGCATACAAAGATAGCAGATCGCTCATTTTTCGCAATGTAAAATTAAACCCACCCTAGGAATTCCGCTTGGATAAATGAAGGGTAAAATGTCAATCAGACCAATGCACGTGCTGGTGAAAGCATACCTATCGTGTTTTGTTGCTCATTGCAAAACGCTAAAAAAGCCACACACTATCGTGCGAGGAATGATAATGCCAATGTGCCCAAGAAAATGGTTTCTCTCATGATCGGAGCAAGACTATGGTTAGTTAAACTCGCGATCATACCTCTCTCGAATAACACTGTTCATCGTTAGAATTTGTGACATGAGTGAGGACATACCGCACAAATGTTACGGATATTCAAGCAGTCACTTTGCATTGCCATACAGCCTGGATTAAATCAACGGACATTGCATCATGCACACAATTGATGGTTTGGGTCAGATTCATCAAAGATGGTTGATATTTGTGGACGAGGCTTTGATGTTGCAAGTCATTGGAACCAACAACTAAAGGAGTTGACATTTTTACATAAATTCAAAAACCTTTTACAATTCAAGAAGTCTGGACTTCAATAAAATGATTGATCGGACACAGATGCGAGCTCCTGCCAATGCTTTGGGCAGGCTTCTGCGCTTTAAAGCTAAATTACAGCGAGTGCTCCTCATCATTTATGATACATTGCATGATCCACCGGGAGGCGTTGGGCTGCTTGCCACAATCCGAAAGTCTCATGAACGTATTTGTCGCAGGTGATCAAAAAATCGTGAATCACATCAAATCTAAGCACATTAAAACACGAGGTTATTCAGATATTCTGTCATGAAATGACGCTGATCACATTAAACTTACTGTTCTACACTCAAGTACGATGGCTTTCACGAGAAACGTTCTGCGTGTTTACGAGTTACGTTGAAGGAGTTAAAAGAGTTTTTACACGTACACAAAACAAGAATGAAATGGGTGAAATGCTGAGTCCAGTAACTGCTTGCTAAAAATTGTGCATTGAGCTGACATTTTGAACGTATCAATGTGCTTCAATCATACGCTTCAAGGCAGAGACACGAATCTGTGTTCTTCCAATGACAAAATTAAAAGGGTTTTTCTTGCCACACTAGCATTGTTGATAAGATTAAAGTGAGTCGCAACCGTTTTTTGTATTATTTCCGCGCCTCTCTTGCCACTGGGAAGTTGAAGATCCGAAGACATCCAAGTCGAGCTGTTTCTGGCGAAATCAATGAACACCTTCTAGCATATTGATCAGTTCGAACACTACTTTCCCGAGCTCGACATCAGTTCATCACCGTGACCCGAGACCCATTCAGCTTGCACCATTAACGCCATCGCGGATGATGAATATCGCCCAAGAGGAGGCTTCTGAGGACTGAAGCAGGATTCCAGAGCGAAATTATTGACAAGTCCGTGTCTTTGTCCAGTTACTGGTGCAAATCTGAATCCTATCCACGTCTATCCGATAAGGGCCAATACGGCTCCTAAATGCCTACCCTTCGTCATACTTATGTGAAGTTCATTTTCTACAATGGTTTGTGATGAAAACGAAGTTCCGCAATCGTCTTGAAATCGAGGAAGACATGATCGTCGCGTTGAGTGGCGTTGAGCCGCGCTGCAAAACTCGTGGCTGAGAGAAACAGGCCCCAGCCATCGCATTGATCATGCATTGTATCAAAATTTTGTTGTCAAAAATATGAGTGGGCAATACACGCGAACGAAATGATGATTTCATGTGAACACATGTAACATTTTCTTCAAGCGGTCGCGCTCTGATGCGAGATCTGGAATGGGGGTCGCCACCAAAAAAGGTGGGAACCCAGGATCTAGAACAACACGGAGCCATTTTTTTGAAATTTTGCTCTCGTTCCGCATTATAGTCCTTAAACTTCGCTCTGATTTCTTTACATGTCCGCGTGCTAATTTGAATGGTCATCCGGAGGGCCAGTGCCAATCTTCTGAAGATGCTCCCGGTCCTGCGCAAATTTTTGCCCCGTATGGGCCGTTCATAAAGTACATACAAAAATGAGGGGGGTGGGTGCGTTTAAAGCCCACGTACGGGGCTGCGTACAGGGGTGTGTGTGGATTGAAACCCAGAAGTAGGAGCGTACGTACTTTATGAACTGCCCCTATTCCATTCTGGCACAGAGTACTTTTTATCCCCGCCGCGTGCGGAAAGGGGATATTGTTGTCAACCCGGTTCGTCCGGCTGGCTGGGCGTACATTTATAGCTGTGAGTGCCGATAACTCATTAAACTTCGCATATCGATTTGAAATTGGTCCACACATGTACCCACCTGAAAAGGAAGAACCTTATTGATTTGGGCGTGGCCGGATCCAAGATGGCGGACTGGAGGCGGATCGTCCGTCCGTCCGGCTGGCTTTAGCGTTCAACATTATAGCTGCTGAGTGCCAATTAACTCAAAACTGTTTCGCCATATCGATTTGCGAAATTTGGGTCACACATCTATGTACCACCTGGAAAAGGAAACCCTATGCATTTTGGGTTGGGCCGGATCCAGATGGCCGACTGGGGCGGCCATCTTGAAAAAAATGTTTTTTGTTAATAAATGGAAAAAAACGCTATTATCTGATTAAATTATTTTTCAATGGCGGGGGATTCCCCATCTCTGATGGTATAATTTTGAACTTTGTATTACCGTAGTTTATGTCATATCGTGGAATTGCCCACCCGAAAGTCGGTCTGCTGGCTACCCGGCCGTGCCTGATCGTTTTAGAGAGAGTTTACAACACGGTCGATCATAATCACGTTCCAGAAATTCCCATATTACGACCATTTCGGTGGAACCCCAGTGATCACATACATTAGCCATTAAAGCGTAGCCTGCTGTTGTCAGGATCACTTATTCAGAAAAGTGTCTCCTTCATCATTTTATTTGAAGTGACGAACTGTTCTGCTACTGCATTCTACGACCAGATCCACGAGCCATGGAATCGATTATAGATGCCCCTAATTTGATTTGCTTCTGTCGCACCTCTGGCAGAGATGACCGGCACTCCCGCTCGGCGTATTTTTCAATGTATGCCTCTTTAACAAAATGCAAATGACGGACACCATCAGGTACACACTACCGATTGCTTATCCCTGCTTTCGCTATCGCGCGGCGCAGGGTAATAACCATATCCTCCAGCATGTGACATTTGCCGGGACATCCGTCGATGCCACATGTTGCACAGTTCAGCAACATGGAGACAGAATTGGGAGGGAGTGCTGTTACAATAATTTATTGATTTTTAATTTATAAATAATTATCATAAAATAATTAATATTTCTTAATCAATGTGGCTAATGCATACCTAAACCACCACTGTTTCATCTGCAATCGGTAACTTTTTGAGAAAGTAACTAATTAATTGATTCATCAATAAATCTAAAAAATTACCTTTTATAAACCAAATCACTTGTTCACTGTCATTTCCGAAATATCAGCTTCAAGCTGAAAAGGTGCCTGAGATATTGCCCTAATGGAAGAAAGTAGATAATTTAATTAATGAAAAATTAAAAAAATACCGTTTTTGCAAAGCAATTGTTTCACACTATTTGCCAAATTTCACTTCCTAGGCCAAAGGATTAGCCTGAGATGTTGCCCGGACAAACAAACAAGGAAGAAAACAGACGAGTGAAACTGGTATGCTTCTTTCGGCACTCGTTATTGGCCTAGGTGCCGTAAGCTCGGTTTGCCCTGCGATGACGTTCATGCAGCATTTGATGGGAATAAAGGGGGCGGCAGTTACAATTTTTGAACCCTTTCCGCAAGCCCTTTGTGCATCGAAGAAAAGTTGGCTTTTTTGAGCAAAGGACTGATATCACTGACTCATGCTAGGAATTTTTTTCAGGATGCGGTTCTAAAAAATCTATGTATGATTGATTTTTGTCTTTCATAGTGCAGATGAAAATTTGCACATGGATGTTACAACTGGGATTTGAAGAGATTGAGCCATTGAATCTTGCCTCAAACGCCTCAAGATAAAGAAGGAATAAGGGGTAACTTCACCTTTTTCAAAACTAATCTGTATCCAATTAACATCTTCAAGCTTAAAATGACTGGAATGAAAGTCCTGTGAAGTCACATGGATTTACGGTGCTGGGGTTGTTCAAGTGAGTTTTCATCACAATGAGCGGTTGTGCATTGCTTCGTTGGTGCTTTTCAGAGAAACGAAGCAAGGCCCAGCAAGAAGCAGGACCAGTGCAAAGCCGTCCTTCAAACCGGTGCGAAAAAGCTATGCTTGGTTGGACTCTGGCTTGCAGATGAGATGATATTGCCATGCTCTCGCGAAGTGAACCTGTCTGATGCGTCACTCCAAGTAGGCCCCTCGGGAGACAAGCCCCGACGGCAGCCGGTTGAGACCTTCGTACGACCGGGATATCATTGTTTTACAATTGCAGTCACTGTTAAATCCCTTTAGCTCACCTGGAACGTGAGTTCCGGGGGGCTTATGGGATGGTGCATCGGTCCGTCCACCAAATTCTTTCAACTTTTCTGAAACTACACACACTTGTTTGATGAACTTTACCACCAACATCCATCACCATGTGATTGTACGAAAGGCTTGTTTCATGGTATTAAAAATATTTGGTCCTCAGGGGCGTCTACGGGGTTGCCCCAAAAGTATGTTTGCTTCTCTCAGAAAACAACACATGCCAATCTTGATGAAACTTGACCACCAACCTAATATCACGTGTGGACATTACCAAAGTTTGTTCACGGCATTAAAAAAAAAAATTGGTGTCTGGGGGGGTGGTCTATGGAGGAGTTGGAGTTTATGGGGGGTTTTGCCCCCTCAGAGATATTTGCTTTCATTCTCAAACGACACACAGTTCTGATGAAACATTGATTTACAACCTTCATCATCTGTGGGTACCAAAGTTTGTTACATTAGCCATAAAAAATTTGAGTCTAGGGCTCTAACCTGGGGTTTGCCCTCCAAAATAGGTGTTTGCTTTCTTCTCTAAAACCACACACAATTTCAATGAAACTTCACCACAACCTTTATCAACCTGTGAATGTACCAAAGTTTGTTCATGCATGTAAAAATAATCCATAGGTATTACACTCTTCTCTGTTGCATATTGTTGTGGTGTCGGGGCGTGGGGTACTACAAGGAGGAGATATCTCCCTGGACTCATCGGAATCTCAGGCCATTGCACACGATAAGTTTGTGTCGCGGCGGGTCACTAATCGACGCGAACACATAATTTGAACCACGTGACCAGTGTCCTCGTCTGATTACTGTTTAACTGGGAACACGCGGTCTTCTCCTTACGGGGAATTCATGCCCTCGAATGCTACTTTGTGTTACTTGCCGTATCAGGTCAGACGAGCGGAGCTGCCAAGTACGCACCAGTTAATAGCAATTTAGGGTTATACCTTCCCAGTATGCTAAGGTTGCGGTGCGGGACCATGTGCGACCAAATGACGAAATGACAAAAACGAGCTGGGACATTTAAAATGAAAAAATTTTATTGATAAGCGAGGAAAGTTATGTGGTACAGTATGGTTATTTCACAGATGTACAGCAGGGGAAAACAAGGCTTCTGGGGTGCCTGACAAAAAGACTGCAAGAATTTACCAAAATAACTTGCCACTAAGACTGTCTAAGTTATCACACAAAACAACACCGAGGAAATTACAAGATAAGCCCAGAAAGATGAGAGGCAGTGGAGTAGTGCCTTGTGGTACCTGCTGCAGGACGGAAGGACCGGCGCAGCCCCCAATCACTTAGTTTAGGGACGGAGGAAAAACTGAAGGTGTCTGTGGTGTGGGAATGAGAGGTGCGAGCGTAGCATAGCGGCTTAGTGTGCGAAAGGTATGAGTTGGTGAGGTCGCTTGAAAGAACGGTGTTCGGGACTTTCCCTTGCCGATTCTCTTGAGTCCACAGTGGATGAGATGTAGATGTGAGAGAACATTTTTAACGGAGATGTGTAAGAGGTTTTGCAAATGTGAATGTTGGGCGTGCTGGATGCAGCTTGAAACTGAGGACGAATGACCCGGGGGGGTGATCCCGGTCCATTCTGGCAATCACTTCCTCCACGCCCCGACCTCGCTTGGCCTGCTCTGCCCTCTCCACTTCGGTCGTACTGACTTGTGGTGGACATTCACTTGGGTGCTGGGATTATTTGGTACTGGCCTTGTTGCAGCTAGTCGAAGGAAAGAGAAGAAAGTTGAAGAAGACCGTTTGTGAGCCAATTGCTTCTTCTTTCAATGGGCCTCAAAGGAGAGGGAGGAGCAAGGAATCAGATCAAACGATTGCTGTAGGCATTTCCGAGTCCCCATTGGGCGCATAGCAGCCCCCCCTGCTGAAGCCACGCCAACCGCCAGGCTTCCGAATGAAAATGGCTTCATTCTGCTTGAACCTTGCCACGTGTCGAAAACTCTGTACTAACATGGGGTGAGAGTCTTCGGAAAGTGCTCTTCCGGCCCCGAACGTGCGCTAACTCCTACAATTGTTATTTGCGGGAAACTCCAGAGCGATCCGCACGTCTTTCAAATGAACCCCAGTGCAGCCTGCCATTCGACGTTACATGCCGAAAACACCCCGATTCTCATTATCCTTGCTCCTTTGGCATCCCCTGAGACTGGTGAGCATTGTATGGGTTAATGGCAATTGCAGCGGGTTATAGGCGAGGTGAGAGAGAAGTCTAGTGTTTTGGTGAAGAGATTGGGAAAGGTGGAGTGGCGTTGCGGTTGAGATGTTGGAGGCGATTATCGTAGCTTGTGGCATTTGTGTGCAAGGTGTGGATGTCGGCTGTTGTGCGGATTTTTAGAAGACGTGTGGAGTGGTTTTGGTAAGTGTTTCAGCATTCTGGTGAGCAAAATGAGGGTCTGAGTTGAGGCGGCAGTTGGGATTTTGGTATGCAGTTTGAACGGAAAATGGTGATTGTTGCATATGCGAATTGAACCTCACTGTGCTTCCTTGCATTCTTGGATATCGTTACTTTTTCTGCATGTGTGCTTGCATGGTTTATGTAAGAGGTAAAGTCAAGGGATGAAATATAGAAAAGAATAGAGGATGAAGACCTAACTAAAACCCTATGCAACGCATCTTTCTATCTACCCACTTGACATGGAAAGGACGAACCTCAAACACATAACTCATGAAATAACCTGTCTTAGATCACTATATGGTGTGTGATGTTATTGCCTCGGGATGCCGGTTTTTACAAAACCGCAACAATATTTGTGGTCATCCTGCCTACCAGTGGTCCCTGGTTATCTTATCCAGCCGCTGCCATGTGAGCTCCCAAGGGTATCCCCATGTTTATTTTTTTTACCCCCTTTTTTTCTTTGGGGTATATCCTTACACTTTGGGCATGGACTACAACGGCTTGGATCTGTGTGAATACGTCATCCTAAATGTCTCCAGCTTCTTATATGAATTTGACATTTTCAAGCATTCCCTGAAAAGCAATCCAGAGTGCAGAAAAAATTGTGCCAAAAAACAAACAAAAACAAATGTGGAACATTCATCAAGTTGGCATTGCCATTTAGCGCGGCCATCTCTCTGTGTGCACATACGAGGGCTATTATTGATTCTGCTACGTTAGAGTGCATAAGAACGTCACGCGGTTTTTTTTTTTTTAATCATCCTCAAGTTTCCAACTGAAGCCAAACGCTAAAAGTGGCGTTATTCCTGTTTTGTGGCGACAGAGAACACTACAAACATTCCACGTTTGTAGAAAATTAATTTCATTCCTTAAAATAAAAATATCCCTGTAATCGTGTCAAGAGGCGATTGCGGTAGCATCGAGCTTTGATCTGAAGTCAAGGGTCTTTAACCAGTGTAAAACAACTAAATAATTGATCGTGTTTGTCATTTCCTATGTTTGCATCCATCCCAACTTTCATTTGGATAAATTACTTTTGTTGTAAAAGTTGTGCCGACACCATCGAAAATTTAATACAACTTTTATTGCTTTCAGCCCAGTCGAGAGTAAACTTTTTCAGCAGCATTCACAACTGGCCATGATTATGCGCATTCTGATGGGTGGCATTTCAAGCCACAACCCTCATGGCATTAGTTTCCATTTTGTCTCTTTGTCATGGGTTGTTGTTCTTGGCCCCTCCTATCCCATTACCTGTTCGTTGACAAGTATGTCCATTACTATTCTTCCCCCTTGCGGGTTGTTTATTCAGCCGCCAGTATCGAAGGAAGTACAACTTGGATGATAGTTGAAGAGGGACGGAAGAAGAGACCAAAGGGAGAGGATGAGGACTTTGATTGTGATGAACCGATGCTGAGACGATGGGAACTCGGACACGAGTGTTTTGAATTTCAGTCTCTGAAAGTGACGGAGCAGAGTGAGGCAACCAAGATGCTTTTGGTTTTTACTTTGACACCTTTATTGGTTAAATCATTGGTTGTGCCTTAATCATATTTATCACAAACTGTCTCTGTTTATGTATCCCGGGTTAAATGTCATACTACAGGGTTTCTTAGAAAGCCGGTTACGGCGACCGGCAGCCGAATCTACTCAGAGAAAAAATGGTCAAGCGTTGCCGCCTACTTACTTCAGAGCCCAATTTTCGCATTTTTTTTTTTATTTTTAATTTGTCACACGGAAATCCTACATCCCCCTGTTTGACATCGGAGGAAATGGAATATGTTTCCTTAATGAATGCTAGTTCAATCTACACTATTATTATGTCACACTTACTTCAGATTGCTTCACTGTACTCCACCATGTTGCAGATCATTCTCCCTATTAAGAACTAAGTATGGCCCAAATGTTGCCCTAAAATGACTCTTTAAGTGCTTTCGATTACTCCATCTTCCAACACCTTGGTGTGCCCTAAACCAGGCCTTAAATTAATGAAACCACTGTTAAAAGGCTGCCTTGAATAACTATACAGTATAGCTGAATTTTCAGTCAACCAGTCGTCAGTCATTTATGTTAATGCCAACTACATCCAGTACAGGCCTTAAACCACTTGTTTCTTGGAGTTTTCCACCCAACAGCATGATAATATGAGAACTATTTCATGTCAGAAATCATGCTAGAATGCATCTCCAGCCATCTAGGATCTTCCGGCTTCCAGGGCCTAGTGGGCCCGAACCCCGGCCATACAAAGCTGCGCTCGCTTTGCTCGCTGTGATGGTAACCTGCCTACTTTTTAATTTGGTAGGCTCCTTACTCCAAGAATAAGGAAACCCTTGCATATATGTAGACACAGAAACAATTGTGGGCGGCCTGCACGTTTTGCTCTTCACCGAACATTTAACACAAAAAGCAAATGTACAATACAATAAACCCTCTATCGTTGGGGTGAGGTTCCTGGAAATGCCTGCGACAATAAAAACTGCGATTATGGAAACAAGGGCAATGGGAAAGTTGGGTTCGGTTCCTCGACTTCAAGAAAATATGAAGATCGACGACAGCCAGGAGTATACACATTACAATTGAAATGAGCACGTGTATGTATGTGTGATATATACATATATATATATATAATTTGTCACACATACTAATAAAAGGGTATGTGTGTGTCTCCTCCATAACTAAAAAACCAATAAAACCGAGCAGCCTTGAAATTTTGTATACATACTAAGAAAACCTCCAAGGAAGTGCAAAGACTGAAAAATTGGGTATTTTGGTTAATTTAAAACACACCTTTTTGAAGAATATTAATGGCCTTATTTAATTATATCCTTCATTCAGGCGATCCTTGGCCACCTCGCTGTCTTGGGTCTAATATGTTTCCTGTGTAACCTTGCTGGAGTATGGAGCCACCATGTTTTTTTGGCCTGCTCAACCATAGCTTTTGATTGGAACAGGCACAGTGATTTTCTTCATATAGTTTTATTTACTTATTATAGTTCACTTTCATCACCATTATCAAATGCTTGTTCATCATAGCTACGAATCGTTAGGTATATTGCAATGTTTATAAGGCCTGGAGATGCAGTGTTCGTGGCTTTATTTAGTTTTGCGAATATGAATAACCGGCAGAATCTCTTAAAACTTAAGCATTATTACAAAATGTAAGCTCCAGATTGAATGTAACGAGCAAGTTTCCAACTCTGAAAAAAGTGTGATTTGTCTAATTTGAAACATTTGCAAGGGTGTTTCCGGTGGGCATGAGTCTGTATCAACGGCAATTGGCTAATCGCTTGCATGCCAGGCGTTGCGTTGAAGTGCTTGAGTGCTTAAGGCCACTTACCGAGTTGTACAGTACAGTTCGTGTCCTGATCGGGATGTGCAAGTCGACAGTTACTATAAGGCAGAGGTTTAAAACGGGTATACAGCACAAACGGATGTGGTAACATATGCGTAGATTTGGATCTGTACGGACTCTCTCTGTGGGTGTGGACATTGCCATGCCTGTTTAAGGGTGCCATGGTGGCAAAGTTTCATCCGTATCTTATGGAAGTTCTATCAGTTTTCTTTGTCCTTCGCCTGTTTCTAAAGCCATTTTGGTTATCGGATTTTCTTGTTTCCCTTTGGTGAGTTCAAAGCAAAATATATTGTTAACGCCCGATTTCTGAGTCGTTTGCCGTTATTATGAATGCGTTTTCTAAATTCCTGAGCCAATTTTTTTTTTCCACCCGTCACACGCACCTGTTTATACAGAATAAAATGTTTGTGAACATCTCCCTGAAATCTCCAGTATAATGTGACCATTTTTCGCTGTGAAAGCTACTCAAGGTTCATGGGTTTGATATTACAGTAAGTACTGTACTCGGTAATCACATGACTCCAACTGCCGATCCCGAAAAAGTGCCGAGTCTCGTGTGTGTGTGCTGTGTGTTTGTTTTATTTGGTAATGTTGGAATGGAGTCCCCCAGGGCAGGCTCAAAGTTCACCTTCATTTCACTTAAGGGGTCACGATCAACCGAGCTGTGAAGATTCTGTTTTCAAAGTTTTGTGCCGAGGGCTCTCGTCAGGATCGTCGCTGAAGCCCGACAGCTTCCAACTGTAGTTTCGTTTGTAATTAATATTCCCAGGGATGGTTTTTAGCTTCAACCTGTTAAAGTAGTTCCGGTGAGCTTATGGGTAGAAAACGATGGGCGTCATCCGTCCGTCTATCCACAAATACTTGCATTCTCAGAAACTAACAAACGATTTCAATGAAATTTGAACACACCTCCATCACCCGTGATAGCATAAAATAAAATAAAAATACGGGGTTTCTGAAGTGTGTCTACAGGGGGAGAATGAGTTGGGGATGTGGGGGGTACCTCCCCGCAAAGAGGTATTTGCTTTCTTCTCAAAACAATACACACAACTTCCGATGAAAACTTTCACAGCCTTCATCACCCATGACGAACCAAAGTTTGTTCATGACGTGAGAAAATATCAGGTTCGAAGGGATATTAAAGGGCGCGTTGCCCCCAAAAATAACTTTCCTTTTCTCCAAAAACCACACATCAATTCGATGAAACTTGACCACATCTTCAACACCCGTGATGTACTAAAGTTGTTCACGACGTTAAAAAAATTGGGTTCTATGGGGGTTTTCCTCCCAAAAGAGGTATTTGCTCTTCTTCTCTGAGACCATACACACAATTTCGATGAAACTATCACCACAACCTTTATTACTTGCTGACAACCAAAGTTTTGTTCATGGCATTTAAAGGAAAATCCTTAGGTAATTTACTTTTTCTCTGTTATTGTATTTTGTGAGCTCAGCCAGTCTACGGTGGTTTCCTGGTTATTTATCCAGCCGCCTACCAAGTGACGCCCAGGGGTTTATGCTCCTATGTTGATGATTCTTACACCCACAAAAAATTCGTTGCAAGACAACCCCCACCTCTGGCATGAAACAAGAACTTCATAGACACTATTATACAAGTTATAATTAACATTCTCTTTGAGAACACACTCTAGAGGCGTTTGTCCATTATCATCCATGTGATACGTTCATGGTTTGCCATGTCCATCGGGATGGATAATTTCATTAACATATCAGGACGACCCTTAGAAGCTGCTTAAATATCTTGACGAGAATGGGATCGGTAATGTGAAGATAGGACGATACACCAATCCCAGACAGAGTGTGTCATTGTTGGATCATCTGACAGCCCAACACTCCAGGCAAGGAGGTTAAACAGTTCAATGGGATGGTATCTTCAGCAGCATGAAAGCCCGTAACATCTGTGGCAGTCGGCCACGCGGCGCCAGTCCAGAGCTGGGGTTTGTTGCAAGCGCATTCTTATGTATGAGCGCTGCTTGGTAGATATTGAAAGTTTTCATCAACCTCAGGGCTTGGAAACTACTGAATTGCATGACTTTTTAGTTTCAATAACTTGATGTCATTGTTGCATAATCTTTTTTTTTAAGGCCATTTCAGATGGCTACCAGCAAAATGATACAAATGCCATTCACTGCACAGCTGCATTACCTAAGCTGCGAGGGCAAGCTCGCTTCCTCTTCGCCACAGTTCAAGACTAAAGCGATGAGCTTAGTCATCCCAAATACTTCATGATTCTTGATTCGTTCCTCGATGACTGTACTTCAAAATGAGTGGGAGGTGTGGTGTAGCTTATTGTGATGTTCGAGGCACCCCTACCGGAAGTAAAAAAAAAAATTACAAACCACAAACACGTATGATTACCTTTATAAACAAATTGTACTGTTATTTTAATTACTAAACTGAAAGGGAGGAAACCCAAACATTATTGAGGCATTATATGCTATCCTGTTCCACAACAGACGACGACTCAAACCTACAGGTAGTGGACAAAAAAAAAAATGGACAACGCCAATGTGAAGTCACTTAATAGGCCATTGAGCGACCTTCTTGTTGGTCATTATGTGTTATGCATAGAGTCCACCAGCATCCTATTCTGCAGGGCAGCGATGTGGCACCATTTCTTCACGGAGAAAGTCTATTTCACTTACACCTGTTTGAATGGCAGTGGGAAAACGCTGTCTCGGGCATTTGTCCAAATATCACAAATGCTCTCAATGGATTCAGATCTGTGTGATGAGAAGTCAGACATTGTGATAACATCTGTCATGTCATCAAACCAATTGGGTGACCATGCGTGCTTCTGGGGATGGGTGATTGGGGAGGGGGTCCTTCTCGACCATGTAACCATAATTACAGGCAACCATGCCTGTGCAGCATTTATACATGACCCAAAGCATCTGGGATGTTTGTTTAATGAAACACATGGCCACACCTGTGTGGAAGCCATTGCTTGGTGTCCCTCATTTACCCAAGTTTATCCTTTTTCTTCTTTTTTGTCACTTACCTGTTAGATTACTGAAAATCATTATACCCCAGGAGAGAATAGTAACATGACCCTTCCTGCTGCTCTGTAGGGACGGGTACAAGTTTGATCGTAAATGACTAAATTGGCACAATTTGAACCTGAAATCCCATAGCTCTCTTTT
>CM068956.1:99263068-99277545 GCA_035128595.1 Eptatretus atami | reverse complement strand
TATTTCCAGAACAAAATGTTGTAATGAGAAAGTAATTCTTGGCAATGTCAAGAATGTGGCAAGCGCTGTGAAAAGATCACAGATTTACATACTTTTCATAAAAACATAGCATTTTAAAAAAAAGTTTTCAGACGAGTCCGCGATCCGTCCGTCCGTCCACAATCAAACCGAGTGGAGACAAATAACCAATAGTGGAATGGATAGAGGTCGATGAGACGTGCACAACGATATAACTTTCAAGGTCGTCCAAGGTCGAGGTCAACGTCACGAGGCTGTCAAAGTTGCGAAAAATCGTCGATTTCAAATCGTATCTCCTCCCTCATTTATCAAGAGAGATCAAATGTTATTAGTATTCAGATACTATGGACTATTATCTGGAACCTGGGTTCCCAACCTCGGGGTCGCGACCCCAAGCACTTTTCGTGGGGTCGCGGATCGTCTGAAAACTTTTTTTTAAAATGCTATGTTTTTATGAAAAGTATGTAAATCTGTGATCTTTTCACAGCGCTTGCCACATTCTTGACATTGCCAAGAATTACTTTCTCATTACAACATTTTGTTCTGGAAATAGATACTAAGGTGGGTTTTCCCACTCTAATTCGGGTGATCAGTGGATGATATTTCCTCGTCAGCCAGCTAGCGCATGCGCGTTACAGTATGTTCGCAATTTTAACGAGCATGCCCAGTTCTACCGTAACCGCGCATTGCTCTGTTAAAACCATATGGTGAACCCGTAGTTGGTTCACGGTTCGGTTCAATTCGGCCACTTGAAGCAAAAACGTGCACTTTTACCCCCCTACCCATCCGCACCCTTGAAACCATGCTTGTGTTTTTGACTGCGATGGACGGACTCAAAGTTTGTGAGAGTGGGGGACAGTTCCCGTGCACGTGCGCATGAATGGCTTTGACCATGTGAAGCTGACAATGACATGAAAGGAGTCATGTTTGCCCAGCGACATGGAGCACTGAAAGTTGTATGATCAAAAGTACTCGTCAGATCAAAAGTTGCTTTGAAGTAAGGGTGCCAACAGGGTCCAGCAGGCATATAAATAGTTGGCCGAATATCAAGTTCTTCACATCATCTTTACAACGCTACAACTGCTACAACTACATCATCTCTACTTCTGCTGCGACATTGAAATACCTGCGTGCGAAGTGTGTTAAATTTTCTGGATTATTACTGGATATCACTCAGTGCCTCTATTATTCATTTTACGTCGTTTCTTATTGAAGAAGAGCCTTCTTGAACATTTCGTTTTCTATACTATACCCAAAGTTGAAGTTGTTACTTTTTGTGAAGGAATATGGCCGGCGCGTCGCCTCCGAGCGAACGACCTTACAATGACAAATTCATTGAGCTAGGTTTCTATTATGTGACAGAGCGTGGAGTCCAGAAACCTCAGTGCGTCATTTGTTATGAAGTACTTTCGAGTGAATCCATGAAACATAACAAGTTACAACGGCATCTGTCATCAAAACATGCAGCATACAAAGATAGAGATCGCTCATTTTTCGAATGGAAATTAACCACCCTTAGGAATTCCCGCTTGGATAAAGAAGGTAAATGTCATCAGACCAATGCACGTGCTGTGAAAGCATCCTATCGTGTTTTGTTGCTCATTGCAAAAGCTAAAAAGCCACACACTATCGGCGAGGAACTGATAATGCCATGTGCCAAGAAAATGGTTTCTCTCATGATCGGAGAAGACATGGTTAGTTAAACTCGCGATCATACCTCTCTCGAATAACACTGTTCATCGTAGAATTTGTGACATGAGTGAGGACATTACCGCACAGAATGTTACGGATATCAAGCAGTCACTTTGGCATGCCATACAGCTGGATGAATCAACGGACATTGCATCATGCACACAATTGATGGTTTGGGTCAGATTCATCAAAGATGGTGATTTTGTGGACGAGCTTTGATGTGCAAGTCATTGGAACCAACAACTAAAGGAGTTGACATTTTTACATAAATCAAAACCTTTTACAATCAAGAAGTCTGGACTTCAATAAATGATTGGATCGACAACAGATGGAGCTCCTGCAATGCTTGGCAGGCATTCTGGCTTTAAAGCTAAATTACAGCGAGTGGCTCCTCATGCATTTATGATACATTGCATGATCCACCGGGAGGCGTTGGCTGCTTGCACAATCCCGAAAGTCTCATGAACGTATTGTCGCAGGTGATCAAAATCGTGAATCACATCAAATCTAGCACATTAAACACGAGGTTATTCAGATTATTCTGTCATGAAATGGACGCTGATCACATTAACTTACTGTTCTACACTCAAGTACGATGGCTTTCACGAGGAAACGTTCTGCGTGTTTACGAGTTACGTGAAGAGTTAAAAGAGTTTTTACGTACACAAAACAAGAATGAATGGGTGAAATGCTGGAGTCCAGTAACTGGCTTGCTAAATTGTGCTATTTGAGTGACATTTTGAACGTATCAATGTGCTCAATCATACGCTTCAAGGCAGAGACACGAATCTGATGTTCTTCCATGACAAAATAAAAGGGTTTCTTGCCACACTAGCATTGTTGAAAGATTAAAGTGAGTCGCAACCGTTTTGTATTATTTCCGCGCCTCTCTGCCCACCTGGAAGTTGAAGATCCGAAGACATCCAAGTCGAGCATGTTTCTGGCGAAATCAATGAACACCTTCTCAGCATGATTGATCAGTTCGAACACTACTTTCCCGAGCTCGACATCCAGTCATCACCGTGACCCGAGACCCATTCAGTGCACCATTAGACGCCATCGCGATGATGATATCGCCCAAGAGGAGCTTCTGAGACTGAAGCAGGATTCCAGAGCGAAATTATTGTACAAGTCCGTGTCTTTGTCCAGTTACTGGTGCAAAATGCTTGAATCCTATCCACGTCTATCCGATAAGGCAATACGGCTCCTAATGCCGTACCCTTCGTCATACTTATGTGAAGTCATTTTCTACAATGTTGTGATGAAAACGAAGTTCCGCAATCGTCTTGAAATCGAGGAAGACATGATCGTCGCGTTGAGTGGCGTTGAGCCGCGCATTGCAAAACTCGTGGCTGAGAAACAGGCCCAGCCATCGCATTGATCATGATTGTATCAATAATTTGTTGTCAAAAATATGAGTGGGCAATAAACGCGAACGATAATGATGTTTCATTGTGAACACATGTAACATTGTTCTTCAAGGGTCGCGCTCTGATGCTGAGATCTGGAATGGGGGTCGCCACCAAAAAAGGTTGGGAACCCAGGATCTAGACAACACGGAGCCATTTTTTTGAAATTTGCTCTCGTTCCGATTTTATAGTCCTTCAAACTTCGCTCTGATTCTTACATGTCCGGTGCTAATTTGAAGTGGTCATCCGGAGGCCAGTGCCAATCTCTGAAGATGCTCCCGGTCCTGCGCAAATTTTTGCCCCGTATGGGCCGTTCATAAAGTACATACAAAAATGAGGGGGGTGGGTGGTTTAAAGCCCACGTACGGGCTGCGTACAGGGGTGTGTGTGGTTGAAACCCAGAAGTAGAGCGTACGTACTTTATGAACTGCCCCTATTCCATTCTGGCACAGAGTTACTTTTTATCCCCGCCGCGTGCGGAAGGGGATATTGTTGTCACCCGGTCGTCCGGCTGGCTGGGCGTCAACATTTATAGCTGTGAGTGCGATAACTCATAAACTTCGCCATATCGATTTGAAATTGGTCACACATGTACCACCTGAAAAGGAAGAACCTTATTGATTTGGGCGTGGCGGATCCAAGATGGCCGACTGGGGCGGTCGTCCGTCCGTCCGGCTGGCTTAGCGTCAACATTTATAGCTGTGAGTGCAATAACTCATAAACTGTTCGCATATCGATTTGAAATTTGGGTCACACATCTATGTACCACCTGAAAAGGAAACCCTATTGATTTTGGGTTGGCCGGATCCAGATGGCCGACTGGGGCGGCCATCTTGAAAAAAATGTTTTTTGTAATAAATGGAAAAACGCTTATCTGATTAAATTATTTTTCAATGGCGGGGGATTCCCATCTCTGATGGTATATTTGAACTTGTATTACCGTAGTTTATGTCATAATCGTGGAATTGCCCACCCGAAAGTCGGCTGCTGGCTACCCGCGTGCCTGATCGTTTTAGAGAGAGTTTACAACACGGTCGATCATAATCACGTTCCAGAATTCCCATATTACCGACCATTTCGTGGAACCCCAGTGATCACATACATTAGCATTAAAGCGTGCCTGCTGTTGTCAGGATCACTTATTCAGAAAAGTGTCTCCTTCATCATTTATTTGAAGTGACCGACTGTTCTGGCTATCTGCATTCTACGACCAGATCCACGAGCCATGGAATCGATTATAGATGCCCCTAATTTGATTTTGCTTCTGTCGACCTCTGCAGAGATGACCGGCACTCCCGCTCGGGTATTTTCAATGTATGCTCTTAACAAAATGCAGACATGACGGACACCATAGGTACGTACACTACCGATTGCTTATCCCTGCTTTTCGCTTCGCGCGGCGCAGGGTAATAACATATCCTCCAGCATGTGACATTGCCGGGACATCCGTCGATGCACATGTTGCACAGTTCAGCACATGGAGACAGAATTGGGAGGGAGTGCTGTACAATAATTTATTGATTTTTAATTATAATTAATTATCATAAAATAATTAATTTCTTAATCAATTGGCTAATGGCATACCTAAACCACCACTGTTTCATCTGAATCGGTAACTTTTTGAAAAGTAACTAATTAATTGATTCATCAATAAATCTAAAATACCTTTTATAACCAAATCACTTGTTCACTGTCATTTCCAAATATCAGCTTCCAAGCTGAAAAGGTGCCTGAGATATTGCCCTAATGGAAGGAAAGTAATAATTAATTAATGAAAAATTAAAAATACCGTTTTTGCCAAAGCAATTGTTCACACTATTTGCCCAAATTTCAGCTTCCTAGCCAAAGGATAGCTGAGATGTTGCCCGGACAAACAAACAAGGAAGAAAACAGACGGAGTGAAAACTGAGTATGCTCTTTCGGCACTCGTTATTGCTAGGTGCCGAAGCTCGGTTGCCCTGCGATGACGTTCATGCAGCATTTGGATGTGGAATAAAGGGGGCGGAGTACAATTTTTGAACCCTTTCCGCAGCCTTTGTGCATCGAAGAAAAGTTGGCTTTTTTGAGCAAAGACTTGATATCACTGACTCATGCTGGAATTTTTTTTTCAGGATGCGGTTCTAAAATCTATGTATTGATTGATTTTTGTCTTTCATAGTGCAAAGATGAATTTGACATGGATGTACAACTGAGGATGAAGAGATTGAGCCATTGAATCTTGCTCAACGCCTCAAGATAAAGAAGAATAAGGGTACTTCACCTTTTTCAAAACTTAATCTGTATCAATTAACATCTTCAGCTTAAATGACTGAATGAAGTCTGTGAAGTCACATGGATTTACGAGTGCTGGGGTTGTTCAAGTGAGTTTTCATCACAATGAGCGGTTGTGCATTGCTTCGTTGGTGCTTTTCAGAGAAACCGAAGCAGGCCAGCAAGAAGCAGACCAGTGCAAAGCCGTCCTTCAAACCGGTGCGAAAAAGCTATGCTTGGTTGGACTCTGGCTCAGATGAAGATGATTTGCCCATGCTCTCGGAAAGTGACCTGTCTGATGCGTCACTCCAAGTAGCCCCTCGGGAGACAAGCCCCGACGGGCAGCCGGTTGAGACCTTCGTACGACCGGGATATATTGTTTTACAATTGCAGTCACTGGTAATCCCGTTTTTAGCTCACCTGGAACGTGAGTTCCGGGGGGCTTATGGGATGGTGCATCGTCCGTCCACAAATTCTTTCAACTTTTCTGAAACTACACACACTTGTTTGATGAAACTTTACCACAACATCCATCACCATGTATGTACGAAAGCTTGTTTCATGGTATTAAAAATATTTGGTCTCAGGGGGTCTACGGGGTTGCCCCCAAAATATGTTTGCTTTCTCTCAGAAAACAACACATGCAATTCTGATGAAACTTGACCACCAACCTATATCACGTGTGGACATACCAAAGTTTGTTCACGGCATTAAAAAAAAAAATTGGTGTCTGGGGGGGGGTCTATGGAGGAGTTGGGAGTTTATGGGGGGTTTTGCCCCTCAGAGATATTTGCTTTCTTCTCAAACGACACACAGTTCTGATGAAACTTGATTACAACCTTCATCATCTGTGGTGTACCAAAGTTTGTTCATAGCCATTAAAAAATTTGAGATCTAGGGCTCTAACCTGGGGTTTGCCCTCCAAAATAGGTGTTTGCTTTCTTCTCTAAAACCACACACAATTTCAATGAAACTTCACCACAACCTTTATCAACCGTGATGTACCAAAGTTTGTTCATGGCATTAAAAATATCCATAGGTATTTACACTCTTCTCTGTTGCATATTGTTGTGGTGTCGGGGCGTGGGGTACTACAAGGAGGAGATATCTCCCTGGACTCATCGGGAATCTCAGGCCATTGCACACGAATAAGTTTGTGTCGCGGCGGGTCACTAATCGACGCGAACACCAATAATTTGACCACGTGACCAGTGTCCTCCGTCTGATTACTGTTTAACTGGGAACACGCGGTCTCCTTACGGGGAATTCATGCCCTCGATGCGTACTTGTGTTACTTGCCGTATCAGGTCAGACGAGCGGAGCTGCCAAGTACGCACCAGTTAATAGCAGATTTAGGGTTATACCTTCCCAGCTATGCTAAGGTGCGGTGCGGACCATGCTGGACCAAATGAGGAAAAGACAAAACGAGCTGGGTACATTTAAAATGAAAAAATTATTATTGATAAGCGAGGAAAGTTATGTGGTACAGTATGGTTTATTCACAGATGTACAGCAGGGGAAAACAAGGCATTCATGGGGTGTGACAAAAAGACTGCAGATTTACCAAAATAACTTGCACTAAGACTGTCTAAGTTATCACACAAAACACACCGAGGAAATTACAAGATAGCCCAGAAAGAGAGAGGCAGTGGAGTGTGACCTTGTGGTACCTGCTGCAGGCGGAGGACCGGCGCAGCCCCAATCACTTAGTTAGGGACGGAGGAAAAACTGAAGGTGTCTGTGGTGTGGGAATGAGAGGTGCGAGCGTAGCATAGCGGCTTAGTGTGCGAGGTATGAGTTGGTGAGGTCGCTTGAAAAGAACGGTTGTTCGGGACTTTCCCTTGCCGATTTCTCTTGAGTCCACAGTGGATGAGATGTAGATGTGAGAGAACATTTTAACGGAGATGTGTAAGAGGTTTGCAAATGTGAATGTTGGGCTGCTGGATGCAGCTGAAACTGAGCGACGATGACCCGGGGGTGATCCGGTCCATTCTGGCAATCACTTCCTCCACCCCCGATCTCGCTTGGCTGCTCTGCCCTCTCCACTCGGTCGTACTGACTTGTGGTGACATTCACTTGGGTGCTGGGATTATTTGGTGACTGCCTTGTGCAGCTAGGTCGAGGAAGAGAAGAAAGTTGAAGAAGACCGTTTGTGAGCCAAATTGTCTTCTTTCATGGGCCTCAAAGGAGGGGAGGAGCCAAGAATCAGATCAAACGATGCTGTAGGCATTTCCGAGCTCCCCATTGGCGCATAGCAGCCCCCCCTGCTGAAGCCACGCCCCGCCAGGCTTCCGAATTGAAAATGGCTTCATTTCTCTTGAACCTTGCCACGTGTCGAAACTCTGTACTTAACATGGGGTGAGAGTCTTCGGAAGTGCTCTCCGCCCCGAACGTGCGCTAACTCCTACAATTGTTATTTGGGGAAACCTCAGAGCTATCCGCACGTCTTCAAATGAACCCCAGTGCATGCCTGCACATTCGAGTTACATGCCGAAACACCCCGATTCTCATTATCCTTGCTCCTTTGGCATCCCCTGAGACTGGTGAGCATGTATGGGTTAATGGCAATTGCAGCGGGTTATAGGGAGGTGAGAGAGAAGTCTAGTGTTTTGGTGAAGAGATTGGGAGAGGTGGATTGGCGTTGCGGTGAAGATGTTGGAGGCGATTATCGTAGCTTGTGGCATTTGTGGTGAGGTGTGGATGTCGGCTGTTGTGGGATTTTTAGAAGACGTGTGGAGTGGTTTTGGTAAGTGTTTCAGCATTCTGGTGAGCAAAATGAGGGTTGAGTTGAGGCGGCAGTTGGATTTTGGTATGCAGTTTGAACGGAAAATGTGATGTTGCATATGCGAATGAACCTCACTGTGCTTCTTGCATTCTTGGTATCGTTACTTTTTCTGCATGTGTGCTTGCATGGTTTATGTAAGAGGTAAAGTCAACGGGATGAAATATAGAAAGAATAGAGGATGAAGACCTAACTAAAACCTATGCAACGCATCTTTCCTATCTACCCACTTGACATGGAAAGGACGAACCAAACACATTACTCATGAAATAACTGTCTTAGATCACTATATGTTGTGATGTTATTGCCTCGGAGTGCCGGTTTTACAAAACCGCAACAATACTTTTGTGGTCATCCATGCCTACCAGTGGTCCTGGTTATCTTATCCAGCCGCTGCCATGTGAGCTCCCAGGGTATGCCCCATGTTATTTCTTTTTACTCTTTGTGGGTATATCCTTACACTTTGGGCATGGACTACAACGGCTTGGATCTGTGTGAATACGTCATCCTAAATGTCTCCAGCTTCTTATATGAATTTGACATTTTCAAGCATTCCCTGAAAAGCAATCCAGAGTGAGAAAATGTGCCAAAAATACAAACAAAACAAATGTGGAATCATTCATCAAGTTGGCATGCATTAGGGGCCATCTCTCTGTGTGCACATAGAGGGCTATTATGATTCTGCTACTTAGAGTGCATAAGAACTGTCACGGGTTTTTTTTTTTTTAATCATCCTCAAGTTTCAACTTGAAGCCAAAACGTAAAAGTGGCTTATTCCTGTTTTGTGCGACAGAGAACACTACAAACATTCCACGTTTGTAGAAAATTAATTTCATCCTTTAAAAATAAAAATATCCCTGTAATCGTGTCAAGAGGCGTCGTGCATCGAGCTTTGATCTTGAAGTCAAGGTCCTTTAACCAGTGTAAACAACTAAATAATATGATCGTGTTTGCTCCATTTCCTATGTTTTGCATCATCCCACTTTCATTTGGATAATTACTTTTGTTGTAAAAGTTGTGCCGACACCATCGAATTTAATACACTTTTATTGCTTTCAGCCCAGTCGAGAGTAAACTTTTGTCAGAGCATTCACCATACTGGCGCATGATTATCGCATTCTGATGGGTGCATTTCAAGCCCAACCCTCATGCATTAGTTTCCATTTTGTCTCTTTGTCATGGGATTGTTGTTCTATGGCCCCTCCTATCCCATTACCTGTTCTTGACAAGTTGTCCATTACTATTCCCTTCCCCCTGGGGTTGTTTATTCAGCCGCCAGTATCGAAGGAAGTACAACTTGGATATAGTGAAGAGGAGGAAGAAGAAGACCAAAGGGAGAGGATGAGGACTTTGATTGTGATGAACCGATGGCCTGAAGACGATGGGAACTCGGACACGAGTGTTGAATTTCAGTCTCTGAAAGTGACGAGCAAGTGAGCAAACAAGATGCTTTGTTTTTACTTTGACACCTTTATTGTGTTAAATCATTGGTTGTGCCTAATCATAATTTATCACAAACTGTCTCTGTTTATGTATCCCGGTTAAATGTCATATACAGGGTTTCCTTAGAAAGCCGGTTACCGGCGACCGGCAGCCGTCTACTCAGAGAAAAAATGTCAAGGTTGCCCCTACTTACTTCAGAGCCAATTTTCGATTTTTTTTTTATTATTTTTTTTGTCACCACGAAATCTCTACATCCCCCTGTTTTGACATCGAGAAATGGAATATGGTTTCCTAATGAATGCTAGTTCATCTACATATTATTATGTCACACTTACTTCAGATTGCTCACTGTACTCCACCATGTTGCAGATCATTCTCCCATAAGAACTAAGTATGGCCCAATGTTGCTAAAATGACTCTTTAAAGTGCTTCGATACTCCATCTTCCAGACACCTTGGTGTGCCCTAAACCAGGCCTTAATTAATGAACCCTGTTAAAAGCTGCCTTGAACTAACTATACAGTATAGCTGAATTTTCAGTCAACCAGTCGTCAGTCATTTATGTTAATGCCAATACATCCAGTACAGGCCTTAACCACTTGTTTTTGGAGTTTTCCACCCAACAGCATTGATAATATGAGAACTATTTCATGTCAGAAATCATGCTAGAATGCATCTCCAGCCATCTAGGATCTTCCGGCTTCCAGGGCCTAAGTGGGCCCGAACCCCGGCCATACAGCTGCGCTCTCTTTGCTCGCGTGATGGTAAACTGCTACTTTTTAATGGTAGCTCCTTACTCCAAGAATAAGGAAACCCTTGCATATATGTAGACACAGAAACAATTGTGGGCAGGCGCACGTTTTGCTCTTCACCGAACATTTAACACAAAAGCAAATGTACAATACAATAAACCCTCTATCGTTGGGGTGAGGTTCCTGGAAATGCTGCGACAATAAAAACTCGATTATGGAAACCAAGGGCAATGGGAAAGTTGGGTTCGGTTCCTCGACTTCAAGAAAATTGAAGATCGACGACAGCCAGGAGTATACACATTACAATTGAAATGAGCACGTGTATGTATTGTGATATATACATATATATATATATAATTGCACACATACTAATAAAAGGTATGTGTGTGTCTCCTCCATAACTAAAACCATAAAACGAGCAGCCTTGAAACCTTTTGTATACAGTACTAAGAAAACTCCAAGGAAGTGCAAGACTGAAAAATTGGGTATTTTGGTTAATTAAAACACACCTTTTGAAGATAATTAATGGCCTTTTTAATTATATCCTTCATCAGGCGATCCTTGGCACCTCGCGTCTGGGTCTTAATATGTTTCCTGGTAACCTTGCTGGATATGAGCCACCATGTTTTTTTGCCTGCTCAACCATGCTTTGATTGGAACAGGCACAGTGATTTCTTCATGATAGTTTTATTTACTTATTATGTTCACTTTCTCACTCATTATCAAATGCTTGTTCATCATAGCTACGAATCGTTAGGTATATTGCAATGTTTAAAGGCCTGGAGATGCCAGTGTTCGTGGCTTTATTTAGTTTTGCGAATATGAATAACCGGAGAATCTCTTAAAACTAAGCATTATTACAAAATGTAAGCTCCAGATTGAATGTAACAGCAGTTTCCAACTCTGAAAAAAGTGTGATTTGTCTAATTTGAACATTTGCAAGGGTGTTTCGGTGGGCATGGTTGTATCAACGGCAATTGGTAATCGCTTAGCATGCCAGGCGTTGCGTTGAATGCTTGAGTGCTTAAGCCACTTACCGAGTTGTACAGTACAGTTCGTGTCCTGATCGGGATGTGCAAGTCGACAGTTACTATAAGGCAGAGGTACGGTATACAGCACAAACGGATGTGTACATATGGTAGATTTGGATCTGTACGACTCTCTCTTGGGTTGACATTGCCATGCCTGTTTAAGGGTGCCATGGTGGCAAAGTTTCATCCTGTATCTTATGGAATTCTATCAGTTTTCCTTTGTCCTTCGCCTGTTTCTAAGCATTTGGTTATCGGATTTCTGTTTCCCTTTGTGTAGTTCAAAGCAAAATATATTGTTAACGCCCGATTCTGAGTCGTTTGCCGTTATATGAATGCGTTTTCTAAATTCCTGAGCCAATTTTTTTTTTTCCACCCGTCACACGCACCTGTTTATACAGAATAATGTTTGTGAACATCTCCCTGAAATCTCCATATAATGTGACCATTTTTCGCTTGAAAGCTACTCAAGGTTCTGGGTTTTATACAGTAAGTACTGTACTCGGTAATCACACTGACTCCAACTGCCGATTCCCGAAAAAGTGCCGGCCGTGTGTGTGTGTGTGTTTGTTTTATTTGGTAATGTGGAATGGAGTCCCCCAGGGCAGGCTCAAAGTGTCCACCTTCATTTCACTTAATGGAGGTCACGATTCAGACCGAGCTGTGAAGATTCTGTTTTCAAAGTTTTGTGCCGAGGCTCTCGTCAGGATCGTCGCTGAAGCCCCGGACAGCTTCCAACTGTAGTTTCTTTGTAATTAATATTCCCAGGGATGGTTTTTAGGGCTTCACTGTAAAGTTAGTTCGCGGTGAGCTTATGGTGGATGGGCGTCATCCGTCCGTCTATCCACAAATACTTGCAATTCTCAGAAACTAACAAACGATTTCAATGAAATTTGAACACACCTCCATCACCGTGATAGCATAAAATAAAATAAAAATACGGGGTTGAAGGGGTCTACAGGGGGGAATGAGTTGGGGAGTGGGGTACCTCCCCCAAGAGGTATTTGCTTTCTTCTCAAAACAATACACACAATTCCGATGAAAACTTCACAGCCTTCATCACCCATGACGAACAAAGTTTGTTCATGACGTGAGAAAATATCAGTTCGAAGGGATTTAAAGGGGTTGCCCCCAAAAATAACTTTCCTTTTCTCCAAAACACACATTCAATTCGATGAAACTTGACCACATCTTCAACACCCGTGATGTACTAAGTTGTTCCGACGTTAAAAAAATTGGGTTCTATGGGGGTTTTCCTCCCAAAAGAGGTATTTGCCTTCTTCTCTGAGACCATACACACAATTTCGATGAACTATCACACAACCTTTATACTTGTGACATTACCAAAGTTTTGTTCATTGGCATAAAGGAAATCCTTAGGTAATTTACTTTTCTTCTCTGTTATGTAATTTTGTGAGTCAGCCATGTCTACGGTGGTTTCCTGTTATCTTATCCAGCGCCTACCAAGTGAGCGCCCAGGGTTTATGCTCCTGTTGATGATCTTTACACCCACAAAAAATTCGTTGCAAGACAACCCCCACCTCTGCATGAAACGACTTCCTGAGAAGTTTTACAAGTTATAATTATACATTCTCTTGAGAACACACTACTAGAGGCGTTTGTCCATTATCATCCATGTGATACGTTCATGGTTTGCTGTCCTCGAGGATGGATAATTTATCATTACATATCACGACGACCTTAGAAGCTGCTAATATCTTACGAGAATGGGTATGTAATGTGAAGATAGACGATTACACCAATCCCAGACAGAGTTGTCATTGTTGGATTCATCTGACAGCCCAATCACTCCAGGCAAGGAGGTTAAACAGTCAATGGGTGGTATTTCAGCAGATGAAAGCCCGTAACATCTGTGGCCAGTCGCCACCGGCGCCAGTCCGAGAGCTGGTTTGTTGCAACGCATTCTTTAT
Source organism: Eptatretus atami (assembly GCA_035128595.1). Taxonomy (NCBI): domain Eukaryota; kingdom Metazoa; phylum Chordata; class Myxini; order Myxiniformes; family Myxinidae; genus Eptatretus; species Eptatretus atami. The sequence continues at coordinate 99,264,241 of CM068956.1, read as the reverse complement.
TGGATGAGCGCTGCTTGGTAATATTGAAAGTTTTCATCAACCTCAGGGCTTGGAAACTACTGAATGATGACTTTTTAGTTTCATAACTTGACTGCAGTGTGCATAATCTTTTTTTTTAAGGCCATTTTCAGATGGCACCACAATGATACCAAATGCCATTCACACTAGCACAGCGCATTACCTAAGCTCGAGGGCAGCTCGTCTTCCTTTCGCCACCGTTCCAGAACTAAAGCGATGAGCTTAGTCATCCAAGATACTCATGATTCTTGATTCGTTCCTCATGACTGTACTTCAAATGATGTGGGAGGTGTAGGTGTAGCTTATTGTGAGTTTCGAGGCACCCCTACCGGAATAAAAAAAATTACAAACCACAAACACGTATGATTACCTTTATAAACAAATTGTACTGTTATTTTAATTACTAAACTGAAAGGGAGGAAACCCAAACATTATTGAGGCATTATATGCTATCCTGTTCCACAACAGACGACGACTCAAACCTACAGGTAGTGGACAAAAAAAAAAATGGACAACGCCAATGTGAAGTCACTTAATAGGCCATTGAGCGACCTTCTTGTTGGTCATTATGTGTTATGCATAGAGTCCACCAGCATCCTATTCTGCAGGGCAGCGATGTGGCACCATTTCTTCACGGAGAAAGTCTATTTCACTTACACCTGTTTGAATGGCAGTGGGAAAACGCTGTCTCGGGCATTTGTCCAAATATCACAAATGCTCTCAATGGATTCAGATCTGTGTGATGAGAAGTCAGACATTGTGATAACATCTGTCATGTCATCAAACCAATTGGGTGACCATGCGTGCTTCTGGGGATGGGTGATTGGGGAGGGGGTCCTTCTCGACCATGTAACCATAATTACAGGCAACCATGCCTGTGCAGCATTTATACATGACCCAAAGCATCTGGGATGTTTGTTTAATGAAACACATGGCCACACCTGTGTGGAAGCCATTGCTTGGTGTCCCTCATTTACCCAAGTTTATCCTTTTTCTTCTTTTTTGTCACTTACCTGTTAGATTACTGAAAATCATTATACCCCAGGAGAGAATAGTAACATGACCCTTCCTGCTGCTCTGTAGGGACGGGTACAAGTTTGATCGTAAATGACTAAATTGGCACAATTTGAACCTGAAATCCCATAGCTCTCTTTT
>CM068956.1:99214142-99225879 GCA_035128595.1 Eptatretus atami | reverse complement strand
ATCTAAGAAAACATTGAAGATGGAAGACCATTCAAATGCAGGATGCCCATGTTCACTGTATCATCTGATGAGAAAAACAATAAAGGATTAAAACTTGTTTTTACAGTATAGTCTGGCATGTTTTTCTTATAGAAACCTGTTGGATCATCAAACAAATGGAAACAATGCTGGGAAATTACTGTCCAAGTCGTAGATGTGTGCGTGCACACCAGTGCATAGTGCTGGATATGATTTAAAAGGTGTCTACGAGGAGTCAACACGCTCAAAACGGTCAATCAGAGCCATAACCAGCTCTTACTTTTCAGTGGGCATCTGATCGTACCGTCTCCCATCACCATGAGCAATCAAAGGCTGATTTCTGGTCCGTTGAAGGCTGAATATCAGCATCTCGCAGGGAAACTTTGACGTACTTGGCACCGAAATCTTCAATACGAACAGCGGTGTACAACTTTACGAAAACAAAATCGGCACGATCGAGAGTAGCTGCGAATCATCCCTGCTGCTGCACTGAATTGATGCAAAAGTTCGGCCAGAATATTCGTCGTCAAGATGTTGCGTGATTAAATCACCAATACAGTCACTCAAATTTATACCGTTGACATACTTCTTAACAATCACTTTACCTCGAAAACCACAGTCAATCTGAACCACGCTGGCCACTGCTCAGACGCCATGACCGAAGACTACTGTGCAGTTTGGTTAAAGGTGACTCGGCATTTTGGTGCGCGCGCGCTGCGAAATTATATTTTGAAAATAAATGCCGACGTTTACATTTCGCGTTTTGAAACTTTTGCACCTTCGGCGGAAAATGTATAAATATAAAATTACCCCCGTGTGGGGGTGACGGTCATCTCTATAATACCACAAGTTCTCAATGTTCAGTTATGACCGAGACTACTGCGCAGTTCTAGCTCGACTGCACAGTTTGGTTAAAGATGACTCAGCATTTTGGCGTGCCGCCACGAAATATATTTTGAAAATAAATGCCGACGTTTACATTCAGGTTTTGAAACTTTTGCACCTTCGCGGAAAATGTATAAATATACAAGGTCAGCTGCTATGCAATGACACCATTCACTAACTTTTACCATGCCCAGTAGAGAATTATAGCCTCCTGAAGGTAGGGCAGTTTTTGCAAACTTAAATCATGTGACGCGAAAACGAAGCGAAATTCGAAAATCCGTCCCGACCAAATTTAGATATTGTCCCATACATTCATCAGGGATGTCAACAAAAATATAGGAAAAAGTCGAATATAGGGCGAAGCCCGAGGGGGCACGAAGGGGTGTATCCCCCTCGTCCAGAAAATTTTCTAATTCTAAGATAGCTTTGGATTGATTTGAAGCATCCAAAAATGATTTTTATTGGGTTCCTATACTCACTCTAAATCAAAATAAAACCTTCAACTTAAGTCTGTTTTTGTCATGTTTGTCAACAAATCTCCTGCAATATCAAAGCAGTCAGCAGCATAACTCCTCCTAAAATGGTTTCCGTAACAATCACAAGTTTTGAGCCCAATGTCTAGAGTCGATAAACAAGTATTTACTAGTAAGTAGTCACAGTCAAACCAGATTTAAAAGGAACAGCATTTGTGACAGAAACAAGAAACACATCCGAGACAAGACAGGCTACTTCCTCATCAGATTCTTCTGATGGGCAAGTCTAGCAGTCTTTGCTGCCAGCATACTAAGTTCTTTCGCCTCCTCTTAGTGGCACTAGTGGTGGTTCTCTGACTCAGAGCCATAGCTTCCAGTCTCTTTTTCTCTCCTTGTCTCTTTTCAACTGAGCCTCTTTTTCCACCTTGTAGGCTGTGCGCATGTTTTGACCAGAGTAACATTAACCGGATCAAACTTTGGGTCATCCCTCTTAAAGTATCCCTGCTGACTTTCCAGATGCCCTCAGTGAATATTTTACAGTCTGAATAGCACTGTATGTCTCCGGTGCAACTCTTGCTGTTTTGGATGATATAACGTCTCCCATGACATTGAAGGATCCTTCACTTGGGGTCCATGGAAAAGACAGAAGTGCCTTCACAAGTTTACTTAGCGAGGTATACTTGTCCTTGTTGAAGACCTGGTTTGCCACCACTCATCAATTCGCCATCCATCTTCTGGGGCAGCCAATGTTGCATCTACATGGTACTGTCGTACCTCAAGGTCATAGGCAACCTTCTCTTCCTCATTCAAGACATTGGTCATCAAGTCTGGAAGTCGCAACATAAGCTTCACAGTCACATCATGGCCTCTACAGTTGGGTCAATAGCTGATGCTGCACGGAAGAATGGGATTCAGTATCGGCATCTTCTTCAAGAGGTACATCCCACATGTGCTAAAGGCTTCCTTCAGATTGGTTTTGAAGTCCTTGACAGTCGGTTGGATGGATGTAGACAGTTCAAGATGGACTTTGCTTTTCCCATGAACATATCTTCAACATTCAACAAGTTTTGGGCATTCCCTGGGCCAACTTGCAGTGATTGTAGCCTTCTGTAGGACAGATCATTAATCACCTGGGGCTTCACATAGCAGGCAGGAACTCCTTCAGAAGACTACAGATCTCGTCATGGATTTTGTGAATCATGGGAGACCTTGTTTGGAACAGCATACATACTTCTTGAGGAAGAGGTAACACTGCAACATAAACTCCAAGATGAGGCGCATCTTTTTTCTCACATAGAACAAACGATCAAGATGTTCTGTTTGCGTTTTCTTCCATCTTCGGTCATATTCTTCTTCTCAAGATGGAATGTATTCTCGGATTCTGGCCTGTGGCAGTTTCAGTCACCAATTTCCTGTGATAGATTTCAGCCAACAGTGCTTGATATTGAGGGCGATGTGCCTTGGGTAAGAAGCCATAGTAGAAAACTGTGAGGGCATCAAGCTGACGCACAGTATCCACACTCAAGTCGTAGGCCGATAGCCAGCGATGGCTGATGAATCGTTCAGGCATGTTGAATTGGACATCAACGAGAGTACACACCCTCCTGATACAGTTCTCTCAGATCAACAGACCATTTCATATCATTGTGAAGTAATGTGAATAATGACTCACACCAACCACCAAATGTTTTCAGAATACCTTTGCAGCATTATGGGCATGGTGGCAGGTGTCACCATCAATGTCTAACAAGTGTGGGGCATTCTCTCCACGATGCGAGTTTCAAGCCAGTCTTGGAGCCACGCATGACGTTGCATGAATCCAAGAGCATAGACATCAAGTTGGTAAATGGAATGTCCTTTGCCTCAAACAATGCAACAATCTCATCATGTAGAGATTTACTATCCATGTGAACTACATCATAGATGCCAGATGTTTCACCACAACCGTTTTGGTAGTTTCGCAGAAGTAACTCACGGAATCGCAAGAATCCTTTTGAGACTCTCAGAGGTAGACTCATCAATGTTCAGCGAGAAAACACGTTCTCAACTGCTGCAGAGTCTCTTCCTCCAGTGTCTTGCCAATCCATGCCTGGTCTTGTACAGGCAAACACACGATCATTGATAATAAGTCAAGACCTTGGGTCTTTAGCTAAAGTTTTTGATAATTCGATCACTTTTGGCACCAGAGTAAATGGCAATGAATTTTCACAGACGAATCCACACACCATGCTTCAGCTGTTGTAACTCGATCCTGGACTGGTGCAACCGTTTTAGTGATGGTCTCGTTGTTAGCAGCTGTAACCGGCATTGAACCTGAAAGAGGACATAAATAGTCATGACGGCACCAGAGAAGTTTACCCAACTGGTGTCATGGCAATTCGAAATTCAAACATTCATTTTCCAAGGAAATATGAATGTTTTTGAAAGTCAAGCGATTAAGGAGTTATTGACAATTTCGTGCAGCAATTTCTCAGATTTTCCATTTATTCTGAACATTCAAAATTGAAAATCTCTGTTATTGTGAAGGAATTGACCCCAAACCATTTTCATTTGATAGCCAATATAAAATTGCATTTATGATAAATTATCAAGAGTTCACCCAATTTGACCTTTAACCTTGACCTCTGAGCAGACCAGGCCAAAAAGGGGCCTAGCTAGGCACTGGGAACAAGACCAAAACACAGATGGTCCACCATGCCACGTGCAGGCGTCCGCAAAGATCGTTTGGTTAATGTTAGTTTATATTTTTGCCGTACGTAATGGCGCTGCACTCGAGCACGTGTTCTAAGGCGCCAAAGGCGTGGCGTTATGATATAGGGGTTATGATAGGCTTTTGGGCCGGGGAGGGGCTTACCTGGAATACGATAATTTCTTTCACTGCTTGGCAGCCTTCACATGTTTGCCGGTGGTGGCATGCTTTGTTAAAACGACCGATCCCCGACTGCCGTAAGCCAACTCGGAGTTGCAGATAATACAAACAGCACGGCCAGCAGTCTTGAGTTCCTCACGAACGTCCCCACGATCTCGCCGTCATCGGCCTTTTTCCCAGCCAGTCCCATCGCCAACGGTTCTTTAAACCGGCTTCCTTATCAACACGATTAGCTTCCGATTCTAATGCAGGGTTGCGTTCAACGATATCAGGTCGTTGATATGAAGACATGACGATTTAAATCACAATACCATGCACTGCCATGAATAGTACAAAACGAAACTAAGAGCCTACTATTATGGGATGCCAAAATCTTCTAACCAATCACGGTACTCACACGGCCACGTGATACTCGAATGATCAGGTCATGCTGTTCCTAATATGGTCTAGGTACGAGCTGTAGTGAATGAGTTCATTCATAAAAGATTGGCGGGGATGTCGCGTAGCAACCTCGATGCTGGTTATCGCCGTGAAATTGGACCGCTGATAGAGCGCGGGAAGTTTAGCGCATAAATTAACGATTCTCAGACAGCCGTATGGCATGCGTCTCGTCTGGACCGGGAGGCCGGGGCATGCCGCGTTTCGCCAGCGGCTTGTTCAGCGAACTTTCTGAGTTTTTGACTGAGCTTCCCATAGTCTTTGCCCCTACCCTGGATAGAGAAGACCCCTACCCCCCCCCCCCCCATGATTTTTATTGCAAATCTGAACGAATCACAGGACCCAACTTGCGCAATGAAAAAGTCGGATTTCCGCCTTCGGCGGAAATTTGACATCCCCGATTCATATGCCACAATCAAATTCAAGATCGCTTGAGAAATGTAGGAGATAGATTTTGAAAATCGTCATTTTCGCATTTTTTGCAACTTTGAAGTCACGTGACACGAAAACGAAAGTGAATATCGAAATCGGCCCGACCAAATTTAGATATTGTCCCATAGATTCATATGTTATAATCAAATTCAAGATCGCTTGAGAAATGGCGGAGGAGATAGAAATTGAAAATCGTCATTTTCGCAACTTCAAAGGCCTCGTGACCTTGACCTTGACCTTGACCTTCAGTGACCTTGAAAGTCATACACATCGTGTACGTCTCATCGACCTCTATCAGCATCACTAATGACCAGATCTCCGCTTCAACTTCATTGTGAACGGACGGACGGACGGATCGAAGGACATCGACACCCATATTATTAGGTCATGCTCGAAGAGATGACCTAAAAGGCTAAAAATGTTTTATATTTATATTTCATTTCGGCAAATATACCGTCGGCGGATCCGTAAACCAAGTTATAAAATAACTAAGGCCTTAGCAGTATATATCATATATATATCAGCAACATTGTGTACATCATTTCAGACAAAATAATCAATAAAAGAGCGATTGGTTCTTGTTCTTTTAAACGACAACTGTAAATAAAAAAGGTTCATTTAAAAACATACGTTTAGTGTAAGATAATCATGGTCAACCATTAAAATAGTATACATACAATCATATATATTGTTGCGAATTTGCGCCCGCCGCGTGCGATCGACCACGTAACTCGAATCGCGGTACGTCGCCCACCGGACGGACAATTCCGTCGTGACCCTCCGGACTAACGCCGGGATCTAGTCACGGGTGGGCCTTTCGGCCTCACCACGATCGTGCCAATCGGCCACCCGCGTGGATAGGGTTGTTCGCCAAACTCGACCTACCTAAGTACCCACGCGGATGGTAAACCGGGCGACCGCACCTCGCCGCAGGTCGACTTCGGACACGGGCCGCTTAAGCGATCCGTTCCGTGCTATCGGATAACCGAGCGGTGTTATCGTCGGCCTCGACGTTTCCTGATTAATTATCGGGCGTCCCGCCCACTCAAACCCTTTACGTAAAGCAAGATGGAGACCACAAAGGAAAGGACGCAGCGAAACGGGGCAACAATTCAACAAGCACGCATTTTTATTACACACAACACACAAAAGCACACATAAAGCATGTATTTATAGCAAGTAAAAACAAACACAACAATGCAGAGCTACGACCGAATACGCGTACACTCGGCAACACTTATACAGTTCTACTTGACGGGACTCGGCGCCAGAACACCACGTTCACACAAAACCCCAAAAGAAAATGGAAGTCGCGACTTCCCTGCCCCGAGTCTTGGCGACCGTCTCTGACGTGGTCCCGTCTGGCGTGACTCCGTGCTCGAGCTGGTCGGCGAGTTCTCTCCGGCGTGCCTCGTGCCTGCCCGTGCTGGCCCTCGACCACGGACCGAGCACCGACTGCGTAAGAGCCGAACCACGAACACACCGGACTGAGAGCACCGAGCGAGAATACCGAACCAAGAGAGAGCCGAATGCCTCCTGCGCCTCCGACTCTTATATCCCCGGCGCCCCGCCCGTTCTTGGCTCACCCTCTTTCGAGGCGCTTCGAGAAGGGGGCGTTCCCTCTCGTTCCCCCTCCCCGCGCCATGCGGGGGGCGAGGAAAATCCGTCCTGGCGCCGGGCCAGGAAGAAACAGGCGGGAAAACCCACGCGCCATCGCTGTGGTGATTTCTTCTTTCCCTTCTCGCGTTCGACAGTTTCCAACGCGGAAACCGTCGTACGTGGACCGCGGAGGATGGCGTTCGTTGGTGTGGGTAGTGGCGAGATGGTGGTGGTTGTTGTGAGATGGCGGTGCTGGCGTTGTTGGAGTGGTGGCGTGGTTGAGGTTGAAGTGTGGTTGGTTCGAAAAAAATGAAAGAACAGAAAAACGACTAACTCAAAGTGTCGCAGCCCGATGAATCACATTAATCCCTCTAAACAATGGTTTGGGCTAACTATACATGTACTTCAGAAATACCTCACCTACGGACCTGAATGGTGTTTGCGAATTTCCACAGCCGTAACAATATATATATATATATATATATATAATATATATATATATATATATATATACAGTAATCCCCCGTTTATCACGTGGTTACGTTCCAAACCTCCCCGTGCTAAGTGAAATCCGCGATGAATGGACGCCTCCCCCAAAAAGCGACTCGTCTGGTCTGGTCGGTTGGCAGTGATCGGTTCGAGGTGCCGGAGATCGACTCGTCTGGTCTGGTCGTTTGGAGTGATCGGGTTTGAGGTGCCTGAGATCGACTCGTCTGGTCTGGTCGGTTTGGCAGTGATGGGGTTGAGGTGCTGGAGATCGACTCGTCTGTCGTTTGGCAGTGATTGGGTTTGAGGTGCTGGAGATCGACTCGTCTGGTCTGGTCGGTTTAGCAGTGATTGGGTTTGAGGTGCCGAGAATCGACTCGTCTGGTCTGATCGGTTTGGCAGTGATTGGGTTTGAGGTGCTGGAGATCGACTCGTCTGGTCTGGTCGGTTTTGAGGTGCTGGGTACGAGCAGTGCTCGTCCAACGGTGGCAAACTTTTTCCTTCCGAAGCATATATCGAGCACCTTAACCTTCTCCTGGAGCGTCAGGACCTTCCTCTGGCGCTTCGGTTCCTTGCCAGAAGCCTTAGAAGGTGCAGGGCGTTTGGGCGGCATCGTGTGGCTTGGAGAAAAAACGTAGAAAATATTCGAAGTTCACAAGCGAAACTTTCTCGTGCGTTGTGTGACTGGTCGAGCGTCACGCGTTATAATTATTTGCTTAAATAATTATATATTTATATATTATTACCGCGATATACCGGGGAATCCGCATAAAAAATTAGTTAGGTTCCAAGGCAAAGCCCGCGATGAACCGGGGGCGCGATATGTGAACCGCGATATAGCGGGGATGACTGTATGTGTGTGTGTGTGTGTATATGTATGTATATGTATATGTATATGTATATATATATATATATATATATATATATATATATAAAGCCTGGTGTTGGCGCAGTGGTTAGGGCAGTGGCTTGGGACCCAAAAGGTCCTGAGTTCAAGCCCCGTTGGGACACTGAATAAATATGTATATATATATGTATATATATATATAAAACCAAGTCGAAACACCAGGGGGTTGACTCAGCCTGCCACCTTCCGAGGTCGGCGAAATGAGTACCAGTTTGACTGGGCCCGGTGTATGCCCCGGTTAGAATAGGTGTACCATATCTTCTGTGTGTCGTAAGAGGCGACCAGGGTTGCGTCAGGAAGGCATCCGGCGTAAAAACGTATGCCAAATCATTATGCGGACAACAAAACGACGGTTGATCCGCTGTGGCGACCCCTGACGGGAGCTAGCCGAAAGAAGAAGATATATATATGTATATATATATATATATGTATATATATATATATATATATAATATATGAGCCCCGCGAGGAGGAGTGCTGTAAGCAACATTTTTTAATGATATGAATGATGATGATAGGCTCGGATGATAGGGTAAGGGTTAATATAGTGCTATATGGCATTAACTCCAAAATGGCCGATGTGTCCCTTACATCACTCCTCCTCACGGCGCCTCATCTTATATATATATATACATACACACACACATATATATATATATTTTTTTTTTAATAGAAAGGTGAAGTAAGGACAGATCAATACATTTCACATTCATTAAAAAACAAAAAAACATTTTGTTTATTTTATTCTCCCATTTCCATCTTTATTCGTATCACTTTTCAAAGTTGCTTTAGTTTAGCCGAGGCTGATCATTCCTGATACGTGAAACACCCTCAATCACAAACCTACAGAAAATAGACCTCGGAACACCAACTGCATTGTCCATCCAATCATCATGTAACTGTTTCCAAAAACATATATACGAGGTGTGTTCAAAAAGTATCCAACCTTAATTTTTCGTGCGTAAACAAATGAAAGCTAGGGAGGCGTGGTTTGGTGCACGTATGTAGTGATCCTAAGCGTGAATATTTTCCCGCCTGCAGAAGCTGTCAGTCGCCGACAGACCGCGGATGAGTGAGGAAGTGTGAGTGCCGTCGGATTTTCGTTTTTGACAAAATGACTTCACTGTGGTCTCATCGCCAGTGATCACTGTGTTGAAGAAGTTGGGATCGCTGTTGAGCCAGAATTAATACTCCAATTAATACTCCGGTGTCTACGGAGACTGTGGTCTCCAGCATGTCCTGTGCGATCTCCAAACTGAGTTGCTTCTGCGCGATCGTTAGCAGCTTTGGCACGAACTTCGCTGAGATTCTCCTTAAGCCCAAATCCTCAGTCACAATGAATGAACGGATCCAATGCTGACGCCCGCCTCGTCTGCAAGTTCTCTGATCGCGATTAGACGATCCTGCATCAGCAGGGTCTTCACTTGGTCAATGACGATCTCATTTCGGGATGTTGAGGGCCTACCAGAACGTGCTTCACTTTCCACTGATGTGCGACCATCTTTGAAGCGGTTGTACCACCTTTTATCTGTGTGGTACCCATTGCTTCGTTCCCGAAGGCCTGTTGAATCTTGCGGATCGTTCCCACTTGGGAATCGCCAAGCTTTAACAAAATTTGATGCAGTAGCGTGTTTCAAGTTTTTCCGTCATTTTGTCAAAAACGAAAATCCGACGGCGCTCACTTACACTTCCTCACTCATCGGCGGTCTGTCGGCAACTGACAGCTTCTGCAGGCGGGAAAATATTCACGCATTAGGATCGCCTACATACGTGCACCAAACCACGCCTCCCGAGCTTCATTTGTTTACGCACGAAAAATTAAGGATGGATACTTTTTGAACACACCTCGTATATCCATGGGTAGGCCTCCAATGCTGAAAGTTTGTCATTTCGCTGGAGCCGTTGCAGAGAAAATGAACTTAAGAGTGAATAAAGGTTAAAAAAGTGAGGACGGAAGAAAAAAAAATGCAACGTGTCAGCTGACATTCCACAACATAATCAAGGATGGTTGTGGACCCCCATTACGAGTACATTTATTTCATCTTCTGATGCATTTTTTTTTTCATCCCCGTTATTTTGCACTTTTTTCTCGGCCCCAGTCCCCTTGACATTTAATCCCTGAAACTTGATCCTTGAATCTGACCCTTCATGTCAAAATTAGCCATTCTCAACCACACATGCTCCGAGACACTTCTCCAACTCACTGCCATTAAACATCAACCTTCAACCCTAACCCTTGTCTTTTGTTCAGACAGAGGATTGACGCATGAAGTTTTAGCTTCACATGGTGGTTCGCATACCTCAACCAACATCTTGATGATTTCATACAATGTTCTACCCATCCACCGATGTAGAACAACATGAGCCTTCACCAGCAAAGACCAGTTCTTCATTTGCTTAATATTCTAGAACTAGATGATTGAGAGCAATCCATAAACACCAAAGCTTTGTCTATGTCATTAATATATTTGAGAGTTTGAACCCCTTTTCCACCAACTTCCCCTCTATCACTGGCCCAGCAATCTGAGCTTACCTTCAAAGGACGATATCATGCATACATTTGCAATTCAGTACAAGCAAACTGCTCTGGACCCTACACATTCTCTTTGCAATCTCATACATCCATCTGCTTACATTACTTCTTATCAATTAATCAAGATGCTGCCCAGACAATCATTGGTAGCAAAACAACTTCCGGATCCAGTTCTGCCATCGTTGGTCGTTTCCTTATTTTGATATCTATCCAACTGCTTCACTGCATCAACAGTTCCATCCTCATTTAAACAAGCCAAAACAAATCCCCTCTTGAAATCTTCATCAGATATAATCCTCAAAATTAGAGCCATTACCATTTGACCTTTCATTTCTAAAACTAAGCATGCTGTTGCCAACCAGCTTCAGCACCAACAATATTTTAGAACCCTTCCTGTGGTTTTAAATAGTTACATTACAATCTTTATTACCCCCAGCAACATTTCCTAACCCAACCATTTTACTCAATGGTTTCAGGGTTTCCTCTCTTCACCCCCACCCCCCCCCCCCGATCCCCCTTTTTTTAGATCCTCGTGGAGGATCTCTAAGTCTTACTCACGTCGTTGTTCTTCATCATCTTCTTGTGGACATTTTTGTTTCACAGCCTACAGTTTTCATCGAAACTTCCTGAAACTTGGCATAGAAATGTAAAAATACCCTGCGCAGACAGAACCATCTCCGATTGAAAATTCCTCCTAGAAAAAAAAGTTATGACGTCAAAATATCTCCGCTAATGGAAATCGCCGAAAAAATTAACTCCAAAACTAGGCAAGCTTTTTGAATTCTGTTTGTGGGAATGGAACAGGGCATTAGCAGAGATGAATTACCGCACATATGATACATCACTATGACGTCATATCAATATTTATGACATCATTCCTATTTTTTGACATTTTTTGTTTCACAACCCAGAGTTTTCATCGATCTTCGTGAAACTTGCCAGGTATATGCAGAAAGCCCACGTGCAGGCAGTAACCATCTCCGATTTTGGATATTCTTCTTAGAAAAAAAAGTTGACGTCATAATATCGCCACTAATGGAAATCGCCGATACCATTATCTCTGAAACTAGGCAAGCTGTTTGAATTTTGTTTGCGGG
>CM068956.1:99183635-99195384 GCA_035128595.1 Eptatretus atami | reverse complement strand
AATGAAAAAGTGAAACGGCTTGAATCAATAAGTTTTAAATAAACGGCTAAAACAACATTCAAACCCTTTGCTCCAAATTGAGCTCAGGTGTATCCAATTGATCATCTTTGAGACGTCTCTTCAATTGACTCGACATTATTTCTAAAGAAACACATTTCTATACAAGCCGGGAGGCGGACATTGGTAGTCGCCTACCCAATAGAACCTGACGCGATGGGCCCGTTCGATGGGGGAATGACCTGAGATTTAGCACAGAAAATTCATGATTCAGGCTTCAAGGGTTAATGCTGCAGATTGTTTTTCGTTAAAATACCCCCACATTTAGAGTTTTTCGGCTGTGCTAGGCAACGGAGGGGTCCATAGCAACGGTTCTTTCTCACACATAACTAGGACATACCATGAACCTACCATACCAGTTTCATGTATATCTGACTCATAGTCTCTGAGATATAACGAACTTCGTTTTTTTTATTGTTTCGACCAGGGTTCATTCAAAGTCCATCTTCTCCGACAGTCTCATAGGATCCGGCTGAAATGCTTTCGACCATTGCTGAATGTACTGTCCACAGTCGCTCGTGGCCCGATTTTTGATTTTCGAAAAAATAAAATTTTTTATGATTTTTCAAAAATTTCAAAGTCCCGTTGCGACGCAACGGTGGTGTCCATAGCAACGGTTCTCATTTTCACACAACTAGGTCATGGTATGAACCTAACAACCAAGTTTCATCGAAATCGCCATTGTATTAATGGCGCACTGGACCGAACAGACAGACAAACAAGCCGGTAGGCGGACATGGGTAGTCGCCTACCCAAGAGAACCTGACGCGATGGGCCCGTTCGATGGGGAATGACCTGAGGATTAAGCACAAGAAAATTCATGATTCTAGCTTCAAGGGTTAATGCTGCAGATTGTTTTTTCGTTAAAATACCCCACATTGAGGTTTTTCGGCCGTTGCTAGGCAAGCGAGGGGTCCATAGCAACGGTGTTTCTCACACATAACTAGGACATACCATGAACCTACCATACCAGTTTCATGTATATCTGACTCAGTCTCTGAGATATAACGAACTTCATTTTTTTATTGTTTTCGACCAGGGTTCATTCAAAGTCTATCTTCTCCGACAGTTTTCATAGGATCCGGCTGGAAATTTTTGACAATATGGCTGAATGTACTGCCCACAGTCGCTCATGGCCCGATTTTTGATTTTCGAAAAATAATTTTTTTATGATTTTTCAAAAACATTTCAAAGTCCCGTTGCTAGGCAACGGTGGTGTCCGTAGCAACGCTTCCTATTTGCACACAACTAGGTCATGGTATGAACCTACCAACCAAGTTTCATCGAAATCGCCATTGTATTAACCCTTATTATCAGTTTTTCCGTCTATGTTGGGGAGTCGATCTAGTCGAAAAAAAAAAAAATCCAAAATTTTTTTTTTGAGATTTGTTCTACCCTTATCAGTATTTAAAATGGCGATTTCAGTTAATACAATGGCGATTTCGATGAAACTTGGTTGGTAGGTTCATACCATGACCTAGTTGTGTGCAAATAGGAAGCGTTGCTACGGACACCACCGTTGCCTAGCAACGGGACTTTGAAATTTTTGAAAAATCATAAAAAAATTATTTTTCGAAAATCAAAAATCGGGCCATGAGCGACTGTGGGCAGTACATTCAGCCATATTGTCAAAAATTTCCAGCCGGATCCTATGAAAACTGTCGGAGAAGATAGACTTTGAATGAACCCTGGTCGAAAACAATAAAAAAATGAAGTTCGTTATATCTCAGAGACTGAGTCAGATATACATGAAACTGGTATGGTAGGTTCATGTATGTCCTAGTTATGTGTGAGAAACACCGTTGCTATGGACCCCTCGCTTGCCTAGCAACGGCCGAAAAACCTCAATGTGGGGTATTTTAACGAAAAAACAATCTGCAGCATTAACCCTTGAAGCTAGAATCATGAATTTTCTTGTGCTTAATCCTCAGGTCATTCCCCATCGAACGGGCCCATCGCGTCAGGTTCTCTTGGGTAGGCGACTACCCATGTCCGCCTACCGGCTTGTTTGTCTGTCTGTTCGGTCCAGTGCGCCATTAATACAATGGCGATTTCGATGAAACTTGGTTGTTAGGTTCATACCATACCTAGTTGTGTGAAAATGAGAACCGTTGCTATGGACACCACCGTTGCGTCGCAACGGGACTTTGAAATTTTTGAAAAATCATAAAAAATTTTATTTTTTCGAAAATCAAAAATCGGGCCACGAGCGACTGTGGACAGTACATTCAGCCATATTGTCAAACATTTCCAGCCGGATCCTATGAAGACTGTCGGAGAAGATGGACTTTGAATGAACCCTGGTCGAAAACAATAAAAAAACGAAGTTCGTTATATCTCAGAGACTATGAGTCAGATATACATGAAACTGGTATGGTAGGTTCATGGTATGTCCTAGTTATGTGTGAGAAAGAACCGTTGCTATGGACCCCTCCGTTGCCTAGCAACAGCCGAAAAACTCTAAATGTGGGGGTATTTTAACGAAAAAACAATCTGCAGCATTAACCCTTGAAGCTCGAATCATGAATTTTCTTGTGCTTAATCCTCAGGTCATTCCCCATCAACGGGCCCATCGCGTCAGGTTCTATTGGGTAGGCGACTACCAATGTCCGCCTCCCGGCTTGTATAGAAATGTGTTTCTTTAGAAATAATGTCGAGTCAATTGAAGAGACGTCTCAAAGATGATCAATTGGATACCTGAGCTCAATTTGGAGCAAAGGGTTTGAATGTTGTTTTAGCCGTTTATTTAAACTTATTGATTCAAGCCGTTTCACTTTTTCATTTTTTGTTGGTTTAAAAAAAAAAAAAAACTTCCCCCTTTGACGTTATGGGGTACGTATTGTGTGTAGATCAGTGATCAAAAAAATCTCAATGAAATCCATTATTTCAGGCTGTAACAGCAACATTTGAAAACTCAGGGGTGTGAATACTTTCTGAAGGCACTGTAATTTGCTCATGTCTTGCATCCTATGAATGCATCCTCTGTTCTTGAGAAACTCGCTGTTCAAAATGTCATTAGACCATCCGGAAACACGTTTCATGCACTGTTTGATAGCTCCTGATAATTGCTTTCTGTTTTGCTTCTTGGAACAAATTCATCTTGGAACATTGTAAAAGTGGAAGCAGAATTCCAGGTCACAATGCAGGTTTCTGAAATACTTTTCATAAGGAAGGGTATATTGTTTCTTAGTTTATAGTGCAGTGTGTAATGTCGCAATTTTTGATGACGTGGAATTTGGAAGCAGTGCAAACTGCTTCAATTTTCGTATGCCCTTCCTTCCATCCATCTTTTCGTCAAAAATTAAAATGAAGAAGAAGAAGAACCTTTCCAATCCATGTTCGTTTCTAGTTTGCTTTTTTTTTGTATTCTTCTGTTTAGTTTTTTTGTGTGTGTGTGTTATCCTTTAGTTTGCATCAGGACAGTAAGGTCACCCCACCTGTTGGGGAAGTAACAGTCAGTCCCCCACAGGCTACTTTTCAGTGCGCAGCCACTTCACTGTCCTGCTTCCTTCGGCTATGGGTTTTATTTCTCTACATTCTTAGAACCAATGTTTTTGACGTACGAATACCTTAAAGGTCCACAGAAACGGTAATTAAAGTTTTATTCCTCCGCTGACAAAGTCGCCGGAGGCATTATGTTTTTGGTTGTATGTCTGTGCTAATTACTTCCGCCAGCGAAAGTGGATGGAGGTTGTTTTCACGTCTGTCTGTGAACAAAATATCTCAACGTGGATGAATTCGGACAAAATTTGGTGGAGAGTTTAGGTATGTGACTGGGACAAACTGATTAGATTTTGGAGAAGATCTGGATCCAGATCCAGGGACTAGAATTTTTAAAGTGATTCTTCACCATTGAGACATAGGGCCAAAAAACAATATACAGCACAATGTCTCAAAAATTTGTGGTCAGATTTGGATGAAACTTGGTGGATATGTTGGGAGTGTGACCACGACAAATTGATTCGATTTCGGTGAACATCCGGATCCAACTACTAGAATTTTCAAAGTGATTCTTCACCATTGAGAGATGGAGTTAAAAACGATATTGCATGATATAGTAAAAAGTTGTGGACTGTGGACATCATTTTCTTCATCAAGACATCATAATTGCATATGTCAAGCACTTTATCTGATCTTGGTGGACAGATTGGGTGTGTGACGACGAATTGATTCGATTTTGGTGAAGATCCGAATCCGGATCCAACGACTAGAATTTATTGAGTGATTTTCACCATTGAGAATGAGGGCTCAAAAACGATATGTAGCATGATATTTCAAAAATGTATTGGGCCGATATGTTCTTGTGGATCAGGCATTACGGGGCGGAGGTACGCGCTCTTCTGAGTGCCTTTCTGGTTTTCTCTGTTTTCTGTGCATCTGCTTATCTGATTGACACACAATTTTCACCATAGGCGTGACTCGTCGTGTATTGTTTTAATGATAATTATGATGTGTGGCAGCCATGTTGGAAAAAAGGAAAAATTTTGGACCTCTGTATCCCCAAAACCACCCATGGAAAAAATTGAAACTTGCAATTCAAATACTCCCCACGAGAAATGAGTTTGTTTTTTGTTGTTGTTAAATATCAGAGGTGGTTCATTAAGACATCATAATTGCATATGTCAAACACTTTATCTGATGTATGAAAATTTGAGGGCCATCTTGGGATAAATTGCGTGGGGGTTGGGAGGGGGGGATTGATGACGTCGTCGGTCACGTGGTTCCGCAGCCATATATCCTTTAATGTGGGCGGAGGCGTATCTGCCAGTCGAAGAGTTCCCTTTTATTTTGATGTGATTATATTGATTTGTAAGAAATAACAAAACCAAGTGTGTTTATTTCTAATTTTTTGAGTTGGAGGTGAAAAATCAACAAAAACCCAAACTGGCTGGTACCGCTCCTAAAAATTCCAGAGAGCCTCCATGGTCATTGCGTCATCTGTGTGACGTCATCACCAGTAGTATGATTGTCTCAGCACGCAAACAATAGTGACTGCACAACTCGCTTAAGATCCGTCAGAAAGTGAATTTTGCGAATACTTTTCTGATCAAGAATCCTCAGATTACGATTGTCAAAATCATGATGTACAAGGTGCTGTCAGACCGTACATCTATGAACTGAGGTGGAAATTGAGGATGACATTGTTCATGAAATACCTGGCATTCACAACAATCGGAACGACGTTGAAGAAAGACTATAAAAGACCAAATTTGGGTTACAACATTAGGCCAGGGTAGGGATGTTAAATTGCTGAGGTCATGCTGATCATGTGACTGGAACCGTGTCAAAATTGTGGACTTGGTAAATTATTTGGAATGTCGATAAATTCCTTCAAAAATTTCTTCAGACCTACCAGTCAGAATGCTACCAAATTTGGGTTACAACATGAGGCCAAGGCCCAGATAGATTAAAGCCCAGTGGTCCCATTTTTAGCTCACTTTAACTTTAGTCACTTGAGCTTACGTGATCGAGCAGTGAGTCAATTGGTCTGTCTGTAAACACTTCAGTCATTATCGCTTTAACCAAATACAACTTTGATGAAACTTGGCTGCAAGCTTCACATCTGATGAATAACGAAGGTGTATTGACCTCAGCAAAATCTTGTGCTCATTAAAAGGGTTTATGGGGGGGGGGGGTCAACCCCCCCCCCAAAAAAAATAGGTATTTGCTCTCTTTTGAAACTACTCAAATGATTTTGATTACATTGACCACAACCCTCATTACCCATGCTATAACAAAGTGTATCAACCACATCAAAATCTGCGGTCATTAAAGAGGTCTACTGGGGAGGAGAGTTTGACACCCCACCCCCTCCAAAAATATAATAAAATAGGTATTTGCTCTCTTCTCCGAAACTACACACACAATTCAATGAAATGTGACCACAACATTCATCACCTGTGTTGCACCAAAGTTTGTTCACTGCATTAAAATTAAAAAAAATCAGTGTCTCAGGTGGTCTGTGGTGGGTTTGAGTGACTGTTTTCTCCTGATCCAGTTGAGCTTCAGGACATGCAGTCCGATTTGTATTGTTCTTACATCATATTTAAAACACATTTCTTGGAGACTACAACACAAACAAAAAGTTTGAGTTGAGATCGAGTGCATGTCCTCCATGGACGATGATTGCTCAAAGGCTTGGAGACCATCTCGTATTAAGGAATTTCTTTTTCGATGATAAACTTACTGATTAATACAAAACTTAAAATGCATCATCGATGGACTGGAGTACACAAGTTTGAAGAAGTATCTTTGAAATCAAAACTTTTCTGGCATGAGCCAATAAATATTTGTTTCTTTTGTCATGGAATGATGGATTTTGATGAAGACTGCTCAATAAAAGTTGTAGCAATTATTATTTTGATTAGCTGTGACCTTATCTCATGAACTACAGTCAGTGCGCGCTTAACGATGTTCCGGGCAACGACGGATCGCATATACGACGGATCTGCCAGCTCTGGAAAAAAAAAAGAAAAAAAATGTAACTGAAAAATTCCTATCGCTGGAGTGATGTCGCCTGTATAAAAAATAGCACATACAATTATGTACACTGTACAGTACATAATACCTCATAATGATAATAAACGACAGTGTGGCCCTGTTATAATTGCGATCGTTAAGGTCCATAAAATGTCATCGCGAAAAAAACAGGATCGTGCTAAATCGGGATTCAAGGAAATCGGCTTTCAAACTGAACCAATGTTTGCACGTTTACCTTCTAGCAATAGTCTGGCAGCCATTGGCTAAAGTGTGTTTTGGAGTACATACACAATTTTATTGCAGATTCTGGTAACATAGACTATACTAAACTCAAATCGCAGTTGATGCCACTTTGTCACGCTTGAGCAATTTTTTTAGGAGCAAAATTCAAAAAATAGCCGCCATCAAAACTGTTTTTTTGGCCGTAACTCGGCCAAAAATCGAGATATAGAAACCCGATTTCAGTTGGCAAACCCTACTGTTTGGTCAAGGAATACACTGATATGTTTAAATAAACCATATCATCCATATAAAATAGTCCATATTGGTATATCAGATACCGAAGAAATTGCCCGCCCGGAAACAATCAGATGCAGGAGACAGACAGAACCTACGAGAAAGATTGGCCACATGTATTGACCCTCTACAACCAGAGAATCCCCGGATGGGCTTGTGAACATTGCAACTGGATGAATGAGTCCAAACATTGTCAACGCTGACATTTCTGTGGCATAGGAGTCAAGCAGATGAAGGAGTATGAGGAGCAATGGCCAGACAGCTTCAACAATCCGCTCAGCAAACAAGTAGTCACGATGGCAGTGTCCCGAAAGCAGATATAGGTCGACAAACACCTGTATATGACACGGGGCTCATATATTCAAGAGTGTTGGGCCTTCAGGCAGTGAGGGACATCAACCTGAAAGATATCCTGAAAGTTTGAGCTCGCCCAAGTACCGCCTTCTATGTTTGAAGATAACGGTGACATGCGAATCACAAAATCGAAAGCAGTCTTGAGCAGAACTTGCAGGTAGAGGTGGCTGACAGAATGTTTCCAGCTGATGGAGCAATCATTGTAGATTGTTGTGCTATGCTGTTGGTGATTCATGGCCATCAAAAGGAACAGTAGAGGACTATGTGCAGAATCTTCTTTCTTATTTGAAGAAAGGATAAGCTGAATGTATGTAAGTTTGACGTTTGCGTCTTGACCGGTATTATGACAACAGCATCAAGAAAGTCACGCGAACCGCTCCTGCAGGCAAAGATGCCAGTCGACGACACCAGCTGAATCTGACGACGCCACCTCCTGCACAAAAGATCGTTTTGACAGCGACAGAGAACAAAGTCCAGTTAATAAATATCATTTGCAGCTACATCAAAGACCATCCTGAAGCAATTTTCTACCAACACCAAAGCTCATATTAACTGGACCTAACCCAATACCTATGGAAATTGCAGAATACCAAGTAGTAGAGAGGCCTGACCTAAGAACCACTCACGAAGAAGCCGATGTTATTATGGTACAACAAATGGTCCTAGCCTCATCAAGGAATCCGAGTATCCGGGTAATTTCAGACGACACAGATATATTCATATTGCTGTTTGCATTTTTACCAACTGAAGGAACTGGCATGCAACCTTGTGATGGCTGGTACAAGTCGTGACGGGATCGTCTGTTGACATCAAGGCGACAGTGCAGAAGCATGCAAATATTGTCACCCAAGTTCTGGCAGCACATGTGGTGTCTGGATGTGACACAGCTGCCTACCTGTGGGGTATCGGAAAAGGCACAATTGTGGAACACCTCAAGATGGTCGTCAATTAAATTATCTTGCTGATCTTGATGCAGAAATACCAGATGTCATATCTGAAGCAACTGCCTTCTTTGCTGCTTGCTATGGATCCCAGGAAACAGAAGACATGTCAGCTATTCGATTTGATGTCTGGTCTTCAAAGATGGCTAACAAGAAGCTGACATCAGCACCAGAGTAAAAACTCTACCACCAACCACTGTGGCTTTCATCCAACACGTTCTCAGGCGCACTTGCAGGCAGCAATATGGCGGGCTGCATTAGATCCAGACCCACCATTGATCAATCCAACGAGTCATGGATGGTCACATGAAAAGAATGTCGAGCATGTTGCTCCCTGTGTCTCTGCCTCGGATGTCATCAGAGCTCCTGATAATGTTCTCAAGATGATCAGGTGTGGGTGCAGCTCAGTGCGACCCTGTGCAACGAATAGATGTAGTTGCTCTGCGCCAAGCTCTCCTGTTCATTGTTCTGTGGCTGCCATGGTATGGAGGAATGTCAGAACGGCCAAACAAAGACTGTATCAGCAAGCGAAGCTGTGAACTTGAGTGAACACTAGTTATTTGATTTATGCAGCTGTCTTGTATGTGAGATTTTAGTGAAAGCAGAATGAAAGAAGTTCATCAGCAACCAATCAGTGTATTCATAGTTATAGCATGTACAGACCCCTTTTTGGATTTAAATTTGTGTAAACCTTGTTATTACGTTTATTTGGTTATGTGTTAATATAATTAATTATAGTTTGTATGTACCTAATCATTGTATTACTCAACTGTACTGTTGGAAATAAAGATATACAATAGAATACAATATACTGATACAATACAATGTACTGTTTACCACTTAAATTAGGTTCATATAGATTTTGGCATAGTTACGGCTGAAAATAGTTCGTCGATATTTTTTCAGTCAAAATATTATATCTAAATAGAAAAAATGCAATATGGACTATTATTATGAGCTGTATGGTTTATTTAAAACATATCAGTGTATTCGCTTGACCCCAAAAACATAGGGTTTGCCACTGAATCGGGTTCATATTCTCGATTTTGGGCCGAGTTACGGCCAAAAAGCGGTTTGTGGATGGCGGCCATTTTGAATTTTGCCTCCTAAAAAAAAAATTTGGCTTTTCAAAAACGTGACAAAGTGGCAATCACTCGGATTTGAGTTTAGTATAGTTCTATGTTTTACGCAGAATCTGCAATAAAATTGTGTATGTACTCAAAACACACCCTAGGGTAAAATTCCAGTTCTGCATCCAGACTACAAGAAATTACCTTTGAATTGAAGAAATTCCGCAAATAAATCGTATTGTTCTTAGTCGACAATTAAAACACAAATTTGTTTTAAGTGAATGCTTTTTATGTTGTTAAAAAATCACATGTTTCCGAAAAATATATATCAAGCAATTGCACAGGAGCTCGTTTCTTCATTTATAAATTAATAACATCGATGCAATTGATTATGTATTTATAAAATCCAAACGCTATTTATTCACCGTTTTATATCGATGCGAGAGGAGATTGTAAGCTGCTCTAACAAACACCGTATCGGCCGTCTATGAACAGGCACAAGGTAAATCTCTAACGGTGTCCTTCCGTCTCTCTTGGATGTGTTGTTAGCAATTGCCGACAGTATTCAGTACAGTAAACATGCTGTACAGGTTTGTATCCGAGGTTTGTAAACGACGGGGTTACCATATAGCCTAGGTGTCTAGGTTTGTGTAAGTACGCATGTTTCGAAAACGAAAAAAAAAAAAGAGTCGCACAAACGACGACGTTGCTTAACGACGGCGTTTTCTTCAGAACGTAACCCCGATCGTTTAAGTGGCGCCATGACTGTAGTTTGAAACCAAGATACCTTACATATTAACCAAGACTAATGCCGATTGCTGACAAATAAAACTTTTTTTTCCCTTTTTTTTGTAGTTCTGGACAATTTGAAAAATGTTAAATTTGAAGGTTTCTTACAGTTCCTTCTTTAAAATTCTAAGTGTTACTTGCCTGGAAGTCCTGAATATTGTTTGAAACTTGCTAGTTTGGCATTGGTAATGCAGTCTGGCCCTTGTAAGTGAAAAGATAATACGTGAGTAAGGAGAGAGTGCGGCATGAGGTTGGCAGTGTAGCTTCATAATTAGCTGCTGTGTTTGTTCTCATAACGTCAGTTAGTTAGCCTGAATTGATGAAGCCTCTTTTAAAATGATTGTGATTCTGGATCAAAAAATCCTATTATATGACACAAATCTAGTCTCGTCATGAGCAAGAATGAGGTCACCGAGAGACATCTTTGCTATTTTTATAACCACCGTAGCTCTTTGCGCAAAACCTTAGTTGACGTGAACTTTTTATGAGCGAGTTTCTTCTTTTCCCAGGTGGAAAGAATTCTTACAGAATGCACGCTCATCCTTAACAGAGGGAGACTCGGCCAAGACCCTGCCCGTATCTGGACTAGGGCGTTGTTCGCAGAGACCGTTATGGCGTGTTCCCCCTCCGTGCAAGATGCTCAACGGTGCGGGAGGCCGACTCAACAAACAGGTTCTGTTTGTTGATGCGTTCGGCAGGCACCATTGGAGTTTCTTTTAAATTTATTAGTTTGTAGATTCAGTCTCATATGTAGTCTGTCATAACCTTTACTCACTTCAACTTTTACCATCTCTCAGGATCATGGAGAACAAAGAAATAAACAGCATCATCAAAGATCGTGTGGTCCCAGCTACAAAAAAGGACTATTGAAAACTCCGAAATCCTTTAAAGAGCCTTGCGTTACGCGAAAGATCCTATTGCATCATGACAGATCAGGATTGTGTCAAAACAGAACGCTGGTTTGCCCCCTTGTACAGCAGTAAATCTCCCGAATGTTAATTTGCTTGTAACTTGGAGGGAAGTTAGGGGGACGTGACGTGAAGGAAATGTCGTCTTCTTTAACGCCACAATTATTCCCACATTTCTTGTGGGGTTAGCTGGAGATATGCTTAGCCAAGTCTTTCACAACCAGCTGGCTAGGCCTGACGTTCAACGAAAAGTTTGCGCAGAAATTATTGCCTATTTGGACAGTGCGTGCGGCGGATAGCTTGCCGTACTCTTTTCGTGAATGGGGCACCACACTAATGCTTTGGCAGGATGGACCGCCAAGTTTTAAACGTCCATTCAAATGGAACGGCACACACATTGGTGAAACGGCCGGGGCGAACAGTACGACCCACGACGGCGTTGACCGTTGATAGCGTGCGCCAATATTTATGAAACCCAGGCTAGACGGCTCAGAGAGGCCAGCTGCGCTTCCCCAAATCCAGGTTGCCCCCGACATAAAACTTGAACCCCACCCCCCCCCCTCAAAAAATTCCAGGTGTCGAGGGTCAAGGGCTCGGATTCCACGTCAAAAGCGTTTTCATCTCTCTCCTTTTT
>CM068956.1:99134635-99147874 GCA_035128595.1 Eptatretus atami | reverse complement strand
GCGTCTCGGCTTTGGCCCCTACGCGCTCTATGGCGCACTTATTCTTACGGCCGTAAGTCCGTCCTGTTCTGCTGAATCTTTTAGCGCGGAGTTATACTTTTTTCTGTGTCTTGTCGCCGGTCAGAATTCCGCGAGCCCCCGACTACCACTCTCTCCCCCCCCCCCTCTCCTCCCTCATACTTCGTCATCTCTTTTAGACTCTCTTCTCTCACTTCTGTCTCTTCTTCTCGCGTACACTAAACTCATCTACTTCTACTACCAAATTCTCTTCTTCTATTTTAACCCTTACTCTCTCTGCTGTGTGCCTCGTTCTTTCTGCTTTATTCCGTTCCGTCCTTTCGCGCGCCTGTCTCCCCTACCGTCTCGTTCTGCACATCGCTTGGGGGACTTGAGGTGCTATGGGCTGCCTTTGACCAATTCTCTGATTAGGCCGAGTACACTAGCGAGCCAGCTCTCAATTCTGTCGCCGTGCAGGGTAACAAGATCATCTAAATCTCACAGACCTGGTTCACGGGGACCACGGGTTGTCGGTCTCCACAATTTTTAAATCGCCGGTGCGGCTCCCTGAACTAAAAAATATGTGATGACATTTGTAGTGACCGTGGAAATACTGCGGCTTTTTATTTAGCTGTGCCAGTACATTTGTCTGACTCGGGCCACCGAGCCTATGGGTGACTTAGGCCTTACCTGTGTTTTCACCTTCATTGTGATGTTTTGTTTTTTTATATCTTGTGTTTTATTTACAAAAAAAGCGATCCGTGCACGTGGTGATGAGGCGTCGGGCAAGTGATTCTCAGCATTAATTTCGACAGCAAACAGTTCTGTATTTACCGGATGTTGGTTCTATGTTACCGTCAGGCCCGATGGTTGATGAAGTGTTTGTGGGTTCTGCGGGCATCTGTTGGTGAGCTGCCTGGGCCGCAGACTTTCTCTCGCAGGGTGCGCGTAAGTCAGACTCGAAACCAGACGATAGGCATACGGCCTGTGTGGAACCTTTGTGTGGGGTGTTGTACCAGACATTTTTCTAGCCAATACACCGTCACCAAGGTCATTTACTCTACTAGTTTTATGACTGTAGGTGGGGAACAGATTCAGTTTAATGTTGTTTGAAGTGGGTTGTTCTTATTTGCTCTGTCCGACAGGAAGCGGAATTATTCTACTCGTGCCTGTATTTTTTACTTGCTCGGAATATATGTGTTTGGCTCATCGATTGCTTTTGGTCATGTTTTCGAGAACCGCTACCTGCTGTTGGGCATTAATTATTCTGGGACGTTTGTTGTGCCATAGGCCGCATGCTCGGCTATAAGGCAATGGCCTTATACTCACACATCCCTCTGGCAGCTCGCGAACAGGCGTCCCAAGTCGAGGGATTCTGACTGTATGGTCGGTATAGGCTCGTAAACGGTGTGTTATACGACGATGAACATCGGGGCAAGCAAACCCTCGCCGTGGCGTCACACGGGAAAGCCTCATAAACGCTATGTGCACGGTGACAGGGCGGAGCGGCAATATAGAGGGCCGCGGGAACCGATAAATCACGGCAGCCAATGCGTGCCCCACACGTGAACTCAAAACCGTGTTGCCCGCAGTAGTCACACAGACCGCTTGAAGGCCCCGGTACGGCTGATCGTGGAATATGTGCGGCCGTTTCTGTATTTTTTGGGGGTTGGAAATTTCATTTTTATTGAGAAGGTTACGGAGCGCCGATAACGCAGACCACGTCGCACTAAACGTCCCGGTCGAGTGGGAACTACTTCAATGTTCGGCATGCGTCGATTGTACGCGAACCGGTTAGAAATGAGAAAAAGTTGAGTAATAAACTCGCGAGTATAACTTCACGGGCGCCTCGTCTCGCATGTAAATTATAGACCACGGCGTCGAGCTCCTAGAGGGCACCTCAGTTTTCTGCGCGCCGCGCACGTTGTTCAATTCAGGAGGGCTACGGCGCCGTATCCTCGCCGATAGGCAATGTGACCTGGCTCTAGAGGGAACCCTCGCGGTTGGCCAAGTTTAGAATATTCCAAGAGCACGACGGCGAATGGAGCTTTTTCAAGGTGCGCAAGGGACGCCAGGGCGCTTCTAGGGCGAACGATGAGGCTGCACGGACGAAGGTAGGAGAATGGCTTTTAAATTTATATTTTTTACTTTACCAAGTCTCTTTTTTATCTTTGCGGACTTGTCGAATTGCTATACGTGCGAATCGTAGAAATGTGAAAAAACGAGTTTGGTAATGCCGCCGTCCTAAATTCGGGACTGTCACAGAGGACACTGTAAGTTATAGCCAAACGGCCGTAGGAGCACCTAGGGCCACGCAGACTTTCTGCGGCCTCGGGCGCAGTTTTCTGTCAAGTTCTCTCGCGGGTCTTTGGCGGGCTTACGAGCGCCGTATCTCGCCGGGTAAGAGCCTCGTGACTATATGGCCTTGCATCGTTCGTCTTTCCAGCAGGATCCTGAGATTTTTTTTTACTTCGGTATCGCGGTGGATGTTAGACTTCGATTCTCTGGTGGGCTGGATATAAACTGATTTATCGCTTGAAGCGGCGCGCCCTATTTTAGTTAATATATATAACGATAGAAATCTAAGAGTCAACATTCCGTCACCGAATAAAAGAACTAAAAAAAATGATCACCGTTGGAACACTGACGCTACATTACCTTGAACGTGTTTCTCTTAACGTTGAGTATAGCAGTAAAACCGTACGAGTACGTGACACTGACTGTCGACAGAATCATTCGTTGGGTTGCCGTACGTGGCCGGTACACGGTACTCACTAGGTTAGATAATTTCGGCGGGTCCGCTAACACATATACCTCGAGTGTTTCGACTTATGAGTACAACTTACAATTGATCAACGTTTCTGTTGGTCGTACGTGTGTCAACGATCGACTGTACGTGGGCTTAAACTTTTGGCCCGCGTTACTGCCAGAACTGTGAGTATACGCTGGTACGTCGAAAAAATGTTTCAGGCATGTGGAAATTTGGGTCGGGTAAATCTACCACTCGTAACCATTAGCGATAAGCCTAGAGTATGCGATAAAGCGCAGCGACACGCTACGACGTTTTATGCCATGCATAGCTCTTAGTATATTACAGGCCTTTTTAAACCATAACGTATTCGAGTTTTGTAGAAATTCTAGTCGTTTAGCTTCTAGACACATTTTGCATGCGGTTTATGTAGGCATACTCTTCTAGAAATTGTCCACAGGTGTTCTGAATCTGTAGTTGTGGCCTCTTAGATATTGGTATTAGTGTTTTCTTCCTCGACTTAAATTCTTAACCACTGCCTTCATGTCGGGTTTATATCGAATGGGGGAAGAAGCGGACGAACTCATTACTCCAATCCTCTTTGGTTCAAATATTTTTTTTATTTCTACGCCACCATTTATTTGCTAGTATGTTGCCGGCTCAAGACATCAACGATCGAAGCGCCTTGTTAGGTTCCCTATTTTTTGGTGCCACCCATGTTAGGGGCCCCTGTTACCGCTCGCCCCAGGATAGGCGCCTTCGTATGTGGACGCAGCACGAGATGTACGTGATCACTAGTGTTTGATCTCTGAAATAAATTGGATTTGTTGGTTTTTCTCGCTTGATTTCAAAAATCGCTAGCATAATATGGTTCTTAGTGAATCTTTTTATTTTCTATGGTCAAGTTTAACCCTTTGTCTAGATCTCAAGTGCATTGGAAAAGAAATATGTACACAAGTGATGATTTACTTCTGGTCCTATCATAAACGAAGGCATGCTTCGTATTATCTTTAAACATCAAGCTTATTCTCAGTCAATAGGATATTTTCTTCTTTTCTATCTTTACTTCAGCAAACAGCGCAAATAAAAGCATCTATGCTTTGAAACCTCGTTAAGTGCCTCCTGATGGGGCGTTCCTCTACGCAGATCGGCTCGAGGAGCGAGTGCGGGTACTGTTAATTCGAAAAGAATGCCGTAGTTGTTGGGGCAATTTCGGGGACCGCCAATTCCTTGAGTGGGGGAAACCAGGGGAAGGTGGTTGCTCCGTTGGAGCTTGTGCCCCTGCCCGCTCCCTCAGCCAAACATGGTCCCAATTTTTTGGTGTGAGATTGACCCTCAGTGGTACTCACTCCACACACCTAGGGCTCAGAAAAAGTTTGTCCAAAAGTGTGGGGAGGATTCGTCATGGTCTCAAGTGTGATGTGGTTTATGTGCTCGTATTGTGGTGTGCTGAACTCGATGCGGACAATAACGACAATCGCCTAGCTTAAACATAGACAATATTTTGAACGACAGTATCCAGATTGGAGCACATATATCAGGTATATTGTCACATTAGAAATTTCAATGCACATGCAGGAACTGGAAAGCGATATTTGGTATTGGGTAAGAGGGTTTCTCGCAATTATAGTTCAAGATTTTGCCAATAGGTCGCATAGCTCCACAGTACGTGCGGGCTCTGTTTTGGTGTTATTACCTAGAAGCTTAACTGGTCCCTTTCACGGTGCCATGGTTGCCCTGGATGTCGATTCTCCAAAATGGATGACACCTGGTCTCTGTTTATTCAACTGGAGCCTCAAGCGTTTGAGTAACATTGGGTGTTCTTTCGAGCACCTCTGGTGGAGAGGCCGGATTGCGGTTGGTAGATACATGGCGCTGGGCTTTTGTGCGTATACCACTTTCATATTGGTCCTGGTCGCTCTGCTGGTTCCCTTATGCCTTAGGACTTTGCTGGAGCGTTGGTGTTCTTGCCAAAACAATATTTTGCCAAGATATGGTTAGCGATCTTTATCTTTATTTTTGCGTGTTCCGATTATATGTCTGACTTCCATGTAATTGATTGGTTTGGTTGGTGTTGGTTTTCTGTATCACGGAAAAAAACAGGCTAACAACGGTTCAACGAGTCGAGGTATTGAGGATTGATTCACTCCTTTAGGTCGTCATTTGCTCTGGTCTCATAGTTGTGTGTGCGCGACACGATCTGTAGTTTGAGTGTTCGTCCATCAGCTGAAAGGCATGCATCCGAATGCCACTGCTCGGCATCGTGGGCTTGATCATGTTCGCGCCAGACGTAGGAAGTCACACTTCTCGCTCTTGGGCGCTGACTTACAGCCATAAATGCAACTTTTAAGGCTCAATCGAACTTGAACTTGACTAGATCGAAGGTCAAGGTTCTTTGAATGTGTGGTTGTGTTCCTCATTCTTTTATGGGCTAGGAATTATCTGAAACTTGGTAAATGCATAGTTCCTTAAATTATATGGCAACAGGGGTTAAATCGTTTTCATTGGCAATACTATAAGGCCAATCATTTTGCATAATTTTGACGGACGTCTCAACTTCATGGGACATATAGTTCATGGTCTGGGCGCTCGAGCGTAAATTGTGGCGATTCCTTGACCTTTCATGTGTTTTTTTTTGTTGTTGTTTTTTTTTTTTTATCTGGTAATCAGTAATATCTAGGTGCGTCCACGGTCATGAGCACTCTGCCTTGTTTCTTGGACCCAAAGCTCTTCGTGTGGTATCTTTGTATGTAATCAACTGTATCACCATATGGCAAGCTTAGGGAGGGTCCCTATGTTCAGGCCAGTTTATGGGGACATAGAGAATATGTTAGAATGGACTACATAGTCCTAATTGTCTCTCTCCGACTATGGGTGCAAAGGGTACTCTCGCGAAAATCGAAGAGGGGAGTATGCTCCAGGACTGAGCAGACCTGTATATCGGTCTTATCCAGAGAGCTCAGTATATCCTCTCATTTAATACTGGGACAACGGGCTTTGATTCGGTTTCTGTATGCATATGCTAATTGACACCATTACGTTCAGTAGGGAATATTCTTATGGTCTAGCTTGGCCTGGTGTTGGCAAATTGGCTCTGCTATGGCATTCGAGATAGGAATTAATTTTGAGGCGGTATGAGGATTTTGCGAACAAGCTGATGGAGATATTGGGGGGCGAGTTCTGCGGTCTTGGATAGCGGCTGGCTGGGACTTGGGAATGAGTAATACGGCCTGTGTGGTAGCAGCTTCAGACCGCCGTTCCTTGGATAGTTAGCCGACGTGGACATGTTTGGAATCACCGTCAGGCCGCAAAATCAGATTTTGTTCTCTAGGGACACTGAGGTCATACCAACTTGAACCAGTTTTTCAAGTTGTCGCTAGTTTAGGGCCAGCGCATAATGGCAGAGCCATGGCTGCTTTCCAGGGAGCTTTGAGTGTGAGAATTAATGGTATACCTGCTCAAATTTGAACATCTCCTGTGTTCGCTAGGAAGAGGTTTAGAGGCAAGGGCCTAATGCTCGAGGATTCTGTTAGGGTTCGTTTAGGATTATAGCATCACTAGGGATTCAAGTTATTCTCATACCGGCTTTTACAGTAGGGAATTCCAAATTGCAATTCATCCAAGCCCATCCCCGGTGATATTATTAGAGCAACGCAGGTTGTGGTGGTCTTTGACGATGGAGTCCGATAGTGAAGGCCGCTGGGTGTCCGGTACTTTGAGCGGTATGTACAGGGCTGATTCAGCCAGCTGTCGCGGTTGGTACGTCGGTGGGGATGTTACGAATATGCTGATTTGCTGACCCTCCGGAATCAACTGCTAGGTCCACCTCTCGCTTGTGGAACACAGGCTGCGGTGACTGTTGTTGAAATGTATTGGTAATTTAGTCTCTCAGGATCTTGTTTGGATCAGGACTTGAATCTCAGGGCTGGTGGAAATGATTCACTCGTGTCATATGGTTATGCATTTGTTTCTAGTGCTCTGTCCTGGAAGAACACAGGCATCATACCGCCACTGCACATGGAAGAAGGTGGCTTACTTGTTTTGTCTCTCTGGAAAGGGAGGGGTGATCCCAAGACGGTGCAGACCACATACTCGAGAGGTGAACGCTGCTCTACAGTGCCAGCAAGGCTTCTTTGCCTCGGATAATTTTTTGTCTGGGTGTTCGCACCATTTCTATGATGTCAAGCAGCCAGTGTCCAAGGAGCGGTCAGAGCTTTACACTCAAAGAGCGTCAATGATTGATTACTATCCTTGCTCCATCAAGGAGTTCGGGTCCCTCACGCGAATCGCGACGAGATTTCGGCAGGCTGCTTGTCCAGCTTAGTTGATCTTGTAAGCTTGTTTGATTCTGTGAAAACCAGGATGCCCTTGGAGGATTTCTTTTTGGTATTGTGGGTGGCCAGCCAAACGGATCGAGCTGATTGTCTGACTACTACTCTGGTACTGAGGTGCTGTTGAGATGTGGGTAGTTTACTATGTCGACTTATTTCCAATTGTATATGGCGTTCGTCAGTGTGTGCAACTGTGCCCTGCATTTTCACCTGATGGGATGGACGGATTCTGCGGGATGGTCGGGAGCGAATGCAAGGCTCGTTGGTGCATCATTTGGGATGTCAAATCTCTGACCTTGTATTTTTCGTCCTACCAGTTCATTTATTCTCTCCGGAAGACTTTAGGATATGCTTTGGGGGCCTCTGAGGAGTGAATGAGGAGTCGGACCGCTGGGATATGGGTTTCCTGGGTTCAAAACTAAGATCCAGGGCTTTCATTATTATCTTGGATGCTGTGTCTGTCTGTGTGCTGTTTTTGTGGTGGGATGTTGAAGTCATGGAGAGATTCCATCTTACACTGGCAGTGCATATTTTCATGATTCTAGATGGGCTAGTGACGTCAAGGTCAACTAGACGTTCTTGGGTCGGGCTGCGGAGTCCATGCATAATCACTCGGATAAATGGCAGTCTTGGCACTGCAGTGTCACCTGGCAAAGAGAGGTCAGCTGGCTCGAGAGGCACGCAACCTTAGTCACTTGTTAGGTCTGGGTGGTGTCAGTCTTGTCTATGGAGTGTGGGACTTGGACTCTGACCAAGACGATTCTGTAGATGGAGTCGTCCGTTTTGTAACCAGGTTCTTTCTTCGGGGATGGACTCTTGGCTATCCGCGGTGTGTGGACTTTTGTTGGTGTGTTCCACGTGCGGTCTGTGAGAACGCTCAAATAAGATTTGTTACCTGCTATCCGTGAGCATACAGCTGTGTGGCGTGTATGGAACTGCTGCTGTTTCCTGATGTGATACCTGCTCACCTAGATCTCTACGATGTATTGACCTCATGAGGTTGAGAAAGGAAGAGCTCGCATTGGGCTCGACGAACCTCTGCGCTGGTCGTTTTATGCGCAGGCGGTGGACTCGGCATTCCTTGGAGGTTTTGGGGGATCGCCAGGCATCTGCTGGGGGATGGCCAGACGTGGGGCTGAGGATACTGCGGATAGTGGACGCGCGACGTGTGCGTCTGGGCATTCCCTACTGACTGACCTGGTCACATTACAAAATATTCTCATTTAGCGATTACATTGAGATTATTTTTTTCATTGTCATCATTGAGAGATGGATTAACTCATTATCGAATGGGATAAATATCTTGTGTGGTTGATATTTCCAAATAGTTAATTTTCCTACTTCAATTTCTACGGTCCATTCTAACAAATGGTTTATGCTTATATTGTAAACAATTGTTATTTCTTTAGCCTTCTTTTTGGGGACTGCCTAACTTACAATAACGTCTATATATCTATTGGTGATGGGGTACATTTAGCAAGAAAATAACACTTACTGCAACAAGGCTTTTCTACTTTTAAAGCGCTCTGCACCTATGTTCTGCGCTTATATAATTTCTCCATATTATCTGGGTCTAACATTTCTTCTCAAAGCGGGTTATGTGATTATCAAATAATATATACGCTATCACTTTTCTTTTTTATCTTCAATTGTTTATTATTCGAAATAAATTGATTACCTCCCCCGTTGCAACCTCTCGTCTTCCATCATTTCTCAGCGCCTCTCTGGCTCTCGTTTACCGTGGCCTTCACATAACTCAAGACACTTTTATTTCATTCTTATATCCGTTTTCTTCACCTCTCTGCTCGTCTCTCCTCATTGTCTGGAACTAGGCCTCGCTATGGCTCTCTTGAATCTGTTGGACTCTTCATTGCTTTCGGAGAGTCTCACAACCATAATCAGGGGCTTCTTTATCTTCCGCTTGTTCGAAATATCCTTCTCATCATTTTCTAATTTCCTATATCTTCTCCGTTCTTGATCTGTCTTTCGATTTGAAATGGTTTTGATCATTTGAAGTTTTTTAGCGGTGGTTTCTCATCCTATAGCACTGCCTCACTTGTCGCGCGGATCTTCCTTCTCTTCTATAAAATAGAGATTTAAAAAATATAATTCTCTTGTTTTCTTCTCATGTCTTCTTCAACCGTTATTTATGTCTGCAATTTTCGTTCTTTTTGACTTCCTGTTTGATTTTCAATTTTGAAACAAGGGCTCGATGTGTCGTCAATCTTCTTAGTTAGTTGGCTTTCGACATCCATTTTATTTATATTGGAAAAAATAATTTATGGGGATTGTAAGTACATAATTACTAGTGGATTATTTTCTTTCTTATTTTAGTAGTGTGTTTCAAATTAAATTCTTTTCTATTAAATTTTTATTTTTTTCTTTGTTAGAATTAATCGGTTTGTATTCTTCTTCCTGTACTTTGCATTTCTGTTTTTTTCTCAATATTGCGTTGAATATATCTTCTCACATCAACAGTGATTTATCCTAATCTTCTCTTTTATCTTCAGGATGTTTATACTTTTCTCTATCACTGGATTGTTCTAAGTTATACTCAAGACACAAGATATTTAGTGGCATTTTAATCACTCTTCCACTCACACAAATGTAATATATTATGATAATGTACAAGAGAGCCTTCGGTCAAATGTATCTCGGCCTAATCGTTCATTCCAAATTGCATTTTTCCTAACCATTGAAATTTTTGTGGATCTCGCTTCCCTCTATCTTCTCTTGGGTCACATTTACTTTCTGGTGTTGTTTGGAGTTCAGCGAAAACTCAGATATGAGGGGAGGTGTTTTTTTTTTTTTAACAGTAATCTTTTCGTTCTCATAATACATAGACTTATCCCAATGAACGGTCTTTTCCCGAAGCTAAGATTTACTATTCACGAATTCGGATCAAAATAACTATTTGTTTTTTATTGTCATTGGTTTTTTAAGAAATACTTTTACAGAGAATTTATCTCTCAGTATTTCTCATCTTGTTTCACGAACAATGTATTGATATGGTTATCGAGTACATATTGTGTTTTATTACTCCTCCAAATTTTTTTTTACTCAACGTGAACTTGCATTGTCCTCCAGATAATTTGTTTATATCTCTGTGAATTTAATTGAATAAATTGATGTATGCTGCAAATAGTTTCTGAAAATCGAGCTTTATCCTGTAGGGCGTTTGAAGTTTGATTGCGAGCAATAATTACGATACAGGAAGAATAGCATCTTGGTGGCTATAAATACGATCCATACGTTTTGGTTTTCTTTATACATTCATTTCTTGCATCAAAGGATAACGACGATTCTTTTTTGATTTATTTCCATTTTGGGTGAACGTCTCCGATTCTATCTCCGTTTTGATTACACTAAAATACAGTTACTAGGTTTTATTCTGTGCAATTACAAATAGTTGATTAATATCTTCATACGCCTGGTGTTGGCTTAATGGTTAGTTCGGTGGTGGGCTCTTGGTCTGAGGGTCCTGAGTTCAAATCTGTCAAGCTGATTTGAATAATATTTAGTATTAGTATCAGGAGTGTACTGCAGCCTTTCATCCCTTCTAGGGTCTAGACAATTATGATAGTGCTTTCATGCTTGGCTATAAGCCGTGTCGGGAGTGGTGACCCATCCCAGGAGTTGTTGGATCAAGTTAGCAGAGGGATGCTTACGCAGCGCAGGGCACAGTGCTCCACGATCTTGGTATGGTCCCAAGTCTCATCTCTCCCGATATGTTCTATTTCTCTTCTCACATCGTTTCCATCATAGTATTTTGTTGATGGGATTAATAAACCCAATTCATGTTTATGGTTTGAATTAGACTTTGCTCTTATATATTACTGCTGAGTTGTTGAACTCTAGTAATAGCTTTCTTTGTGAGAGTTATTATATTAACATTATCAACATCTAAAAACTTGTGGTGTAGCAGTGAGTGTGTTCTTCTAAAGCAGGCAGGTTTTTATATCGTTTGACCAACTTTGGATCTTATGATTTGCGTACGTTATATTATGGTTATAATATTTCCTTTCTTACGCCAATGGGTAAAAAATATCTACATAGTTTGGAATAAATATTAATTTGTATTTGCTTTATTATGGAAACTGAGGGTTTTATTCCGTCGAGTTTAGGTTTTAATTTCGAAGTAATCATATATTTTTAGTTTATTCTATAGCTTTTGTCTTTGTGTCTGATATTTCCTGACAAGGGAATTGATTTCCAGTGGGATAAGATAGTAAATATCGATCCGGTGAAACACCTAACTGTTCATTTGTCAGTATCTCATCTCTTTGTATAATATGCAAGGGTGTATTATTGTTCGTGATGTTGTGGGGTTCGATAAAATTCATTCTACTTCGATGGAGGAGCGCGCTTGAAAGGAGCGGGCTCAGTGGCTCGGGCACGCAGAGTCTGGAGCAGCATTTTAGAAGTCCTTCTCCCATCGCGAACACTCCGGAATTAAGAGTCGTGACTCTCTGACAACTTTTAAGAGTTCCGGTCACGGCACTTAAGGACCTGTGTAGCCTCACTCATTATACAGACCTGTGTGTGGTGTTAGATTGATAGTCTCCCTCTTCGAATATTAATACACTAAGTACCACGTTGTCGTTTATTACCATGTGGTGATAGATCGATCTTTATTGCTATACGCATAGCTCCTAGTCTCCGACTAAACCGGGGGTGTTTCCTCCCGGCCTCCCAAGTGGCTGCAAGATCTGCTGTCCCCGGGACTTGAAGAGCAGTTCAGAAAATAGGGATGAAAGCGATGGAAGGTTTTTTGAGATTCCAGCGGTAATACCCCTGTTTTGTCCGTTTTAACTTTCGCTTCCGAGGATATTCGTTCTTGCCTGTCATACACTATTTGAGAACCATCCTGTTAACAGTCGAGTTACTGTCTCCATTTTGTCACTAATTAAAGACACATTTTCCAGCTAAAATGACGGCAGGCAACCGATCATTATGAGTCCAGCTATAGTTAAATAATCCTCTAATGGACCCCCATCCGCATTAGATGGGTGCCGACGTTGCAGGCTCTCAGCGTCGGTGCTTCCGTATCGTCTATGAGCGTTGTATAGACACTCCCCGAACCACCATCTGGAAGGGCCAGTTGCCTGACTCTGTGGCAAAAAAGCAACATTCCGCCAGATCACATTAGCCATAACTCACTTATTAGATTTACGTGACTTGTATAGGTTTATGAAGGTTTGCAGTTCTACATTGGCAGGCGCACCATCTGGGAAATAGTTTACTTGTTTTACTTTACACTATATTATTCCGCCCAAACTACGATATTCAAGGTGTTCAATGAGCATTCGTTTGGAAGAGTGGAACTAGACACACGTCATGAGTAGTTGCACACATAATATTCCTGCAATGATAATCAGGACCAGGAGAAACTGAGGAACAGCCAATTCCGCTGGTTTAATTGTTGCCATCACCGATATATGAATAGTAGAAATAAACGCCAGGTGCAGATTGGATAATGGCGTAATGAAAAGAAAGACGAGTCTAAGATGTCAACTCCAATATGTAGATCCCTCTCGGACCCGGGATTCCTGGCCTCGGTACGACAAACCGCAAAATCACACACTACACACACAACTATTAACTCTGGAGAAAGTCTGCGAACATAATCGACACAACTCGTGCGTCGTCTTTCTCTGATTGCGAGCTTATCGATCCTCCTATTCTGTCATGCGTCTCTGTAATTCAGAAGAACCGGTGGAGGATTGAGGGCGCGCAGGCGTGCAGATGAGGATGACGATGTGACGTCATGGCTTAGATTTTGTTCACCGCGGGTACTTTGCTTCACAACCTCAAGATGACTTGATTGATGAATTCTTGGCTAAAGCGCAGGCAGCATACCATAGCCGACACGACCTCGAGTGGGGATATCAGACATCTGATTGTGCGCATGTCATGAGTGCACACATCCCACCCTTGTAGATAGAGAAAAGCACATTTGAATACCTGGTCAAGGTCAAATTATTTCTCCAAAAGATCTTTTCGCCTTTGCTGAAAATGGTTTGAATGAAATGAAGTTCGGTTAAGGGATCCAAGAGGCATATGACGAGGAAGAACGAAATCTGGAAGAAAGATTAAAAACGGCCAAAACCATGGCTGGAACTCAAAAACTTCATGCTTTCATCCCTATTTCTGAAACTGCTC
>CM068956.1:99051892-99073003 GCA_035128595.1 Eptatretus atami | reverse complement strand
TATAAATCGTACAGGACATCACACTTATTAATAAAAGTGTATGTCCTTAGAGTATGTACAATCTGTAGAATTGTAGTTGTTTTTAATTTAATCGTGAACATTCAATAAAGTTATGAAGTCACAGATTAAATTAAAATAAAATAAATATTTCACTTTTTTTTATCTGTGGAATATTCCATTTATAGTTATTATTATTCGTTTTTTATTCACAGAATTTGGAGCCATCAAGAGTAAAAAAGGGTACGATATTCATATACAAGGATCACACTCCATCCATCAATGAGAAAGAGCCTCATTTATTGCAGCAATAGCTTTCAATTTCCATGATAACACCAAAGTTAACAACATTTGCAGAATGTTCTATGCTTCAACACAAACAAGACAAAAACTTTTTGACTATGGATCTCTCAAAAATAGCTGGATTCAACCAGGATTCCAACAAATGAACAAAAGATTGAAGCTTCTTATTCATCATGAATACAAAGCAGAAAAAAAAACCACATACAATTGGCGGAAACTTGATCAAACGTTCCTCTCATAAAATGTGGAAATGGTTGGGAATGATTGGAGAAAAATTGCAGTTCACTATCAAACAGTACTTTAATGTATGATCAGCGACTGGCATGAGGCATCAGATCAAGTTGCTCGGAGATCAAGTCGCAGCATTTAGCTTTTTCACATTCAACTGATTAATCGTTGATGCATGTTTCCCGTTGCTGGCGTTTGCAAATATGTTCACTCGGGTTCATTAAAGAGTTTCTCTTTAGTTCTCCTCTGAAACACTACTCAAGCCTCAATATTTTGCGAAAATGGTTTCTCTTTTTATTCAGAAAATTCTTGTAGGATACTGTCCCCAACATGCTGTTCTCATCGTACACACCACGACAAAATCTGATTTATTGTGTGGAACGCGAGCTCAAGTGAAAGGCATTCATGTAATATCCATTCAGCATGCCTCAAAAAAACATTCCAAGCTCACAGGAGGTTTGGATCAACATCAAATTGTGAATTTTGTCAAAGGAGAAGCTCTGCAACTCAAACTTTTCACTAGTATGACATGATCATGCATCATTGCTTCTTTCCACACATGTATTCGATGCTTTCAAAGGAATGTAATCTGACGAGTATTTAGCTTAGATGGCCAAATATTTTTGAAGTTCAGGTAAGATTGAATTTTGCCTGTCTGGATGATGAGAATGTTCAGCACTTGTCTATTTGGTTGACATTTAGCAGACTGAATAACTGAATTTTCAGAGCAAAGGAGAATACAACACATAAAATTCATGGATTCTTGAATCTTTTGAGCAAGCTGGAAAATTGGAGAGAATCAAATCAAAAATGTTGCTTGTTTAGAAAACTGTCATCATTATTGGTCTGGTGTGAAGAACCTATAGTGTGTCGTAGCAGAAAATGTGCAATTATGTTAACAAGCATCCAATGTGGCTTCTGCTTCTGCAGGCTTATTGATCAAATTGCCGATTCATTTAAATCAAATTTGAAAATTTTTTTTTGAAGTCGGCTGCTGAAATTCTAAGCGCAAGTATCATTCGCAGAAGAGAACCCTAAAGTGGAGATCAGTCATCTTATAGCTCAGACATCAATGGCCCACCCCATGCACTTCAAAGAATTGTGCACTAGAAAGAAACAGTCATCCCAAAAGTGGATCCTATTGTCAGTACGAGAGGTGACGTAGTGTTGTATAGTGTACAAGAAGTCAAGTCTTATCGAAGCAAGTCGAAAAGGGGAAAGATCAGAAGAGAGCAGGAACAGTAAACCAGTAGCTGGAGCTTTCTTCGAGATGACAGCACAAGACTGACTTTTTCACTTCTTCGCAAAAATTGTGAAGCACAGACGACAAGCACAAAATCATTGTCCAAAAGGAATGATAACATTAGCAACCAAGGAAGTCACGGATGTGTTCTCTCATGTTTATGAGAGTACATCGAATATTGACACCCGGGATAATCGAGGAGTTTAGCAAGTTCCATTTCATTAAGGCTATACACACTGATATCATAGCATATCTGTACTCCTCCTTCAGGATAGGTCTGCACATTGGATTGCTTGGCCAAGGAGCAAGCACGAGGTTCCAGTCATAGTAGTTTCTGCAATAGGCTGAGAAAGCAAGAGGATCCATTCTTCCATGGTCATGGAGTTACGCGTGTCTCCTTCGCGTAAGGAAGAAATGCTATGCGACTTGGAACGCTTTATGATGTTTCTGACAACACACAATCTCAAGCCAGCATCCAACATTATTCCTATCTTACTTTTTTTTTCTTGAATTTTCATAAATTTGGATTTAAATGGCCTCAGGCAGATTGATTAGATCCCCTGAGGAACAATGTGCAACAAATTTGAGCTTGTTCATCATTGACATTTTCAAAAATTGCTGTTATTGAGCCACTATACAATCTCTATTTGCAAAATGATTTGGCAGATTTGACCAGAACTGGAATAATGAATTCAGCGTATTTCCTGACTCAGTATGAGGAGTTGATTTAGTGCGAAATCCATTTAAATGTCAGTTGAAAATTCTGATTGTCAAGATGAATTTCTGGAGTGAAGACTGTTGGGTGCAAGAGATATTGTTCGATGCAAATCCATCACGAATTTATGAGCCTTGATTGTAAATTCCTACCCAAAAATGGAGAAAGAGCTACTGCATTGCTTCCATTGTGTCAATATTTTTGAGGTTTCCCCACGCTTTTCATACTCTTTTTCAAATTGAAAACGAGCACGAAGTATATTGGATGCATGACCTCGTTGTGCCCTTTTATTTCTCTCGCTATCAGAATTGGCGAAGAAAAAACAATCACAGGTTCTCATTGACTTATTTATCAGAATAAATGAATTAATCCTGGTTATATTGAACTTTTTGTATTATGATATGCTTCAGTCACTACTCTAATTATTATGAATATTAATAACTACTTATCAGTTTTTAAAACATCAACATTTTCTATGACAATTAAATTTGTAACATCAATTATAAAAAATAATAAGTCAATTAATGTACATTAAGAAAAAAGATTTTCAATATTTATGCTTTAGTTGGTTCATTATAGTGGGTATTAAGTTTCGGAGACATGTTCAATTGGTATTATTGTACGAATCTGGATACCATTTGACAT
Organism: Eptatretus atami; assembly: GCA_035128595.1. NCBI lineage: Eukaryota > Metazoa > Chordata > Myxini > Myxiniformes > Myxinidae > Eptatretus > Eptatretus atami. The sequence continues at coordinate 99,069,872 of CM068956.1, read as the reverse complement.
AAGAAATCAGTCCAAGCTTTAGTATTCATAAGTATTTTTAGTTAGATCTTTCCTTCGTCTAATGGGAATTTTTGTGTGTTTCACGATTTTTTATAGTTAGATTTTAACCATCAACAACAGCGACGTCGCTCGCTCACCATCCCATTAACACGTGCATAGGTGAGGAGTAGCGGAGACTACAATCACTTTCAAGAAAAAAGAAAAACAAAAAAAAAACTCCGACTCCCTACATACGGGCTTCCAATTGAGGACGCCCAGCGAATCCGGCAATGCAACCGTCCATCAGGAGCGAGTTGCGGGAAGAATCCCTCCCACTAAAGCCAGTATCGCACGTTCTTCTTGCGTCTGTCTGCCTCGATGATGTCGCCTTAGGGAGCTTTTGCGGGCATTGGATCCCGGTGCCTAGCTATTCTCTCGCCGTCGCTTCGTTGCTCGGCTGCTCCGCCGCTCTTTCCCTCGTCTGTTGCTGCGTTGTGCGTGGGTGTCTGTCCCGCACCGGCAAGCTCACAGACCGCACGAGCGCGGAAAAGGTGCAAGCGTAGTCTCTTGCTCAGCTCCCCTTCCTCCGACTAAAGGCAATAAAGACCCACGGGGTCCATTTCTTTTGGTTGTGTGTGTCGTGGGCCATTTAAGTAACCTGTTAAGTGCTGTGTACATTTGTATTGCATTTCTTTATAGTTTATACTTGTCTCTTCTTCCTGCCCCATTATATAATAACCCCCCAATGTTCAATGTACAGGCGCATTCTGCACTTTTTTCATTGGTTAGCATGTGCGTATTGGGAATTCGGGCGTGTCCGTCAAGTTGTCATTTGGGACGGCCGCTCTGTAACTTCCGCTCGTAGCCGGACCCGAGTCTGTATATGCGACTCGGTTCGAACAATCGGCCCGCGTTGTGGTTCCCTTAGCTAGTTAGACGTGTAGTACTTATAATGATAGACAGAGGCCCAACTACGCGTCAATATTGCGACCACGTCTTTAAGTGGCCAGCTCCGGTTACCGGTGAGACCTTTCAATCTCCCGTTTCAGTGGACGCCACCTAACTGCTCCCCGGGTGGTCGTTTTCGCCGCCGACCGGCCCACAACATATATTTGGGCTCTATTATTGCACAAAAATTATATCCCCCCCCCACGCAGGATCAACAAGTTGAGAGAGCCTGGAAGTGCACGTCATGCAGTTATCGTGCGGTAGGTGGCTCTGAAGAACTGTTGTGGTCTCATTATGTTGATTGTTCCATCAAAGACGAGCCCTGAGTGTATGCGCGGAAGATGCAGGTTATATGCCGTGTGTTGGATGACATATGGAGAAAAAAAACATTCAACAGCCTTAGTTTGCACTCAATCTGCTGGCAGTTTTGGAGGCGCATCTATTTCTCTTGATATCATGTACAGTAAAATTATCTGAAGAAGCTTCACATGATGGTCAGATGCCTTTTGTTATGCAAACCGATTGTTCTTGGTGATGTCATTTACTTCGATACTTACCAAGTGTATTAACGTATGACCTGCAATTTTGATTTCAGGAATTTTCCATAACCTATATGTATGGAAATATAATGAGGATATTGAGAGCCCAGTGTTGCACTATTTCATAAAGGAGGTGGGAATAAGAATTAATATATATAATATAATAATATTTTCTTTTTTAAACCTTCTCTTTCAATTTTTTTTTTTAACCATCAATTTCACATTGGCCCCTAATTCATATCTGTACCTCACTCATATCACTAACGTGGCAGACAATCTCTCCACGTTTTCTACCCATTGCAAGCAGCTTCTGGATTATATTGTCTTTTTTTCGAATCGTGTATAAATGTTGCTGGAAGATTTTTTAAACTAATAATAATTGCTAACTGAGTCCATCATTGAGTGGTTCGAAATCTTACAGATATATATAGAGGGAGACGCGGTAGAGTTGCAAACCTCCGCGCATATATGCTGGGTACTTAGTGAACTTGCTATTCCATTCATTGTGTCAAACGATCAGCTTCTACTGAACACGATTAAAAATAAACTAAGATCGACGCTATGTAGGAAATGCAAAAAAAAGCGAAATTTTTTGAAAAAAAAGTTGCAAAATTTTTTTTTTTCTCCAACAATTTTTGGGGGTTGAAATCAGCTTAAACAGTAGATAATGCAAAAAAATATTTCAAATATTTTTCAATATAATCGAATAATTTTGTTTGTAAATAAGTGCAAAATTTTCGTTTTTTTTTTTCTCTAACAATTTTTTTTTTTTTGCTTGAAATCATTAAACGTGTAGAAATGCATAACAAAAATTCAAATATTTTTTCATGCACATAGCAGCCATATTGATTTGACCAAGTCCAAATCTTAATGCATGATCCTTGACCATAACCTAATCCCCCCACCAGTTCGTCTAATCCTTTGAGAGTTTTTCCGTAATCTGTTCACAAAAAACAAACAAGACAGCGTGAAAACCAGTAAACTCGTCCATCTTCGATGCGAGGTTATAAAAATGATAACAAGTTGTTAAACATCGTGTTATTTAACTTTTTTTTCAGTAAGACAACAAGAACCTTTTTGTTAGCACAGATATTTCATTAAAATAGCTAACCACGAAGAAGCGAAAAACACCATACAGTGTTGCGGGGAGGGAATGGGGAAAGGAGGAAGGGAAGAGGGGCTAAACGTTGGCAGATTAAGAAGTGACAAATAACAGAATTCAACCTGCAGACATTCATCCGGCTTCACATACCACAAGCGATCTTGATACTCTAGTTCCTGCTTCTGAGATGGTCAGAATATCGGGAATATGAAAGTAAATCTTGACTTTCTTTGAAATAACGCGTACACAAGGACCAATTACGAATGGTTACCATGGCAACCAAAATCATCCATCATTCACAGCATAGTTCTCATCTAATTGCAGTTGAGTATTAATGTCGACGAGGAGTAGATATTTGCAATAGAAAGTAATCTTCACTAGGGTTTGAACTCACGTTCACAACGTAATGACGTCATCGTCGTCAGATTATTCTAGGGGGGGGGGGGGGAGGGGAAGAAAAAAAAAAGAGATGTATTATTAAAAACCCCTGCGGGTACGTCATTTGCGAAATAATATATAGCCTCTGAAATAGGGCATTTATTGCACTTGAAGTCACGTGACCACGGAAACGAAAGGCAAAATTCAAATCGTCCGACCAATTTAGATTTGTCCCATAGATATAATCCACATCAAATCAAGATTGCTGAGAATGTGAGGAGAAATTTAAAATCGTCTTTTCAATTTTTTGCCACTTTTAAGTCACTACATGAAACTAAGGATTATCGAAATCGGCCGCAAATTTAGATATGTCCTAATTTCATTGCCACATCATATCAAGATTGCTTGAAAATGTAGATATATATTTGAAAAATCGTCATTTTCGCAATTTTTGCCAACTTTGAGTCACTTTGACACTAAAAACGAAAGCGATTATCGATCTCGTCCTGACAAAATTTAGATATGCCCATAGATTTCATATGCCACAATCAATTTCAAGATTGCTGAGAAAGTGAGAAATAGATTTTTTAAAATTCTCATTATCGCATGAAAATGTTCATTTTCGCTTTTTTGCCAACTTTGAAGTCACGTAACGGAAAACGAAGCGTAATATCGAAAATCCGGTTGATCAAATAATTAATATTGTCCCTAGATTCATTTGTCATCAATTCAAATCCTGAGAAATGCGCGGAGATAGATTTGAACAATCATCATTCCAATTCTAAGCTCGTACCTGACCTTCGTGACCTTGAAATCTATACATCGTGATCGTCTTCATCGACCTTATCAGATCACTAATGCCAATCTCCCGCTTCAACTCATTGTGATACGACGGAAGACGGACGGGAACAGACCTATTACCTTCACCTATTTATTATCATGGATGCTAAAAACGTGAAAAGTAATCAGTCTATTTTGATTGAAATCGAAATGAGAACAAATCAAAAAATGTCGATTACTTCACATAAATCGACAGCATCAAGTAAACCAAAACGAAACAACTTTTTATCTTATCTATAATTCCAGCATCGTGTGTGTTGTGGTCTGTTGACGCTGTTCTCGACAACCACTGGTCCGTCTAATTGAAACTTGCAGATATTTGCTGGACTAGGATGTGCTTTTCAAGGTATTATCGGACAAGTGCTTGTCCAAGTTTGCCATTTATTACAAACATACAAGACACGTTATTGCGAGGCGTGGCCATGGGAAGGGAACCTCAGTGCGTTCCCCATTAAGTACACTGTACGGCTTCCGAGAGTGAGACTTCGTGTTTCTTAATGCGCATTTATAGATAAACACATGCCCCATTTATATCGTTTTCAATTAGACGGTGCATAATTCGGTACATCATGTGCTGGTATGCTCCGAACAGGAAGAATTTTTTTCTCTTCTCTTCTCATTTTTGATTTTCCTCTTGCGACGACATTGCTGAAAAGTAAATACGTTGCCGCTAATTGAATAATGCCATTAAACCTTAAATTCGATATCGTACTGTATATAGCGAACTTCGGGCACTCACGTACGGCACGCGAGAGAAGAAACGCGTTGTTGTTTTCTTGTCGTTTGGAATATTTTTTTTAATTTTTTTTTTTACGGCACGTATAGTTTCTATATCTAGAATTCAGTAATGTTTGTGTGTGTGTGTGTTGTGTGGTGTGTTGTTTGCGGTCGTGTGTGTCTCGACCGCTGTTTCTCGACAACCACTGTCATCTAATTAAACTTGCAATATATTGCTGGGACTGAGATGTCCTTTCAGTTTGATATTAATCGGGAAAGCTTCCGAAGTTATGCCATTTTTTACCAAACCTGACTACAAGCACTTACTGCGTGGCGTGGTCGATGGAAGGGAAGCTCAGACCGCTTCCCATTCGGGTTACAACGTACGGTTCCGGAGATTAATGACTGTGTATTCTATAATTTCTCGTTCTTATGCGCATTTTAGATAAACACATATGCCCAATTTATGGATCGTTCTTCATATTTGACGGTGCATAAATTTCGTAACATCAAGTGCGGTATGCGCCGACGAAGTAATTTTTTTCTCTTCTCTTCTCTTTTGTTTTCCTGCCTGACATGCGAAGGTAATAATATCGTTGCGCAATTGATAACTCTTATTATATTATTTCCGGGGGGGGTTGGTTTCGTGTCGCGCTTCTTCGACTTTTTCTGCGCCGAGTAACCGTGATATTCGACTACTTATCTCAAGCCTTGAGTGCTGTTACAAAAAAAGTAATAACATGTGCTGAAAACAGTGAATCTGTATTCCACTTACTGATTAATAAATTCTATGTACGCGCTCAGTTCCTTTTCTCAAAACCACCACACCCAACAGTGCGCGAAGCGCGGTTATGTAGTTTGTTCCATTAAAACCTAAATTGCGATATCGTAACTCAAACTGATATGCGAACTTCGGCCACGCACGTACGGCCGAGACGAAAAGAAACGGTCTGGTGGTTTTGTTTCTTGTCGCGTTGGAATATTTTTTATTTTATTTTTATTTTTTTTGTACGGACGTCCTAGTTAATTAAATCCACAAAGTCGATTATGTTTTGAGCTCGAGCGGAATATGACCTCACTTCAACGGGCAAACGATGCTCCATGATACTTCACAGAAAATGAGTAAAAAAAAAAAACTAAAAACGCGAGAAAGCACAAGAGTGTAAATTAAAGAATGACCTTCTTCGTAATACCTTGTTTCAAAACGATTTAAACCCAGAGAAAGAAATTAAAAAAATAAAATGTAATTTAAAAACTTAAAGTAATGACGTATTATTTTGACGTAAATACGAAAGAAACAATCAAACCCGTTCAGAGATAAAGCGTCATCACATAATCCAGTCACCAACGACATGATGAAGTAAACAAACGCACACGGTTTGTCATAATTAAAATGCACACAAGAGGTCCGATAGTTTTTTGGGCTCTGCGGGAATATGACTCACTTTACGGCAAAACGATCCCTCCATATACTTCACGAAGAAATGAGAAAAAAACACTAAATAGATGAAAAGGCACGTGGTAATAGAATGACAAATTTCTGTAAATATCTTTGTTTCAAGACGATTTTAACACAAGAGAAAGAAATAAAAGAAAGAAACAAGGAGCAGACGCAGCACCAGCGCTGACGAGAGTTGGTGCTCTTGATGAGCCGAAGCGGAAAAATAAAAAATGAATCTTAACAGACTGCCATCGAGGAAACTAGATAATCACGCACTGACGAAACTTGTCGGTGCTTTGTTGTATATTCGCGAAGCGATTGTCGTTGTTTTACATGCGTTTTTTCGTATTCGCTCTGTCTTCTTTTTTCGTTCTTATTTCTATATCTTTCTTTCTCTTCACTTTTCTTTGTCCTTCTTCTACTTATATTCTCTTCATTCAATTTTTTTTCGGATTCTGAAATTATTCAATCTTTGAGTTTTCTTGCTTGATCTTCTTTCTTTCCTTCGATGATTCTTTCTTCTTTTCTTTTCACAGAATACGGCGGTATATTGTACACGGAACGGGATGGTTGACGGTAAATTTCGTTTCCCTCTTTATTCATGATTTGTTACTGCTTTTCTCCTTCAAAAGACGAGCGAAGAACTCTCCTCGGACGTTTAATTCCTCCCAGAATTAATGACGAGTTTAATCTTTCTCAGAATGTACTTCGTTTGACTGTTAAAACCTCCACCATATGCTCATGCGTAATATTTAAGAGAATTTGGTCATCACCCCCCCCCCCCAATTGGCGCAACCGGGGAAAAGGGAAATTCAGGCTTGACCCTCTCCTTGGCTAGATAGAACCATTGAATCTTCTTCTTTTTTCTTCTTCTTCGGTCTCCGTTAGGGGTCGCCACAGCGTATCATCGTATGATCCGCATGATTGACACAGTTTTACGCCGCGATATGCCTCCTGACCACCTGGTCGGCCTATTACGAACAGGGATGTTACCTTTCTACCGGCATAATCGGCCATTACTGGTACTCCTTCCGACTCGGAAGGATGACAGCGAGTACTCCTGTGTGTATATTTCAAGCTTGCAACGGCTTGAACTCAGACTTGGATCCAAGCGCTACCCTAACCACTACCCACACGGTATGAGAGAACTGGACTATTAGCACATGCAGTTCATTCGCATGGACTTTGTGTACACCCTTCACACATCACCCCACGATTTGAATTGTTTACTTTAACTATTTTGGACTTGCTATTTACCATTTAGCAGTACTGCCGAAGAATCTGTTTGCCCAAACTCCCCCCCGCCCCCACCAAACCTCCGAATTAACATCCTGCTATGATTCACCTCCCAAAACACCTGAGTACAACCATTTCTCAATTATCCGAAGTTTCAACAGTTATATGAAGTTCAAACGAATACAAAAAAAAACACTTTTTCGACTAGAATGGCACACATAGAGGCATTCCTCCATGATGAACTTTCGTTTTGTTATTCCCTGATAAGCCCGTATCTGATCTCGGAGTGACCAATCTCACAGTTGTTTTTGTCATTTCATCACTCACCACAAAGTTTGTATACTCTTCCACAACTATTTGTTTTTAATAATATATCACTTTGCCATTCCCATAGTGGATCATTTTAAAATGGTATACCGGGTCTGGACCAAATTTATTTTCTTCCAAAGTAATCATTTGTCTGTCACACACCACCTTCATCAAATTTTGTCGAACTCTCCAACTTTTTGAATATTGTCAAGACAAACAAAACAGTCTGCCAAGCATGCCACTTGCTAAATCCTAAAAATATTGACCATTAATAATTTATTGCTGTTGAATTCAGTGACCTGTAGCATCGGTCAATTTCAAGTCGTCATGAAATTGAGGTTTTAGAATTATGTAATTCATACTTTGCTATGTTTGACTTTTGCCGTATGACTCAACATAATTGGTAGCTAATTCGTGACTATATGCAAATCAATGAAATGATGTTATTAGAAATCTGCTGAGTACCTTTGACTCAAAATATTGTTTCCCAATTCTGAGGCATCTACGCACTCTGTTAATTTTCAAGTCTCGTTGAAAAACTGATTTTAAATTTGACCAAGATGACCTTTGACATAAAAATCATAGTCTTCTCAGTTGTGATACCTCTACACTTGTTAGTTCCGACACTGGTTAAATTGTGACTGTCGCAATGACGAGTACAAACAAACAAGAAAGTGTGTGATGGCAATCATATTGCAAAATCCACAAAACAATTGACTTAAAATAATTGTTGGTTGATTCAATGACAAATATGCATCTCTTCAAATTGTCAATAAATCAGATGAATTGAACCATTTTCGAAATTTGGCCGAGTTCGATTTTTGGCTATGTTACCTCAAAACACTTGTTATAGAATAATTTAGAAGTTAGCCTTATGTCGACCTTTTGACTTAAAACTAAGGTGTTGAATTCATTGACCTCGAAGCAATCTGTTCAAATTCAGTCAATCAATAGAAATTGACAATTTTGAACTTGCCATGTCACCTTTTTGCCTATGTTGACTTTTGCCTACATTTCTAAAAATAATTAGGTGGTTAATTCATGACCTGATCTGCATCCTTCTCAATTTCAAGTGATATGATTTTAAAAATTGACATTTTAGAATTTGGCCTTGTGATATTTGACTATGATTACCTTTGGTGTATGTTGACCTCAAAAAATGGTAGTTGAATACAGTGAACCTATATGCAAATTTCTTCAGATTTGAGTCTGGATGAAATTAGGTTATGGAATTTGAAAAGTTGTTTTTCTTTGCTTATTATATTTTATGTTGACCTCAAAATAGATAGGATTCGGACCACTACTTCAAAATTTGGTGGTTTTGTGAAATCGTTTTAAATGGTGCGGACAGCGTTCAACATGACTTGTCAAAAAAACCCAACAAGTACAGATAATCAAGTACACCGCTCCTGCCAAATAATAATAATAAAAACAAGAATGGAACTCGTGAGTGCATACCTCGCCACATACTCATTCCAGAACTATCGGACCTTACATTTATTGCAAGAAAAAGCAAATCAGAATGTCAGCCCCTTCGCAGGACTTGTATTGAGTGTGTATTTTGTTGGCGTTTGTAACTAGTGTGTTACGTTAATAATAAAGAATCATTTAGAACTGCTGTTTATAACTGATGGCGTGTATGACCGTTACAAGACATCCCGCTTTATGCAACCCTGCTTTGATCGCCCTGACCCTGACATGACGTTTATTTTGTCACGAAATAAGTACACTATATTCTTATTTTGTGTGTCTGTCTGTCTGTCTGTCTGTCTGTCTTGTATGTCTGTCTGTTCTGTTCTGTCTGTCTGTCTGTCCCGAGCATAGCTCCTGGTTTTAAATCTCCTGATAAAATTTGGTAGAGGTTTATCTGATCTAGTTGTGTTCCTGAATATGTGCTGCTGCCTTTGGCGAGCCGCAAAAAACATGTGTTTTAGGGGTAGCATTTCAATTGACTTCTCTGGTTTGTCGAATCTGCAGGGGTTTGTATTTGGTAGCCAATGACCTGCATTACCCCCTGGAGCTCGATTTTGCATTTTCATCCCAAGGTAAGGTCACAAGTCACAACTTAGAACTGCGAATTTTGACATAAAATTTTACGAACGCAACTTGAGGTAATGACAATATTTTTTATCCATATCTTGAGGTCATCCCAACCCCCCAAAAAAGTTTTTTTTTTGGGGCGGGGAAAAACCATTTTGCTCTATCTCGAACACTCCCGTGATGCCCCCTCAAGGTTTGTTTTACGCTTTTATGGAAAGTATGTATCATCGAGGATCGATATGCCCATATAGCCTATATGACTATTGTTCCTGGAATGTTCCGAGGAGTTTTTGCCAAGCTACTAATTCCTTAGACCTTGACCTAAGTTCACAAAGGTACATGTTTCAATTTGGGAATCGACGGTTTCGAACTTCCTCGACGAAATACTCAATAAGCTATTAGCGTATCTGTTCCTTATTTTAATGTCCAAACATGTTGTAACTTTAAGGTTATGCAAGGTAAATGATTGAAGTTGTGAACAAGACCGGGTTTTCACATTTTGCAGCTATACCTGTCACTCGTCCCTCATGTTATTCATTTTTATAACTTGGTCAATACAATTCACATTGTTCATCCTTGACTTCGAACAATCTCATCGTCAAAACCGCTCGTGAACCATTCTTCGTCTTCAGACTTGTTATTTATTATATTACTGGCGTCCGTACGTGCAAAAAAAGAAAACTAATTGTGACGTCCAATTGTGCATAATGGCGTTCTGTTTGGTTTGGTAAATATGCCATACGTGAACACTTGTCAATAATATCAAACTGTGAGAAGCACATACTCAGTCCCGCTATGCTGGCAAGTTTCAATTAGTCACAGTGGTTGTTCGAGAAACAGCTGTCCACAGTACAGACAAACAGAGATTGTGATTATTGCGTTCACGTGAACAATTTTTCCGAAAAAATAAGTGACCACTATATTCGTTATTTTGTTATTCGTCTGTCTGTCTGTCTGTCTGTCTTCTGTCTGTCCCGGCTTCACTCTGGGTTTTGATCCATCTAGATATAATTTTTGTGGGGGTTCTACTCTGATCTAGTTTTGTGTTTCCTGAATGGGCGTGGTCGCCCTTTATTGGCTGTGCCGCCCAAATACGGTTTTAGGGGTACCGTTCAATTGCATTTCTTCTATAGGTTTGTCGATCTGACAGCGTATCGGTAATTGGTTGCATGGCACTGCTGACCACGGAGCTCGATTTTAATTTCGTCACATTCAGTCACAAGGTACGAACTTAAAATTGCGAATTTTGACATAAAACTTTTCTTCTCGAGGGTTTGTCGATCTGCAGGGTTCAGTCTTTGTTTAGCCCAATGCTGCATGTCCGGAGTCGATTTCATTTTCGCCCAGTCAGTCACAGTCAAGTCACAAGGTCAAGGTCACGAAGGTCCAAACTTAGAAAATTTCGAATTTTAATAAATCATACGACCGCCAACTTCTGAGGGCTTAGGATTGACATATTTTAGATAATCTTTGGAGTCATTCCCATCCTAAAGTCTTCACCATTTTGCTCTATCTCGAACACCTTGCCCGTACCCCTTCAACTTGTTTTACAGCTGATTTCATCAAGTATGGTATCGAGGAGTGCGAAATTGCCATTATAGCCTATATGACTTGTATTGTTCTGATGTCCGAGGAAATTTGCACCAAAGTCTTATTCTTGACTTTGACCTTTAAAGGTCACAAACAATGTTGTGGATTAAAATAAGGAAACAGGATACGTGCTATTAGTTATTGGAGTTTAGTTCGTAAAGTAAGGTCGTAAACCGATTCGTTCCTACATACTTTTGAAAATTTGACTCTTAACTTTAAGGCAAGTCAGACTTGACGTTGGTTTGCAACTTTTGAACATCCTAGAACATTACAAACTCATAATAGCTATATGCTTTCGATCCGGATTATCCATACTTTGATGTAAATCAGCGTTAAAAACAGTTAGGGGGTCAACGGCAATGTGTTCGAATAGAGCAAAATGGTTTGAAGACTTAGGTGGAATACCTAAGATTATGCATAAAATATTTCTCCTAGCCCTCAAGTTTGGGCGGTCGTATGTTTATGTCAAAATTCGATTTTTAATTCGTGACCTTGTGACCTTGAATTTTGACCTGACCTTGTGACCTTGACCTTGGCACGAAAATGAAAAATCGAGCCCTGGCGCTATGAGGTCCATTGCTTAACCAAATACTGAACCTCAGATTCACAACCTCGAAGAAGAAATTTTTATGTCAAAATTCGCAATTTAAATCGTGACCTTGTGACTACCTTGTGACAAATTTAAAATCGATGCTCTGTGGGCTTGCAGGTCCATTGGGCTAACATTCCGATATCCCTGTTTCAGATTCGATCAATCCTTAGTGGAAGATGCAAATTAATCGGCTACCCCTAAAACGTTTTTTGCGTGGACGCCTTAATGGCGCGCACCACGCCTGGAATTTTCTTCAGGAAAACACTCAGATCATGATATAAACTCCCACAAATTTTTATCTAATCGTATTCAAATCCACAGTATGTCGGGCAGACAGGACAGACAGACAGACAGACAACAGACAGACAGACACATTATCGAATTATAGTGATCCTATTTTTTGCGTGAATATTTTTCCGAATCAATATTCCAGCAATCTCTGTGGCTGTTGTCTGTGCCGCTGTTTTTCTCGACAACCGACTGTCGATCTAATTAAACTTGCGCTGATTATTGCTGGGACCTGGTATTGCTTTTCATTTGATTTAATGACAAGTGGTTCCAAGTTATGCCATTTTATTGATACCAACCAATTGACAGACAGCTGCTTTATTACATTGAGTCATTATTTTCTTTTTTTTTCACTGGGAACGCATATAATAATATATAACATAGTTGAGACCCGTTGGTTCCGACTGTATTTGACTGTAGTTGGTTGTTCAGAGTCAAGGATGAGACATGTGATAATGTTTGACCAAGTTATATAAGTCACATGATGTGGTAGTATGACGTTTTTTACTGCATGTCGAGCACCCGGTTCGGCATACAATTTATATAAATTTTGATCTTTGCTTATACCTTTTAAGTCACACAGTTGTGACATTATAATAAGAAACAGATACGACTTAGCTTATTGATTATGTTTCGTCGTATAAGGTCGAAAACCTGTTCGATTGCACAACTTTGAAATTGACTTTGTTGAACTTAATGGGTCAAGTCAAGGATTATGACCTTTCGGTGCAAAACTCTCGTGGAACTCCAGACAAGATAAGTCATTATAGGCTTATGGCATTCCACTCCTCTGGTATTAGCATACTTTCATGAAATCAGTGTAAAAGACATTTGAGGCCCACGGCAATGTGTTCGAGATAGAGCAAAATGTTTCAAGATCTTTTAGTTGGGATATTGATCTCAAGTATATGATAAAATTTTTCATCTGTCTCAAATGTTTTGCGTGTATATTTTTATGTCCAAATTCGCAGTTTTCTAGTTGTACCTTGACTTGACTTGGATTTTGATAAATGAAAATCGAGTCCTGGCTTATGCAGGTCATTGGCTAACCAAATACCGAACTGCCATCGAAACCACTGAGGGAAAGATGCAAAATTGATATTGGCGCTACCCCTAAACACATTTTTTTGGCGTGGCTCTGCCATATGGGCGAGCGACTGCCATTTCAGGAAATCACAATTAATGATTAGGTGAACCTCTTCACCAAAATGTTTATCAGGATCGGATCATTAACACGGACTATGCTCGACAGGACAGACGACGACTGAAAATACAGAAGACAGACACAGACATCAGGTACCAAGGGAATAAGAAATAGTGGTCACTTATTTTTTTCGTGTACAATATAATCATGGGCAGGTCAGTTGGCTGATCAAGAGGTTATCAACGGGATGTCTTGGATACGGTCTCTCTCCACAGTTATAACGCATGCATTTTCTAATGATTCTAGTTATTTATTACGTTACACCATACACAACGCCACCAAATCAACTCATACATCTTGCTAGTGTCTGCTGCTGTGCTCTTTTGCTTGTCAATTTTGTAATGTCCGAATTTCTTGTGAATGATGGTATTGTGGCGGGATAGCACTATGATGCCATTCTTTTATTTATTCTTATTTATTTTGATGAGCGGTTGTCTTGATGTATCTGTTATTGTTTGGGTCTTTTTTTACAAGTATGTGAGCTCGCGCACTGCCATTTTAGGATCTTCATAAACTTCACCAATGTTGAGTTAATGGTCCACAGATTATCTTTTTGAGTCAAGACATCAAAAATATTGGCCAAAGGAAACACTTTTAAAATTCTATATCCTCTAAGTTTATCGTATTTGACTTCATTGAAGAAGATATTTCATATAAGTCACTGTATTACTATCCTGTTATTTTAGCAAGTTAACCAAAGGTACAACATAGTCCAAGGTTCCATAGGCCAATTCTAAAATGTCAATCTTTATCCAATTCACTTGAATTTTTGAAGAGATTTGAGATTCATCATTGTATCAACACCTTTTTTAGGTAATTTGCCAGAGTTAATTAGGCAAAAAGGTCGAATGGCCAAGTTTCTTAAATTGGCAATTTTCTGTGATTGACTTGTCATTTGATCAGGTATTGATTTCAGGTCGTAATTCCACCCGTAGTTTTAGGTCAAAAGTCGCTAGCCCTACTTCTATAATTTTCTGCATGACAGGTCTGTTTTGGAGGTCAAAGCTAAAGTTCGAATCGCCAAATTTTTGAAGAGTGTCTTTTATTATTTATTGATTTGAGAGGATTTGCATATTTGTAATTGATTACCTATCAATTATTAGGTTCAATATTTTTTGGATTGCATTATCGTTGCTTTGCGGAATTCTTTTTGTTTGTTTTGTACTTTGTTTCATATTTTGCGAACATGTCACCATTCTTTGACCTTATCGATCTGTAGAAACTTTAACAATTTGTAGACTGTTTAGTCACAATGAGAGCTATTGTTTTAGTCAGGATTTGGTCAATTTCTAAAATCAGTTTTTCATCCTTACTGAAATTATTCAGCATGTTGTGTAGTGCTCATGAATTGAACAACTATTTTTTAGTAAAGTGTTAACTCAGGTCAGATTCTAAATCATCAAGTTGTTATCTGATGTTGATTCTGTCACTATTTCAGCTTACAATTATTTTGAGTCGTTCGCAGACATACATTAGCAAATTCGTGAACTTTACATGCTAATTTCTAAACCCCATTTATTGACCGATTAAAATTGTACAGATTTCATGGTCACTGAATTCACAGCAATTTTTTATGTTCAAATTTCTTTTAGGGATTTTGCAAGTGCTGCTTTGCTCCCTTGACGTTTTGTGTTTGTCTGTGAATCAATATCTCTAAGTTGTGGATTGGTTTCGAAATTTGTGAAGGTGGGTGTTTGACACAATTGATTATCATTTTGTGAGAATCCAAAATTTGTCCAGATCTGGTACTTCTTTTTTAATTGATTCTCACTATTTGTATGGCAATAGTGATAATTAAAACAAAAATATTGGGGAGAGTTTGACAACTTTGGGTGAGTTTTGATGATGACAAATCAATTCGTTGAGATTTTGGTTCAGGTTGATGATTGCAGATCGCTATCTGGGATAAAAGTAAAAGTTTCCTGTGGAAGTTATCCTCTATGAGGCCATTTTGTCAAAAGTGTTTTTTTTTTTTTTCGTTATTTCTGTTTACCTGTTGTTGAACTTTACGAATATTGCGAATGGTGTTTCTCAGGTTGTGTTTTTGGTGATTCATAGCTCAGATGTTTATTTGGGAGTTTGTGGGGGGGGTTTGGACAACGAGTTTCTTTCGCAGGTATTGCTAATATGCTTTATAGAGAGGTTCCATAATATTGGTACATCAATCGTGGGTGGCAAGGGTTCTAGTCTCCATCATGAACTGGCTTGTGTATCTGTCTGTTCTTCTATAGCTGGTGTTGCTGTAGTGTGGTGTGGGCTTGGATCAAAATTCTGGTTCAGCCCGTTGGCCGCTTGTAATTATACAACAGGAGGTTGATCGCTGTATCCTCATGTCGGTATTGGCCGTTATGTCGCCTGTGATTCGTTGATATATGTGTCTTCCCGTGTGTCGTAATAGTGGACCGGGTTGCTCTAGTACGGTCCGCCGTAGCCTGGTCAATCTATGCATCATACGTGATCGCTTGGGCCCTACGAGCAAGCCGAAGAAGAGAGAAGAGAGAGATCAAGGTTTTTCTTTATCCTTGGCCAAGGAGATGGCTCAAGCCTGAGTTCTTCTTCCCGTTCGCCAATTTGGGTGGTGGGTGTAACTAATTCTCTAATTGCGATGTTCACATGGTGTGGGTTTTTATACCAGTACGAGTACACCATTCTGAGGAAATTATTTAATTCGTATCTTTCTTGGGGAATTAAACGTCGGGGAGGTTCTTCGTGCTTTTAGAAGGAGAGCAAGTAACAAGCTAATAAGAGCCGAGATTTTACGGTTCACACATGCTTCGTTTACATGTATTCCTGCCCGGGTTTGTGAAAAAGAAGACGAGAGTATCATTGAGAAAGAATCACGAAGAAAAGATTCAGATTGATATATTTTCGAATCGAAATATATTGATTTATAGGAGTATTAAAGAGAGAGGACCCAAGAAATGTAGGGAAGAGTATTAGAAAAACCGAAAGCAATCATGACGAAAACCGCCATGTTAAACAAACGACAATCGCTTTCCGGGGATATAAAACCATCCCGAGCACGTTGCCCTCGTGGTGTCTATTGTTTTCCTGATTCGAGAGCTGTTTAAGATTCTTTTTTATTTTTCCTCGGTTATCGCGACCTCGTCGTGTGTTGCTGCTTCTATGCTCTATTCTTTTCTTTTCTTTTTTTTCTTCTTTCTGTGGTTTTAATCGTTTGAACAAATTTTTAGGGAATTTTATCTTTCCAATTTACCACGCTGCCTTTTCTGCTGAGTTTGTGTTTTTTTCTCTTTCCTGTTGATCATGGGCGATTTTCTGCCCGTTGAGAGTTGCTTAAATTCCGCTCGGGCTCCAAAAACAGTGATCGCTGCTTGTTTTTATTATGAAACGTGTGGTTCGTTTTGTTTACTTCATTGCTGTCATTGTGTGGTGTGAATGACCTTTATCTGCACGGTTTATTTCTTCTTTTTCTTTTTAGCGGTCTATATACTCCCTACTTTCGTTTTGTATTATATTACCTTTATTTTTTATTTTTTTTTCTGTTTTATGTGGTTTAATATCTTTGACCAAGTATTTTACAGGAATTGGTCATTTCTTTCAATTGAACCGTTGGCCTTTCTTGATGTTTTTTAGTTTTTTTTTTTTTCTTCTCATTTCTCGTGATTGTCATGGACGATTTCGTTTCTGCCGTTTAAAGTGAGGTCATATTCCCGCTCGAGCTCAGAAAACATTCGGACCTCTGTGGCATTTATTATAGTCTGCGTTAAAAAAATATAATATATAATATATGTCAACCTGGCAAAAAACAAAACAGGCCGTTTCTTCGCTTGCTGTGCCGTACGTGCTGCCGTATATGCATAGCTACGTTTGAGTATCGATTATTCTGCTTTAGTTTAATGAACACTGCATACTCGTTTTGCTCACTTTGTGGGGTGTTTATTTGAGAAGACTGATCAGTTTGATCAGTGTTATTTCTTTAGTTGTAAGGATACGATTCATGTTCGACCATTTTTATTTACGTTTTTTTTTTTTAGCACTCTCTATTGGTCGTTGATATGTAATCATTAGTATCGAGCGCAGACAAGCGAGATATGGGCACGAACACTGGAAATATTCCATTTATAGTTATCTTTGACTTATTCTTGTTTTTTATTCACAGAATTTGGAGCCCATCAAGAGTCAAAAAAGAGGGTACGATGATTCATATATTCAATATGGATTCACATCCATCATCATCAATGGAGAAGAGAGGCCTCAATGTGTTATTTGCAGCAAAGCTTTGTCAAATGATTCCATGAAACCAACAAAGTTGAAGCAACATTTGCAGAATGTTCATGCTCAACACAAGGACAAGGACAAAAGCTTTTTTGAACGTCATGGGAATGCTCTCAAAAAGATGACGCTGGATTCAACAGGGGCATTCCAACAAATGAACCAAAAGGCTATTGAAGCTTCTTATGTCATAGCACTGGAGATAGCAAAGCAGAAAAAAAAACCACATACAATTGGGGAAACTTTGATCAAACGTTGCGCTCTCAAAATGGTGGAAATTGTGTTGGGAAATGGATTGGAGAAAAAATTTGCAGTTTCACTATCAAACAGTACTGTTCAATGGATGATCAGCGACATGGCCATTGACATCAAGGATCAAGTTGTGCAGGAGATCAAGTCTGCAGCATTTAGCTTATTTTCAATTCAACTTGATTAATCGACTGATGTGGCATTGTGTTCCCAGTTGCTGGCGTTTGCAAGATATGTTCACTCAGGTTCATTTAAAAAGGAGTTTCTCTTTTGTTCTCCTCTTGAAACAACT
>CM068956.1:99010106-99027348 GCA_035128595.1 Eptatretus atami | reverse complement strand
CAGGAGCTCAGGTGGGCCAAGGAAGGACTTTGCACAACGGAGGATGCCCAGTCGATGACTGGCTTTGGAGGCCAGCTTGGAAATGTGGCTTTCCCAGGAAAAATCATGGCAGATATTGAGACCTAGAAGCTTGAATGAAAGGTTTTCTTCCGGAGGATTGTTGAGAAAGTACATGTGGGAGGGTCTAAACAGTCCTTTTGGGGAGACATATAGTGAGAGTGTGAGATATGTCGGGGTTGAAGGACATGTTCCATGTGTTGGACTAGTTTGTGATTTTACCCAGATCTGCAGTGAGTGAAGAAGCTGCTGCCTGCCAGTCTGAGGGATGACAGATGGTACGGCAGAGGGTAACATCAGCAAAGAAATAAAGAGGATTTTCCAGAGAGTCAGAGAGATCATTGATGAAAACCAAAGAACAAGGCCTAGAACGCTGCCTTGAGGAACTCCAGCCTGGAAGGAAGAGGGGATGAGACATGAGCAAGTAGTGATGGGAGACCAGTCTCGAAATTTGATGGCTGCTTGAAGACACTGCCAGTCAGCCTGAGTGAAATGCCAGACTCGACGGTGCTGAGGTGGTTCTCCAAAATTGAAGTTTTAACGTTTTTCCAATACCAGTGCATGCCCGTACGTGCAAAAAAAAAACTTTCAAACCGCGTGCCAGAAACAACAACCACACAGGCCGTTCCTTCGCTCTCGCGTGCCCGTACGTGCGTTGCCCGTACGTGCAAAACAAAAAAAAACGAAAAAATAAGAGGAATTGTGACGTCAATCGTGATGTCATAGCACCGTGTCCTGTCATTGGTTTGGTAAATAAATGGCCATAACTTGGGAAGCACTTGTCCGATTAATATCAAACCATGAAAAGGCACATACTCAGGTCCCCAGCAATATACCTGGCAAGTTTCAATTAGATCGGACCAGTGGTTGTCGAGAAACAGCGGTCGCAGACACACAGACACACAGACAGACAGACACACACAGAGATTGCTGGAATTATAGATAGATGACTGCCACACCAGTGACCTATGACGTCATAAGTGTCATTGAAACATTCTACATGAGTAGTCGCACCATTGGTGAAAATTTCGTCTCAATCAGACAAGCGGTTGCGGAGAAAAATACGAAATTTCTGTGCGAAGAAGCAAACAAAGAAACAATTAAAAATCACTCAATGAGTGACACTTGGCGAAACGGAACAGCACTCGGTGGAGCACATTCCTCCACCAGGCTGAATAGTTTATATTTTGTCTTCTACTGATAGGTTGGAATTGAATCCGGACCTTAGTCAAAATCGAATCGGCTTGTTCTTGTCACTGAACCCACTCATCCACCTATTTTTGTCATGACTCGTCCACAACTTTTTGAGATATCATGCTATACATAGTTTTTGGCCCCATCTCTCAATGGTGAAGAATCACTTAGAAAGTTCTCAGATCAGGATCCAGATTTGGATCTTCACCAAAATTAAGCATTGCTGTCCTTGTCCAGTCAACTACATGCGCAAAAAAAATTCAGAACGATTGCTTGAAAACTGTGGCCAAAAATCGTATGACAAACCGACGAACAGACAGACAGACACACAAACAGACAGACAAACGCAACGGACCAACATACTTGGCAAAAAACATTTTTTTGCCAAGTAACAAATAAACAGACAGACAAACGGACCCAAATGCAGTACCCTCTCCTTCGGCGAGGGTAAATGTTACAATTTGGTCTATCTCTTGATATTTTCTTTCTCGCAGCATGTCCTAATGGCTGTTGGAATATTAATTACCCTCGCTAAAGGAGAGGACATTGCATTTAGGTGTGTTTGTATGTCTGTTTGATACTTGGTGAAAAAATTTTTTTGCCAAGTATCTTGGTCTGAAGCATCTGTCTGTCTGTGTGTCTGTTTGTCACACGATTTTTGGCCACAGTTTTCAAGCAATCGTTCTGAAAATGTTTGTGTGGGTAGGTGACTGGTGAAGGAAAGCAACACTTAATTTTGGTGAAGATCCGAATCCGGGTCCGGATATGAGAACTTTTTAAAGTGATTCTTCACCATTGAGAGATGGGGCCAAAAACTATGTATAGCACAATATCTCAAAAAGTTAAGGACGAATTGCTTCGATTTTGGTGAAGATCTGAAACCGGATCTGGCTACTAGAATTCTTTAAGTGATTCTTCACCATTGAGATATGGGAACAAAAACGATATATGTTATATAGCATGATATCTCAAAAATTTAGTGGGCCTGATATGTTCTCGTGGATCAGGCATTGATCATGGCAAGATATGTGCTCCACCAATTGCCCTTCTCACTTAATCTGTGACTGTGCTTTTCCAGGAAGAGAGACGAGGCAAATCAATTTGAAAACTGCAGTGCAGTGGATCAGCTTGCAACTGTTCTTGGCAACGATAAAGTGCAAGGTCTCACAAAGGATTTTGATGAACACTGCAGTGAAAACTCGAACATTGTGCTGTGGACAATGCACATGACAATAGTGGAGAGCATGTTGGATTTTATCAGGGTTGAGAGGGATGGAAAGTGGGAATTGCATTTGCAATCATTTGCTGCAATGCTGCCTTGGCTAACCATCGATGACCATACAAATTATGCCAGATGGGGCCCTGTATATCTCGCTGATATGAAGGATCTTGAGGTGGCAGTAACCAGACGTCTATGCCGAATTCAGTGCTGGGAACTTTGTTGTGAAGAGAAGTTGAAGGCTTTTCAACCAAGTTTCTGCTGATATGACTACAGAGTGGCTGAACGAGACACGCAAGATGCAGAATGAAATCATAGGCATGACACAAAATGACCAGGATGGGTACAAGTTCTGCACCACATGGTCAGAGAGATTGAGGATCTCACAGGACACAGGGTATGTCTTCGACTTGGAAGATGGCAACCAGCGAAGGAAAATGACAACCAGATCACTTTCACTCACCCCAATAGTCTTTCATCCAGAACGAATCACGATTGGGATGATGTCAAGAAACTCTTCAAGCAGCTCATGACATTTGATGTGTACAGTGGCTACAACAGTTGCTGCGCTCGCAAACATTTATGAAGTATGGGAAGACATATTGGTACTCTTTGTCTCATTGGCAACAAAATATACTGCAACACCTGAAAAAACACCTGTGATCTGCAGAGAGCCGAGAACAGTGGAAGGAAAAGCGTAATCAAGTCTGTGGATGTGCGGTCGTGAAGGGAACGACCAAGTTCCATGAAACATTAAAGAAGCACAATTTATTAATAGAGGAAAGGAACTACATCAACAGTATGAGTTTGTAACTGGAGGAGGTTTCTCAAACCAAATGGATGCAAAATTAATGAGGCAAGACAATATCAGCCTCCATGATAACTATGAAGAGGCTGAAACCAGGATTCTACTGCACGCATCTGAAGCAGTTGTTTCTGGATACACACAAGTGTTGTTTTTTATTCATTCATATGCAGCATGTGGCTGCTTGGCTGCATTATTTTCTGGGAGCTCAGCTGTGCCGCTGATGCAATGCCTATTACCAGTAAGCTGATACTCATTTTGCCACGCCTGGAAGGATGACAGACTGGGTCAACCCACCTGGTGTTAATTCAATGGAGATATGGGATTTAATTCAAGACCCTATGATCTTAAGCCAGCCACCTTAAACGTTAAGCCATTACTGGGACTACATGTTGGTAATGTCTGTTTGGAACCGGTGACTGGTGACCGGTGACCGGTGACCCGTGGGGAAAAATCCAAGTGCAGCACAGCGAGATACTGTTGTTACCTCCACCATCAAAGGTGGACAGAGGGAGGTTATGTTTTCATCTCTGTTGGTAGGTCTGTGAGCAGGATATCTCAAAAAGTTATGGATCGATTTGGACCAAATTTGGTGGACAGGTTAGGTTTGTGACAAAGACAAATTGATTAGATGTTTGTCTCGGATCCAGATTTGGACCCTAACCCCCCCATCTACTTTCTCAACAATCCTCTTGAAGAAGTTCTTTCATTAAACTTCTGGGTGTCATACCTGCCAGATCTTTCCTGGAAAGCCACATCTCAAAGCTGGCCTCCAAAGCCAGTAACCGACTGGGCATCCTCCGTTGTGCAAGTCCTTCCTTAGCACCCCTGAGCTCCTGACCACATACAAAGCTTTCGTCCACAGCCTGATGGAGTACTGCTCTCCCTCTGGGCTGATGCTCCCGCCTCTCACCTTTCTCGGCTTCATGCTGTGGAAACCAAGGCATTTCCGATCATTGGTATCTCCCACGATGAGGCTGAGTCATTGGGTCTCTCACTCTCTCACCGCAAGCAGGTCGGTAGTCTTTCTGTCTCTACCATCACCTCTCCAGCCTCCCCCCTCCTTCTTTGTCTGAGATATGTCCACCCCATATTTCCGCAGGGCGCTCAAGGTCCGCCAGCAACCCCCTTCTGGTAAAAAAAAAAAACGAATCACTCTCACCTCACTCTTTCATTCATCTTTTTTCCCACCTTTGGAACAAACTCCCACACTCTCTTCATTCGCACTCTTCCCTCCAGGTCTTCAAAACAGCTGTTCACCACCATTTCTTATCTTCCCCCATACAAAACCATGATCTTTTCTACCCCTGCTAATCCACCCCAAACCCACCTCCTTCAAATTTCCTGCTTTGCTTCCTGAAAGTCCCTGTCGTGTAAGGACCTGAAAGTCCTTGTAATGTCCATCTTGTATACCCCATGTTCCCCGCCCCATCCCTCTTCGTTCCAGAGATCTCCTCATGTCTCTGTTCCCCACTGCTTTTTCCTTCCCTCTCCTGCCCCTCTTGTCTCCTGCTCGCCTTGTTGTGTGTTTCTATGTGTTAGCTCTTATACGAGCCTTGACAGTGTACCACCCCCAAAAAGAAATAGTGAGCAGTCACCTGACTTACAGTAGTAGTGGAACCGCATTCACCTATTCAACCTAGTATGGTTCCTGATCAGACATTACCATTTTCGTTTAATAGCTCAGTGCCAGAAATTACATCTAATCCTAAATTAAATTCTGGTCAATTTCCAAATGTGAGTTCAAAATCAGACTTGAGTGGAGTAATTCCAACATTACGAGAAGGTCCAACAGATTATCTAGACCTCCACAGAGACTGGATTTGTAGGATGAAAAAATTAGCTCTGGAATGTAAAGCTGTTAGGGTTAGGAGGGAAGGGAATTGAGGGAAGCTGACGTCATCAATATGAATGAGCCGACGTCATGAGGAGAGGGTGTGCATGCAACCAGTCGTTATGGGTATGGAATAAAGGCACCATGGTTAGGGTTATGGAAATAACAGCACCATGGTTATGGGTTATGGGAAATAAAGCACCATGGTTATGGGTTATGGGAAATAAAGCACCATGGTTATGGGTTATGGGAAAATAAAGCACCATGGTTATGGTTATGGGAAATAAGCACCATGGTTATGGGTTATGGGAAATAAAGCATCATGGTTATGGGTTATGGGAAATAAAGCACCATGGTTATGGGTTATGGGAAATAAAGGCACCATGGTTATGGGTTATGGAAATAAGGCACCATGGTTATGGGTTATGGGAAATAAAGCATCATGGTTATGGGTTATGGAAATAAAGCACCATGGTTATGGGTTATGGAAATAAAGCACCATGGTTATGGGTTATGGAAATAAAGCACCATGGTTATGGTTATGGGAAAAAAGCATCATGATTATGGGTTATGGAATAAAGCATCATGGTTATGGGTTATGGGAAATAAAGCACCATGGTTATGGGTCATGGGAAATAAAGCACCATGGTTATGGGTTATGGGAAATAAAGCACCATGGTTATGGTTATGGGAAATAAAGCACCATGGTTATGGGTCATGGAAATAAAGCATCATGATTATGGTTATGGAAATAGCATCATGGTTATGGGTTATGGGAAATAAAGCACCATGGTTATGGGTTATGGGAATAAAGCACCATGGTTTATGGGAAAAAAGCACCATGGTTATGGGTTATGGGAAATAAAGCACCATGGTTTATGGGTTATGGGAATAAAGCACCATGGTTATGGTTATGGGAAATAAAGCACATGGTTGGTTATGGGAAATAAGCACCTGGTTATGGGAAACAAAGCACCATGGTTATGGGTTATGGGAATAAAAGCACCATGGTTATGGGTTATGGGAAATAAAGCACCATGGTTATGGGTTATGGGAAATAAAGCATCATGATTATGGTTATGGGAAAAAAGCATCATGGTTATGGGTTATGGAAATAAAGCACCATGGTTATGGGTTATGGGAAATAAAGCACCATGGTATATGGGTCATGGGAAATAAAGCATCATGATTATGGGTTATGGGAAATAAAGCATCATGGTTATGGGTTATGGGAAATAAAGCACCATGGTTATGGGTTATGGGAAATAAAGCACCATGGTTATGGAAACAAAGCACCATGGTTATGGTTATGGGAAATAAAGCACCATGGTTATGGGTTATGGAAATAAAGCACCATGGTTATGGGTTATGGGAAATAAAGCACATGGTTATGGGTTATGGAAATAAAGCACCATGGTTATGGGAAACAAAGCACCATGGTTATGGTTATGGAAATAAAGCACCATGGTTATGGGTTATGGGAAATAAAGCACCATGGTTATGGGTTATGGGAAATAAAGCACCATGGTTATGGGTTATGGAAATAAAGCACCATGGTTATGGGTTATGGGAAAAAAGCACCATGTTTATGGGTTATGGGAAATAAAGCACCATGGTTATGGTTATGGAAACAAAGCACCATGGTTATGGGTTATGGGAAATAAAGCACCATGGTTATGGAAACAAAGCACCATGGTTATGGGTTATGGGAAATAAAGCACCATGGTTATGGGTTATGGAAATAAAGCACCATGGTTATGGGTTATGGGAAATAAAGCACCATGGTTATGGGTTTGGGAAATAAAGCACCATGGTTATGGGAAAACAAAGCACCATGGTTATGGTTTATGGGAATAAAGCACCATGGTTATGGGTTATGGGAATAAAGCACCATGGTTATGGGTTATGGGAAATAAAGCACCATGGTTATGGTTATGGAAATAAAGCACCATGGTTATGGGTTATGGGAATAAAGCACCATGGTTATGGGTTATGGGAAAAAAGCACCATGGTTATGGGTTTATGGGAAATAAAGCACCATGGTTATGGGTTATGGAAAAAAGCACCATGGTTATGGTTATGGGAAATAAAGCACCATGGTTATGGGTTATGGAAATAAAGCACCATGGTTATGGGTTATGGGAAATAAAGCATCATGGTTATGGCTTCCATACTTCTGAGTCATGTATCGTCCAATCGGTTATGTAAACTGAAATAACTCGGTGTATTCACCTGTCCAGGATGCAACATCCTCGATGAAGACATGGATTTGTGTCCTTCCTCTTTTACTGTCCTCTCTTTTATTGCTTCCTGCCTTTTAAAAAAAACAACAAAAAACACTTTACTTTTTCATTCTTCTTTCACACACACACACACACACACACACACACACACACACACACACACACACACACACACACACAACACACACATATAATATATATATATATATATATATATATATTTCATTTATTTAATATATATGTATATATATATATTTTTTTTTACAAATGAATTATACATATATGTGTATATATATATGCTAGTGGGTCTGCTGCTTAAACATTTTTTTTAAGATTGTGTAAGCATATGAACCAGCTTCCCCATTGTCTCAAGTCACTCATCTGCATTTGATTTTTAATTTTCTTATTTTCATAATTTTTTTTAAATTATTTAAATTTCATTCACAGATGCTTTCCGACGAATTCCTGTGAGTGTTTTTTTCCAGGGTACCGGCTTCGATGTCCATCGGCACGCAAAATTTCAACTTTCTACGTCACCCGGAAGGTACCGATCTTTAATATCAGTCAGTGAGTCAGTAAGCCTGGTGTTGGCTTAGTGGCTAAGATGGCTGGCTTAAGATCTTAGGGTCCTGAGCTTGAGCCCCGTTGGCTGCTGAATTAACACCAGGTGGGGTTGACTCAGCCTGTCATCCTTCCAAGGTTGGAAAAATGAGTACCAGTGTACTAGTATAGGGGCACAGCATCAGCGGCATAGTCACGTCCAACAAAATGATAGCTACCTGGCAGCCAAGCTGCCATACACAAGAAAAAGAAGTGTCAGTGGTTAGAAAGAACTTTATATATTAGATTTTAAAAACACATACACCTGCATGCCCACTCTTCCACTTTTTGCAAAAATCTGTACATGCAAAAATCTAGGATAATTTCTCTTGTGGCCCCAGAACCAAACAAAAAATTATATTTATAACAGCACTCACAGCTCCCGTAGCTCCCACCAACCCCCACCCCTCCCAACATGATTAATAGTAAATATCATCGTTTTAAACTTACCCGATACATGCACAACTTCCAGATATGTCCTTCATATCGATGTTCAGAAAGCAAATAATCCATAAAAGCAATCCATTTACTGGTAGCTATCCGTTGGAGGTTTCAACTCAGGCCTTGCACTGGTCCACATCATTGGGAGTTTGCAGTACAGATAGCTGCCCGTTCAGCAAGCTGAGAAAGTTCTCCAAGTCTTTCATTGTGCAGAGGCACAGCCCTATCTCTCAGTTACCTTTCCAAGTATTTTCCGCTTATTTCAGAAGCTTTTGGAGCCATTTTAAGTCACAATACTTCGAATGCTTTCAGAAGGTATTCACACCTCTTGACTTTTGTCACGTTTCGTTGTTACAGCCTGAATTTAAAATGGATTAAATTTTTTTTTAAATTGTCACTGATTTTCACAAAATACCCCATAATGACAAAGTGAAAACATGTTTTTAGAAATCTTTACAAATGATTTTAAAACGAAAAGCTGAAATGTCTTGCGTCGATAAGTATTTAACCCCTTGAGTCGATACTTTGTAGAAGCGCCTTTGGCAGTGATTACAGCTTCGAGTCTTCTTGGGTATGTCTGTATCAGCTTTGCACATGTGGATTTGGAGATTTGATTTGGGGATTGTTGTTTACTAATATGGGACTGCTGAAATGACGTAATCTGCCACAGAATGCTCAGCACGCATGCACAGAAAACCCTTGAAACAGCAATCTTCGGGGCATGTGAACTGCCATCGTGCACGTGCGACAGGGTTTGGTTCCTAAAATGGCACACCAAGCTGCTAAAAAGAAACTGAAAATACTTGGAAAAGTACATGAGAGAAGGCAGGGGTGTGTATCTGCGGAACAAAAGAGATGGAGGGAGATACCTTGTCTGGATTGGGCAATTCTGAATACCAATGGGGAGATCATATCTGGGGCTTGTGAATGCACAGGGTAAGTTTAAAATGAACTTTTAAAATTATGATATTTACTATTAATCATGTTGAATGTCCTCTACTGGTTTGGGCAGGAATTTGAAATTTGGCTATGGTGCTGGCGATAGCTCACCTACTCTTCACGAAGGTCACCATGGGATCGTTAACATCCACCAACGAATGCTGTCAGATGGGATGTCCATTTAACATCGATCCAAACAAACAAGGAACGGCACACATTGATGAACCACCCTGCCTATGAAACATCGGGATGACAGTTTATAGATGGGTCGGGATTCGAACCCAGGCTACACAGCTTGAAGCGAAGTGCGCTTACCTCGAGGCTATCCTGCCAGTCCCTGTATGTACGTTTCATGCAGGACAAAGATATGAGGTAACCAGTGCATACTATGTTGTGTGAAGTAAACAACAAACTAGGAAAACCCAATTACGTCATTCATTCTTACAGGGATAACTTATAATTACATGATTCATTCTTTTCCTGCAACTTCTCAGCTACAATGCACCTGATATCAGGCATGAGATGTCCAAAGCTAATGTCAGAGCTAAAACTGATCAATGCTTGAACGTAAGCCCTCCAGGAAAAACTGGGTTTTGTCCCCCAGAGGAGTCAAATCAGACCAAAACAGCTGTCCTGATAGTGTGCCGGCAGTGGTGTTACATTTTGGAGCATGTCACCTTTTTGGTGAAGATGTAAAACTGTATCATATGTACATACATCATGTACCTTAAATAATCCAATGATGCTTTTGAAAAGAACAGACCATTATGTGCCAGTACTTCAGCCAAATTTTCCGATTAGTCATCAAATATAGTTTAAAAAAGGGATGCAAGTATAAGATAAGCAATAGGTTGAGGTTGTTGGGTTGTGGATATGGCATGTTCTTGATGGGCTCACGACTGTGGCTAAATTTTCTTGTGTAATGTGACGTTCGTTTCCGCCCTCCATCCTGCAACACTACACCATGCATCTTCCTTCGTTATCTGAAATATTCAGAACATATCCCAATTGTGGAGAAGAACTTTACAAACTTCTCGGAGATTATTGACAGACTGAGAAAAGGAAACCTCAAAGAGGAACGAAATCTCCGTGTCCATCTGGATGCATTTAGCTCAGTTATAAAAACCCAAGGAAGACCTTCATGTGAAACGTGACCTTTAGAAACACCATAATTGGACAGCCATCCATCTCCTGCCGTATCTAAGTATTTTGAACCAAACGCACCCAAGGGAAAGTTTATTGCTGGAAATGTGTTTCAAAACCTGCATCGGTTTCGAATTTAAACAAATATTTCATTTTGCGATGCAAAAATATTTTTGGCTTCAATGGGATTGAGTTTGGAGTGAAAGTCACGTGTTCTAGTTTGCCATCTTCCTTTTGATTTTGCCCTCAAGAATCTGAAACAAAATGCCGATCGGTTCCTGTACACTGCATCCATCAAGAAAATAGGTAACACTTATTAGACATCGACAAAAGCAAAGCACGTTTACACATCGGTTTTACTCCGCAGCTTAAATTTGAATCGTGAAGTCCATACTGCTGTATATTGCACAACTTTGCATCAGAATTCCACAGGCCTTGGCACAAGCAATTTTACACCAACAAGCTCCAGTTGTGGTTCTATATAGATTGATTGGAGTAAAAACAAAAAACAAAAATCACAAATCAAAAGTCGGGATCATTGAGAGTGATGTTTGGCTTGTTCAATACGAGATACCAGCAATCTCTCTCCAACCTCCGGATGCCAAACTGCCCCATTTAGGTGCTGATTGGGTAGTCTGAGCCATGAAGAACTCTAAGTCTCCATTTTCAGTAGGCTATCAATATAATGTTCTTCGGCCCACGATTATAGTTACTACAAGTCTGAAGACGACAATGGTTCACGAGCGGTATTTGACGATGTAGATTGTTTCAGAAGTCAAGGATGAGACAATGTGATAATGTTTGACCAAGTTATAAAAATGATCAACATGATGTGGTACGAGTGACAGGTTATTAGCTGCAAAATGTTGAAAACCCAGTTTCGTTCAACAACTTAAAAATTTGACCTTTGCATAACCTGTAAAGGTCACAAAACAATGTTATGGACATTAAAATAAGGAAACAGGATACGTGCTATAGCTTATTGGAGTTAGTTCGTCGAAGGTCGAAAACCCGGTTCGATTCCCACAACTTTGAAAATTTGACCTTTGTGAACTTTAAAGGTCAAAGGTCAAGGATTATGACCTTTGGTGCAAAACTTCCTCTGGAACATTCCAGGAACAATATAACGTCATATAGGCTATATGGCATTTCACACTCCTCGGATTATCCATACTTTGATGAAATCAGCGTAAAAACAAATTTGAAGGGGGCGCCACGGGAAAAGATTTCGAGATAGAGCAAAATGGTTTCAAGACTTTTGGTGGGGAATGACCTCAAGATTATGGATAAAAAATATTCGTCATCCTAGCTCTCAAAGTTTGGGTGGTCGTATGATTTTTATGTCAAAATTCGCAGTTTTCTAAGTTCGTGACCTTGTGACCTTGACCTTGGGACGAAAATGAAAAATCGAGCTCCGTGGGTTATGCAGGTGCCATTGGGCTAACCAAATACCGAAACCCTGCCAGATGCGACAACCCCCTCGGAGAAGATGTAACTTGAAATCAGCTACCCCCTAAAACACGTGTTTTTTGGGCGTGGCTCCGCCATAATGGGCACAGCATGCCCATTCTCAGGAAAACACAACTACATCATGATACAAACCTCCCACCAAAATTTTTATCAGGATCGGATCAAACCCACGGAGCTATGCTCGGGACAGACAGACAGACAAACAAGCCGGTAGGCGGACATGGGTAGTCGCCTACCCAATAGAACCTGACGCGATGGGCCCGTTCAATGGGGAATGACCTGAGGATTAAGCACAATAAAATTCATGATTCTAGCTTCAAGGGTTAATGCTGCAGATTGTTTTTTCGTTAAAATACCCCCACATTGAGGTTTTTCGGCCGTTGCTAGGCAACGGAGGGGTCCATAGCAACGGTTCTTTCTCACACATAACTAGGACATACACTGAACTACCATACCAGTTTCATGTATATCTGACTCATAGTCTCTGAGATATAACGAACTTCGTTTTTTTATTGTTTTCGACCAGGGTTCATTCAAAGTCTATCTTCTCCGAAAGTTTTCATAGGATAGCTGGAAATTTTTGACAATATGGCTGAATGTACTGCCCACAGTGCTCGTGGCCCGATTTTTGATTTTCGAAAAATAAATTTTTTATGATTTTTCAAAAATTTCAAAGTCCCGTTGCTAGGCAACGGTGGTGTCCATAGCAAACGGTTCTCATTTGCACACAACTAGGTCATGGTATGAACCTACAACCAAGTTTCATCGAAATCGCCATTGTATTAACTGAGCACTGGCCGAACAGAGAGACAGACAGACAGACAGACAGACAGACAAACATATCGACGGAAATACTGATAATAAGGGTAGAACAAATTTCAATAAAAAAATTTTTGAAAAAATTTTTTTTTCGACGAGATCGACTACCCAAGCAGACAGACACACACCCATAACGAATATAGTGGTCACTTACTGACTCGTGAACCAAAAGGTTGGTTCGAGAAAGTTCCTCATAGAAAGCCCTACCACTTGGGTTCCTTTTGGTTCACCTCTGTAAAACCACCCAAGAAGACAACGGACAAATCAAATCAAATCCTTTTTCAAACCTCTAATATTGAAGCAACATATACCTACTTCTAGTCAGGCCTTGAAGAACATCCAGGTGTAGGATGACAAGTAACAAGTTATTGCCAGGTAATTACTATCTCAAACTGAAGAGATCCCAGCTCAATACAATGGCCATGCCCCAAATCCTCTCATCACTTCCTGTGGGTCATACCTTTGGGCCATAAATCTCCTGTCATACCTGGGCCAGTTTCAACCCTGGTTCCAACAATGAAACAACGACTGGGTACTCTAAAATGAGTGGCCCACCTTCTTACCCTTTGTTACTGCTCCATCCTCTGCACGGCTTAGGTCAGGAGTGAAATGGAATGCCTGCGGCAAATCTCAATGCTGAAACTATCCAACCAACGCTGAGCTATATGCTCAGCTATATACCCTTTATTGTGCACCTCAACTCAATTGGCAGTACTGCTGACTCTTCCCAAGATAAGGCACAATAGCTTTACTCTATGTTGCCAGAAAACATCACTCGCATCGAAAACAAGGGTGCAAAAATAGATCCTATCAACTGATCAATGACTATCAGCTTGGATTCCGTCCGGATCACTCAACTCTGGAAATGCTGTTGCTCCTCTCTCAGCAATAGTTTGAAGCCATCAATTTCAAACAGGAGGTCAGGACCGTCTTCCTGGACATATATCAGGCATTCGACAGCGGTCTGGCATCCTGCTTTGTTTTGCTCTGCCTGTGGAATCGAAAGCCACTTTCATTCCTGGATTTCTGACTTCCTCCACTCAGGCAGTCAACATGTTGCCATCAATGGAACTCTCTTCCATTGGGGGCTCAAGTTCCCCAATACAGTGTGTTGGGTCCATTCTTGTTTCTCATCTATATAAATGACTTCTCAAATGCTTTGGAAAACCCTCTCTTCCTTTTTTTAGTCGAGTACAATACCCCCATCCCACTGCTGAGCAGACTATACCTGTTTCACTCTTTGTTGATCTGGAATTGATTAGATGCTGGTCTGATAAATGGACCATGTCCATCTATACTGACAAATCTCACTGTCTCACTCTATCACTACAAAAGGATCATCAAACAAACCCACCTATCTATTTCCATTGTCAGCCACTGGAAGAGGTTCAGTCACTGCAACTTCTAGGCCTCACCATCAACCATGACCTTTGCTGGGCTGACCACATAGCAAAGTTGGCCTCCAAAGCCAGCTGCAGATCAGTCCATCAATCCAAGGCTTTGCTTGGAAAATCAAAGCTGCTCAGAGTCTACAAGGCATTTATCCATAGCTCGATGAAGTACTGTTCTCTCCTATGGGCTGATGCCCGACAGCACATCTGTCTCCCCTGAATTCTGTGAAATCTAAAGCTCTCAAAATTATTGGAATCTCCCACGATGAGGCCAAAGCACAAGATTTGTTGCTTTCATATTGCAGGCAGGTTGGTGGCATTTCTATTTTTTTTTTTAACTAATATGTTCTGCAATATTACTCCCTCTGCTCTCTTCGTCCTCTGACCTCTCCTAGGAACTCCAGGATGCACACATTCTTCCTGTAACCCCTTCTGATAAACGTCAAGACTGACTAATACCTCAACTCTTTTACTCATCACTTGTCCTGTCGATATAACCACCTTCCAAAAGGCTGTTCTTTCTTGCTCTTCTGCAGAGACACTCTATTTAAAGAGACAAACGTGTGAAGGTACAGAAGATGTTTCATCTGTCACTGTTAAAAGTCCTTTTAAGTTTCCAAATGAATGTCGGATCAAAACCCCACTGGACCCACCTAAAGGATCCTTTTCACCACAAGAGGGGAAATTGTGTTGCTCATTGTGGCTGCGCCTTTGACCACCCAGAGCCTTTGAACTACATTTAAAAGGATCTCTGTATACAATTGGACCCATTGAATTTCAAAGCAATGCCCCACCCTCCACATCTCGCCCTACTCTCCCCACCCCACTATTGTGGGAACAAACCTTCATGTTACTCATTCGAGCTCTCAGGCTATAATCACACAATGCAAGCTACAAGTATAGATCATTCGAGTCTTCGAAATTGTGTGGAATCAACACCAGAACAGACTTTCAAATCATTACTGTAAAGGCACGTAAGGCAAAAAAACATTTCCCTAAATAAAATAAGTGTCTATTTTGTACACAAGAGGACGTGGGACGAGCTCCAGACGCTCAGTGTTATCGCTCTTCCCAGGTTGAGTGGATTTTTGTTTTGTGTACCGATGCCTGCTCACCCTGTTTGGGTTTCAGCCCCAAATGCCTTTTATCTAGACCGTGTGAACAGGCCAAGCTCCATGGTCATGTTGTTTCAATGATGGCAGTGCAGACCGAGTTACAGTACGAGGTGTCCCGTTCACTCCAAGCAAGAAGAGGTTTTGATTAAACGATGAGACTCTTACAGGAGTAAGACATATCACATGTAGGACAGGACATGAGTGTATTTTTACATTCATTACAATGACATCATAGTCGACAAAGGACAAATATCTATGACACATTGAATTTGAACCTGGATTCCTGTATTATGAGCCAGGGGTTCAGAGAGGAACACAAATAGGGTCCCCTATTAATGTTCCCATCTGAAACCCTGGCTCAGTGTATCAGAGATTGAAAATACAACACGTTGATCTCTGTGTCTGACCTTTTAAAATTGCAAACAAGATACAGAAGGACACGCTTTAATTTGGTGAGATAGCCTGTACCAGTGCCTGTACACAACAGAAGGCTGTGTCGTACACGGCCTGCAGTGGGGCCTGTACACAGCAGAAGGCTGTGCTGTAAATGAGCTGTACTGGTCCTGTACACAGATAAAGGAGTACTATTAAGGAGAAGCAGAAGGCATTTATCAGGTACAAAATAACAGGACTGGAGTTAGATTTATATCACTCTCGGAGTAATCAGATGCTCTTTAAGAAAATAACTCAGCAAGCCAAAAGAGGACATGGCTCAGAATATTAAGCATAATAACAAGGCATTCTAGGGGAGTGTGGGGGTTTTACTCATTTATTTTGTTTTATTTTTTATCTGTTTTTAAAACTTCCATTTACTTGGTTGGAGTTGAATTTGTTTTTTTTTTAAGTTAAAAGGAAAAAAAAAAAGCATTCTTTAAATACATAAGGGGTAAAGAACAGGTGAGGACAAGTGTGGGGCCCATTGAGGAATAGCACCGGGAGATTGGTTGGTGATGAAAGTGAGATGGCAGGCTTATTATTAAATAATTATTTAGCTTCAACATTTGCACAAGAACAGTCAGGGGATTTACCGGTAGCTGAGAGTATCTACCAAGTAGGTGAAGAAGGGCTTTTAGAAGAGATTCAGGTAGAAGTGGAGGAAGAAAAGAAGCAGCTAGGAAAGCTAAGATAGGATAAAGCTCTGGGGCCAGATAATATGTATTCAAGAGCAGAGCATTTGAGCATGGTGTTATGGAGTCAGGACAGGCATCAGAAGGTTGGAGAGTAGCAAATGTAACACTGTTATTTGAGAAAGGATCCAGCAAAGAATTGGAAAACTGTGGACCTGTTAGTTTGACTTCAGTTGTGGGGAAGATGTGGAGACTTTAATTAGGGTTCAGATGGGAGACCATTTCAATAAATACAAATTAATGAAACGTCGAGCAAACTCATGTTTAACAAATTTATTGGAGTTCCATTAAGCAGTTTCTGATTGGGTGGATGAGGGAATGGCGGTGGACATAGTACGAGTATATCTCGACTTTAAGAAGGAATTTGATAAGGTACCACATCGGAGGTTGTTAGCCAAGGTGAAGGATTGTGGAGTGGCTGGTCAGGTAGTTAATTGGATTGCAAACTCGCTTAGTGATAGGAAGCAAAGAGTGGCTGTGAGTGGGAGGATGTCTTGCTGGGAGGATTTAAATAATGAGGTAACTCAGAGATCAGTACTCAGACCATTATTAGCCATAATTTACATCAACTATTTGGACCGTGTGGTTAAGAGCCGGCTTTCTAAATTTCGGAAAGTTTCAATCAGGAAAGTCTGTAAAATACTTTCTATCTATTTGCTGATGACTGCACCCTTTGCTGTGACATCCTTCATCCTTCAGATAAGCAGGCAGCAGCCTCTTCCCTCTCTTCCGGCCTTGATAGAATCACAAGCTGGTCAAACACTTGGAATATGTCTTTCAATCCAGACAAATCTCACATTCTCACTATCTCTCTCCGAAAGGACTGTCTGGCAACCCCATCCCTC
>CM068956.1:98998772-99009450 GCA_035128595.1 Eptatretus atami | reverse complement strand
CCATCCTCATGATCTCTTCCACCCCAAATGGCCCTATTCCCAAGCAAACCCTTTTTCCATGTTATTGTGATCCCACATCCCTCCCGCTTCTCTTTTAATTTGTTGGTTGGGTTGTTCCTGACACAGATTTGCTTGGTCTGGTGTTGGTGTAGCACAGGCATGATAGGCTGAATGGCCTCGTCCTGCGTCAAAGTTCCTTGTAACTTCCGCCACCGAAGGTGGATGGGGGTTATGTTTTCACCCCTGTTTGTCTGTCTGTGAGCAGGATATCTCAAAAAGTTATTGACGGATTCAGACGAAACTTGGTGAACAGGTCGGGAGTGCGACATGGATGAATTGATTAGATTTTGGTGAAGATCTGGATCTACATACAATAATTTTTAAGTGACTTCACTATTGAGAGATGAGGCCAAAAACAATATAAAACACGATATTGCAAAACGTTGTGGATAAGTTATGACAAAACTTGGAGGATGAGTTGGGTAGGTGACAAGAACAAGCGAATTGGATTTTGGTTCCGGTCTGGGTGCAGATCCGGCCTATCAGTGGGATACAAAACGTAAACTCTTCAGCCTGGCAAAGGTATGCGCTCTACCGAGTGTCTTTCTAGTTCCCTCTGCCACCGAAGGTGAAGGAGATTATGTTTTCACCCCTTTCTGTCTGTTTGTCTGTCTGTCTTTGTCTGTTTGTGTACAGGATATCTCAAAAAGTTGTGGACGGATCCAGACTAAATTTTGTAGATGGGTTCAGTGTGTGACAAGGACGAACTAATTAGATTTTGGTGAAGATCCGGATCCGGATCCGACTACTCGAATTTTAATAGTGATTCTTCACCATTGAGAGATTTCGGGCCAATAACGATATGTAGCACGATATCTCAAAAAGTTATGGCCAGATTCGGACGAAACTTGGTGGACATGTTTGAGTGTCTGACAAAGAAGAATTGATTCAATTTTGGTGAAGATCCGGATGCGGATCTGATAAATTTTCAAAGTGATTCTTCACCATTGAGAGATAGGGCTAAAGCAATATACAACACAATATCTCAAAAAGTTGTTGACGGATGCAGATGAAACTTGGTGGACAGGTTGGATGTGTGAGAAGGACGAATTGATTCGATTTTGGTGAAGATCTGACTCCGGATCTAGATACGAGAATTATTTAATTTATAAAGTGATTCTTCACCATTGAGAGATATGTGCAAAAACGATGTATAGCATGATATTTCAGAAATGTATTGGGCCTGATATGTTCTCATGGATCAGGCATTTGCGTGGCGGAGGTATGCGCTCCACCGAGTGTCCTTCTCTTTCTTACTTGTTACTGTGGTGAAGGGACTCGGTGAAATGGCAATTCGTGACTAGTGAATGTGATTATTTGTTGATACACACCTGGTTTTTGATGTTGACATATTACCGTTTTTAATTATATGCAGTAGGTATGTTTTTACTTCATGCACATAAGTCGGAATTTTAGATCCTCGTGGAGGATCTCTAAGTCTTACTCACGTTGTTGTTGTTCTTGTGGACTTTTTTGTTTCACACCCTACAGTTTTTCATCGAAACTTCCTGAAACTTGCATATATATGTAAAAATACCCTGCGCAGACAGTAACCATCTCCGATTTTGAAAATTCCTCCTAGAAAAAAAGTTATGACGTCAAAATTATCTCCTCTAATGGAAATCGCCTAAAAAATTATCTCAACACTAGCAAGCTTTTTGAATTCTGTTTGCGGGAATCGAACAGGGCATTAGCAGAGATGAATTACCGCACATATGATACATCACTATGACGTCATATCAATATTTATGACGTCATCTCTATTTTTTGACATTTTTGTTTCACACCCAGTTTTCATTGATCTTCGTGAAACTTGCCATGTATATGCAGAAAGCCCACGCGCAGCAGTAACCATCTCCGATTTTGGAATTCTTCCTAGAAAAAAAAGTTGACGTCATAATACGCCGCTAATGGAAATCGCCTATACCATTATCTCCGAAACTAGGCAAGCTGTTGAATTTTTGTTTGCGGAAATCAAGCCGGGCATTAGCACAGATAATTTATCGCAAACCTGATACATCACAATGACGTCATATTCGTTTTATGACCGGTCATCATTAAGAGGACGAGGATCTTAGCTCATTTGAGCTTGTTTTTTCAGGAACGACTGAGGCAGCTGTTAGTTGCCTATACACCACCCAAATAAAGGAATGCGTCCGAAGAACATGTTGTATGCTTGGAACAAGATCACCCATAGGGTGGGTACTCTGCTCGTAGAAAATAATTTGTTTGCACCACTGATCAGTAGTTTGCACGCGTAAAATGGACGCTGACGCAGCAAGATGGTGAAAAGCAAGAACACTGAATTTTTTGTGCAGAAGAAGCAGAAAAATAAGATAAAAAATCAGTTGCCTTATCAAAAAGAATCAGTCATAAATCCATGTATGCGTATGAAAATAGTTGTTCAGCATTTACATGATGAATTTACATCAATGATGGGTTTACTGCAGGTCTTCTCTGTTCCGCAAGACATCTTCTCTCCTGACTTTCGGGTATCGCTGAGACAGCATGAGGGTAGAACCCAGGGATGGACTGATTGGAAACTTTCACGTTGATAGGTCAACTCTGTCACATTATTGGTCAAGTAGCACACATTTCATTAATCATTTAAATGCAGAACGAGGTTGTTGGTTGAATCATTTCTGTGGCACGGTTGTCGCTGCTGCAACGCTCCTGTAGGTCAGGGCAATCGTTTTAAATTTGTCCAGGATTCCAACACATAACGGCCTACTCTTACGAAATATACCGTGAGGTCTTTCACCTCCACCACCAAATGCTGGAAGACGAGATGCCAAGTTTTATGTCACACACGACGGACCGGTGAACCTAAGGATGCAACCAACTGCAACACCCTGTCTAAGAAGCACCAGGATGAAAGTTTTCGAGCTCATTCGGAAATCGAACCCAGACTATGCAGACAATTAAAATGCGAGTACTTTAGGCCTCCCTGCCAGTGAGTCAGCAGCCCAGAACATCACGTGATCATGGGAGTCCTCAGGCTAAGCATTCGTTTTGATCCATCACCATACAGGAGGCTTCACAACCGATGTGTCTCTACCTACACGACCACGCTTGCTTTATCCTGGCAGGTGTTCACGCTTAACCCGAGCAAATCCCTCTTTCCTATTAGCCTAATTGCCCAAACACATTCAATTTCTGCCACCTGGCTAAAAGAGTTTCATGGCTCTGTAATAAGAGCCAATGATAGGCTGAAAAGCACTTATTAACCTGAAAGACCCTTAAAAGGGATGTAAACTGGCCACAAGTGGATTGTGTATTCAGTAAGCTTGGTTGGTCTGATGTTGTATATCGATAAAAATCGAATTTATAACTTTTTCTCAAGTGTTTTATATTTTGATGATAATATTTGTTTCCTTTCGCTTTGTATAATAATTATTGTCAGCTGTTCATAATATAACACGTGAGGTGATACTTTATAATTCATCCCTGTTGTCATGTATATTAATGTATAATAGACAACGTACAATTCCTTGTGTGTCCATTGCAGTCAATCCGATGCACAAAAGGCAGCCCGGGTGTCAAGTTTCCAATCCGCCCCACTTTCAAACAGGTATCCCACTCTACTCCTCATGTATCCCGAGGCGTGAGAATATTGTACAAAGCAAGTATGGCACAGACTCTTTGCTGGTGGAATTTGAACGTTGGTAATTTTACCTGTCCTATCTCAAAATACATTCTCCGCCCATGGAGATATATAAATCAGAAGCAATTTGTATCAAGAAATGCATCCTGTTCTGCTCTTCCAAGATCCGAAGTGTGTATGTGTGTGTGTGTGTTGGTGTGTGTGTGGTGTGTGTGTGTGTGTGTGTGTGTGCTCCAAATACATCAGAAACAACTGCTCCTCATTTCTGGAATCAGCTTAGGAGGGATGGCAGGGCAAGAGGGTAGGGTGGTGCGTCAGACTAATTTTGTGCCGGTGGCAAGTGATACCCCCTCTCTCCAGCAGGGATCAGTAAAAAATGTGCACTGTGTCCCTTGCAAAGAAGAAATTGCAATTCTGCAACCCACTTTCGCAGGCGTAAGGGATAATATTTTTACCCATTGATGAACCACGGTGTATAGGATGTATGCAAAATTTGGAGATCAACCAAGCCGTTTTGAGTCTATCAGCGAACAGACAAACAGATACAGTGTATTTTAACAGATATATATATATATATATATATATATATATTATATATATTAATTATATAATACATATAAATATATATATATATATATACACATACAGGCGTAGTGGCGTGCGCCTGTAATGCGGCTACCGGAGGCTTGGGTTGGAGGATCGCTTGAGGATGGGAGCTCTGCACTGGGCCGCGCTTAGTGGAAGTGTAGGCAGCCGAATCATGGCGAAACCCAATCCTATCCCTGTGTCGTAAGAGGCGACCAGGGTTGCGTCAGGAAGGGCATCCGGCGTAAAACCTTGCCAAATCAGTATGCGGATCATAAGGATGATCCGCTGTGGCGACCCTAAAGAGCAGCCGAAAGAAGAAGAAGAATATATCATTCACAACATAATAATGATATATTATATTATATATGAAGGAATTACTAATAATGTCAGTGTGTCGGAGGCCACTGTTAATGGTGTTCCCTTCCAAACTCTAAAACCATGAAACCTATCAGCCTGAAACTTTGCATGTATACAGTACTAATAAAACTGCAAGGGAGTGCATGAGTGAAAATTGGGTGTTTGGGTTAATTAAAACACCACTTTTGAAGATAATTAACGACCTTATTTAATTATATCCTTAGTCAGGTGCATTTTCGGACACCTCCATGCTTCCTCGGTCACGTTGCTCTCCCTTGCTGGGATCTTAATTCGCCATTTTGTTCGGCCTGCTCAACAATGCCTTGAATTGGAACAGGCCACAATGGTTTATTAATGATGAAGTGGTCAAAATGTTTTTGTTTTTTTCCACTTTCCTCACTCATATCATCGAAAACCTTATCTACATACCTACGAATCGCCGTATACATTGCTAATGTAAGTGCTATAGTTTTCAAATCAGGAGCTTGGAGCGATTTCATGCATTACATGATGTGATTTTTTTCACGATCTACTCTCACGGACGAATTAAAGTATATAATCGAAATATATAGTGATATCTGGAGTGAAATCTGAAAATGTTAAGAAAACAGAGATTTTTTTTTTTTTTGCAAGTATGTGTCATTACCAATCAGCTTGCTATCGCTTGCCAAGCCAGCCATTCCTTATCAGCCATTTAATTGGACTGCTTGCTTGAGTGCTTAAACCACTTGCCGAGCACCCTATAGCCGATCGCAGTACAGTGTACAATTTGTGTCTTGATCAGGATGTACAGTCGGCAGTTGCTACAAGGTAGAGGTACGTGTGTAACACACTTGGACGTGGTACATATGGGTGGATTTGGATCTGTAAAGGGATTCTCCACGGGTGTGTGTGCATGCCAATATGCATGGTTATGCGCACCGTGGTGGCAAAGTTTCATCCCGTATCTTATGATGATGATGGGTGGTACACATTTCAACTTTTAACCTCAGCAGCATATGAGCGATCACGTTTTCCTTTGTCCTCGTGACTGTTTCTAAAGAAATTGGTTATTTTATAAGACTCGGGTGTGCTTTGCAAAGGTTAAATTGTTTCTCTTTGGGAGTTTCAAACCGATCAAAATATTGTTACGGAGTGGAAATTCGCAACCACCATTCAGGTCCCGTAGGTGAGGTATTTCTGAAGTACGTGTATAGTTAGCCCCAAACCCGTTGTTTAGAGGGAATTAATGTGATTCATTCGGGCTGCGACACTTTGAGTTAGCCATTTTTCTGTTCTTATTGTTAGTTGGTGCACAAAACAACAACAAACATCGCCACAACCAACATCTCCACGATCACTCCATTCACTCCACACGCCAACACTCGACTGCCACACACTCACGCCCAATCGCCACTAGCCACCTACGTACGCACTCCACCTCGCTCACGCACAATGCTCTCAGCCATCGCCATTCATCGGCATCAGTGCGGTCACGATCTCCGCGGGACGGATGGAGGAGCGGAGTGGCAGCAGCAGCAACCAGTGCGTGAAGGGGCATCTCCCGCCAAGATCTCCCGCCCAAAACCTCCGCGCGCAAACATCTCCCGCCCAAAACGGCCGCAGCGAATTCCTCCGCCTTGAATCTCGTTCCCCTCTCCACCGAAGTGAGGAGAGGGAGGGGGGGTGGCGCGTGTCCTCTCCGGATTGGCGGGTGCGCGATGTGACGCGTCCGAATGGGGCGGGGCGCGGGGCGGAGAGAGGGGGAAGGACCTCCCTACAAAAGAGGTGGACAGAGAGAGTTCCTGAGAGGATCGTTCGAAACCCAGGGCAGCTCAAACTGAGAGGATCGTTCGAAACCCAGGGCAGCTCGAACTGAGGGGATTCGTTCGAAACTGGAGGGCTCGAAGGGCTGGCGGTCGCCAAGGTGTGACGACGCGCGCACAGGGAAGTCGGACTTCCTTTCTTCTTTTCTTTTGGGTTCTCGTGTGACCGTGTGTGTGTGGCGCCGTGTCTCGTGAAGTAGAACTGTTATAAGTGTTGCCGTGTGTAGCGCGTTAGTCGGTAGATATCTCTGCGTCACTGTTTCTTTTCTTCTATTTGATATATGTGCATTTTCTGACTGTTTGGCTGTAAATACGTGCCTTATGTTTGCTTTCTGTGTGCGTGTAAATAAAATGCTTGCTTGTTGAACTGTTCCCCGTTTCGCGCTGCGTCCTTTCCTTTGTTGGGTCTCCATCTTGCTTCAGTAAAGGGTTCGAGTGGGCGTGATACGCCCGTAATTAATTGGAACCGTCGAGGCCGACGATAACACCGCTCGGTTATCCGATAGCACAGGAACGGACCCGCTTAAGCGGTTCGTTGTCCGAAGTCGACCTGCGGCGAGGTGGATCGCCCGGTTTACCATCCGCGTGGGTACTTAGGTAGGTCGAGTTTGGCGAACACCCTATCCCACGCGGGTGGCCGATTGGCACGATCGTGGTGAGGCGAGAAGGCCACCCGTGACTGGCTCCCGGCGTTAGTCGCGAGAGGGTCACGACAGAATTGTCCGTCGGTGGGCGAGACGTGCCGCGATTTCGAGTTACGTGGCCGTTCGCCACGCGGCGGGGCGCGAATTCGCAACAATATATTTGATAACACCCGATTTCCAAGCCGTTCGCCATATTAACTGTTTTCTAAATTACAGAGCCAAACTTTTTCACCACCACACCGTGTGTGTTGTGTGTGTTGTCATAAAGCATGGCATATTCTCTCTGCTTACGTCCCAGTCTCCTATCTCCTACTAGCCTCTCTGCTCTCTATCAGTCTCTGCTCTCATGGGGATCTCGTCTCTCTCTCTGTCCCATCCTCACTCCACCCCCTCCAAATAGAGTGCAGCATCCTCCCACACCTCGACACATAAGCTTGAATCTATTATTCACACCCATAAGAACAGAAGACTTCCTAATCACCAACGAGGTGTTTACCGTATCCCGTGTGAATACAGCAAAGTTGACATTGGTGAAACTGGCAGGACGTTCACCACTAGATTGAAAGAACATCAGGCATATCATAGAAGAGGGGAGGGAGAAAGATCAGCAATTGTCAATCACGCACAGAACAATAATCATCGCGTATTATGGTCAGATAGCAAACTTATCACATCCATCAGTCACTGGCGCACAAGGAGAATCAGAGAAGCTACGGAGATATATTTACATCACACGGTCCCTCAAGAAAATCGGATACCTATTAGTGATAT
Source organism: Eptatretus atami (assembly GCA_035128595.1). Taxonomy (NCBI): domain Eukaryota; kingdom Metazoa; phylum Chordata; class Myxini; order Myxiniformes; family Myxinidae; genus Eptatretus; species Eptatretus atami. Next base: position 99,001,621 of record CM068956.1, on the reverse strand, counting down.
CTGGCTCTCCCTTATTAACAAATCGACACCTATAACTACAGCTTGCAATACACTGAGGGCATTGGACTATGATGAGCAAAATGTACCGACCAATCAGTAACATGCATTCAACAGCCAATCAGCACCTCACAGTAATCAGCCAATGGTAGGTGAGGAGTGTTTGTAAAAGCTGTATTCATTGTTACAGTTACTTCCTCCTGTCATGGGTAGAGCATGCTGCCTAGAATGTTGAGGCCTACTTTCTGTTGTTTTTTTTTAGCCGCGTCTGGGCACGCAACGTGGCTCATAGAGAGCTCCGCGTTCTTCTTCTTCTTCTTCTTCTTCTTCTTCTTCTTCTTCTTCTTCTTCTTCTTCTTCTTCTTCTTCAGACAAAACCTTTCGGACTCGGCTCTTTTATATCAGGATCCGGATCTCCTTAAATACTAAACACTGTACACATCCTCGCATTGAGGTGCCTTTTGAGAGCATCTATCATCAACTTTTAAACATATTCGGACATTTGCTTTAAAGTTTCGAAAAGTTCACGTTACTATTTAAAGATTATTCCATTTAATGTATTGTAATTTCGTAAATACACATTTTCTCGTCATGAACAGGAGCCTCCATGAGGGTCTCGCTTTGGCTCCATCAAGGCACCTGACGAAATATCGGAAGTTGTTGTTATTGCCTTTAGGACGCGGCTCTTGGACACATTTGTCCTTGTTTACTTTGGAGTTATTTTCTTTTTTAAAGTAGAAATAATGTAAATAGCTCATTTAAGAGTTCATACATGGTGAAAACCCAAAACCTTTTAACTTATTAATATTGAACCTGTCCGCGTGGTGATGTTTGCCACGTGGTGAAGGGTCTTTATATGGCTTCACACCCCAGCCAGGGAGGACGAGAGAAAGATTCCGTTGAGCTGCATCACACCATCAGCGCAATGCAGACCCACCAAAGAGTGATGTAGCACCAAGAACGGGATGCCAGAAACCAGAAGTCTTGTAGCCAGCCATCCTCGAATCCTTAAGAGACTGACTCATGTAGTTTGCATCCCTCATTACGAGACTCACCAAATCTCAATCTCTCTATCTCTCTCTCTCTCTCTCTCTCTCTCTCTCTCTCTCTCTCTCTCTCTCTCTCTCTCTCTCTCTCTTTGTGCAGCTCATGCTCGGGGTTTTTATTAGTTCTGGTGGGGTGGAGCCAGACCCTCGTGGAGCCAACCAATTTGGCGCTATGGATATCGAGTGATTGGTGATTGTGCTGATTGGCAGGGGGTGCCGGTGATTTTTCTGATCACGAGTCAACTATGCGACTGACTTGTGACAGAGCCCCTTAACTGATCGCTTGGTGTGCTGATTAAAAAATACGAATCGACAGATCGGACAGAGGGAACATTACTGAGTGTGGGAAGGGAGAAAAAATGGGCCTTCGAAACAGGCACTCAGGCAGGGAAAGACAAGAGCTTCTGAACACAACACTCGACATTATGTCATTAATTACAGCAAGTACATCATGCTTCTGCTGACATGAAGTATGAAATAAATATTATAATGTATTCCTCATTTACCCCTCAGACCAGATATGTAACAATGTTTAAATGTAACTTCCAGCTTTAGTTGCAGTCTCAGTGACACAGAACTGCCCAATGGAAAAAGCAGTGTCAACGACTATACTGCTGACCATAGTATCAGTCAGCAAACACAAATTTTAAAAGCCTTTTATTGGCATTGCTAGCACATCTCCCCCTTTGGGAAGTTAAGAAGTTAATCAATCCACACGTGCATTTCTGGTTCCCTGACCTTAATCTTTGTTGAGAGATGCCTTTCATATAAGAAGGTAATTTTAAAAAGCATTAAAACCAAGGATGTGTCTTCTCAAACTGGTGTACACATGCACTTCAGCCCAAAGACCAAAGTACGTGGTCAAACAAACACATGCACCTCAGCCCCTAGAACCGTGGAATAAACAATCTAATTAATAAACAAGTACACAGATATAATGTAACCTCCAACAAGAGAACATCAAAGGGAACAAAAAAGATCACATATCTATCTCCTCGACATGAACGACTTAAAAATCTGCACCAAAGGAAGAAAAATTAACAGAACAGCGAAAACTATTCAAATGGAATTTAGACGAGATAAATGTTCCAAGTGGACATTCGTAGCACGTAAACCAACAAAAATGGAGAACAAATATCGACCTCAGAACAATGATACAGGAGCTAGAAAACGAATAATCATAAAAACACATCGGAGTAAAAAAAAGGGCCACCGAATACATCACAAACCAATGTGCAAAACAATTGCCAAGGAATACCTATGGAGAACATCATGATCCAGAAATCATACTTCTCCCAGAAAACATACCTCTTCCCAAGAAACAAAATCAAAGCTATACACCAGCTCACAGTACCAGTGTTCCAATACAGTTGCTCAATAGTAAACTGGCCATAATTGGATATCAACAAGCTAGATATCAAAACAAGGAAACTCACCATCCACAAAATGTTCCACAAAAAAACAGTGCATCCCGAGAATGTACCTGCTGAGACGAGAAGGAGGGGGTGGCCTGATGGAGCTGAACCAAGTGCACAGAACGACGACTGTCGGATTGGCCAATGATGCTAAAATCTCAACCATTGAATCCAATTTGTACACAAACACGAAGAAAAATAAGCCAGAAAAATTTATCTCTAAATCACCTTACAAAAATTTTCCAAGAACAGGTGTGAATAGAAGATGCTACACTGGAAATCAAAACAACAGCGAATACAGCTACAATTATTGCAAAAACAAAGGAGAACTATAAAACAAAACATCAACAAATATACACCTACAATTTGGAGAACGACAGAAGAGCAGGAG
>CM068956.1:98958823-98982427 GCA_035128595.1 Eptatretus atami | reverse complement strand
TTAGCCCATACATTTCCAGGTTTTGACAAAGGACGGTTTCAGGGGATCGTGGGGAACATCAGGAGATCCCTCGTGATGGAAGCCAGCTTGTGGGACTGATCTCTATGGACTTCCCGTTTCAATGGGAACATTTAGTGAAAGGAGGCTTGTGATATAAAAATGGAAGGCCACATTGATGGGTCATTCCAAAAAAACAAACAATCTTCCACAAAAAACATCTTGGAATCCCAGCAAAAAGGTCCGAAGGGCAAACCATCTGTCGGCAATCATTTAAACAAGTGCTTTTTTACCCAAATTTTTACATTCTGCAATTTCAGGTCCCCCAATTATTATGAGTACGGTAGACGGGGAAACCATCTTCTCCAGTTTTTCAAGTCATTTACTTCAAGTATTGAAGTCCTTCCTTGTAAAAAACACTTCAATTTAACTCTCATCCACCTTGGCAATTTTTCACCCAGGAGGATGGAATGCAGGAGGTTATAACTCCCTTCGCTGATTTGTGCTGGTGGAGGAAGTTCGTCGGGGGAAAAAACACGGTCAGTACAAACCAAGTCTCACCCAACAATTTTCAAAAACAAATTTGCAAGGTTTCAGTTATTACAAGATTTGGACTCCTTTTATTAGGTCCCCTCGGGTACCAAAATTGGGACTGGATTCGTTCAGTGCTGGGGTCCAAACAGAAGGCAATTGCGATTTTTTGATCAAGGCAGGGGCCAAAAACCTCCCTCATTTTCAAGTTTCCTGGCCATTAGTATATCCTTCTTGATTAATGATATTTGTTAATAAAGTTCCATCCAAACAGATACTTACAAACCAAGGTTCCTGAGTCCTTCAAAAAGAAAAAAACAGGTTGAACCTATAGATGGGTCCGGTGTTAACCTCGGTCTTTACCCTAAGGGGAAAGGGAAAAAAAGTGTCTCGGACGTTGGAGAAGCTAATTCAAGGGCAGGGACTGTTTGTTTTAACCCAATCCGTACTATGCTGTTTCAAAACCGGGGAGATATTTCACCCACTCGGCCAGGCTATGGCTTCCCGTTTTTTCCCAAAGAATCCATAAAGGGATATACCGCCGAACTATTCGGAAAAATTAAAGCAATGTGTGTTTACGGAGTTTTAAGTTGCCGATGCGGAGGGCTCCGGTTGCGGTGGGGTGTACATTTCTTTGCGAATGGGATGGGGAACGGGGCAATGGAAACAGCAAATTGTTCCCTTATGGGGACTGTTGACGAAACCATCCATTTAGCAACTTGGGCAGTTGTGGATTTCTAGGAGGTTGGGAGGGGACCCTGGGAAACCCCAAACCCACATGTTGTGGTGGGCCCTTTCCTGCCACCCAACGATGAAGTAAATTCAGTGGGTTTTTCAAAACCTTTTTCCCAACTGGTGGCACCCTAAAGACTCTTTATATTTTATTCTTGTGGGCCCACCCCGATTTCCAATTTTCTAAGTTTGTAAAGCGGTTTGCGCCTGAAGAACGATGTGGGCAGGGCTCCGAATGTTAAAATATGGGTTTAAAATTACATAAATTTTACGGTGTATTTTGTGGGACTTTTTATTACCCACCCCAATGGATTCCAGACACAACGGAAAGATTAAGCAAAAGCGTTTGCATTTAAGCCCGGTCAAGAGATAATTGGCATTTAACTGTTACCAATTTCCAAGTTAAGCATCTAATCTATAATTTCCTCCAAGGGCAAATTGTTTTGTGTGTGTGTGTTGTTGGTGTTGTGTGTGGTGTTGTTGTGTGGTGGTGTGTGTGTGGTGTGGTGTGTGTGTGTGTGTTGTGTGGTGTGAACCGCTGTTTCTCGGACAAAAAGGCACTGGGTTCCATCTTAATGGAAACCCTTTTTGCCGGTATATTTTGCTGGTGGACCTGAGGAGTGGGGCCTTTTCAAAGGTTTTGGATATTTTAATCGGGAACAATGCTTCCCCAAAGGTTATGGGCCTTTATTTACCCAAACCAATGAACAAAGGGAACCTTGCTGGCGGCCATTATTTACCCAAACCAATGACAAGAGATGTGCTTGCGTAGGTTTGTGGGCCATGGGGAAAGGGGCACCATTTTAGTTACCGTGCGCGTAGGGAGTGGGCCAGATGGTAATGGCATGGAATGTCAGGCAAGGCAAAGGGGACAGGGGGAGTAAAAAACTTGAATTTTATTTGGAATTTTAAATTTAAAACTCTGTTGGTTGTGGAAAGTTAATCCAGCAGCAGTTGTTTAACTTTCAATGCAAGCGATGAAGTCGTGGGAATGCAGATGTTAACATTTCCCGTACGGGGCACGCACCCCACTTCCGGATAGTGATTGGGGGACTTTACTGGTATTTTCTGAATAAATTTCTCGAGTTTCTTATCCGCATTTATAAGATTAAAACCCCCAAACAATTTTGCCCCAATTCCAGGTTCGTCGTTTACGAAGAACGGAGGGGAACGGGCCTGTGTTGTTTGTTTGGAAAGTGTTTTTTTTGTTTTGGGGTTTCACGTTTTAACCAAGCCACGCATGTTTACGGCACGCACGTTTTACGGGGGGGCACGCGGAGACGAAGAAACGGCCTGTGGTTGTTTCTGCATGGGTTGGGGAAAAGTTTTTTTTTTTTTGCAGTTTGGCCATGCACTTACGGGCCACGCACGTACGGGCACGCGAGAGCGAAAGGAACCAGGGCCTGTTTGGTGGGTCGTTCTTGGCATGCGGGGTTTGAAAAGTTTTTATTGTTTTTTTTTGCAACTAATGGCCCACGGGGGGCACATACGGGCACCCGACTTTTTTTGATTTTTTAAAATTAATAATGGGAAACGATAGTAATGAAAACCAGAAGGCATTGCTATATAGTTCCTTTGGTTATCGGGATCCACACACGAGTGTTAAAAAAATCCCTTGAAAAAAACGTTGAATGCGGGACCCAATTATTAAGGCCAAAAACAAAAATTTCCAACTAGGGACTTGTTTTCAAATACCATTGATGCCAATTTTTGTATTTCAATTGCTGGGCAACTGGTTTAATAATGTTAGGGTTAATAAAAGCTATTAAATAAAACAAATCATAGACAACTTACATGTTAAACGTAGCCACAAAACGGGGACAGTGATTAAGTGACCACATAGTAGAAAGGGACCAGGTCTGGGAATTTAAACATGGACATCTAACTGTAATGGAGTAAAGTGTTTGTTTATTTCTCTTCCTAGACGAAAGTTTGGTCAAACGGGTCCACGAAAAAAAACTCAGGCCCACCATTGACTTTATACCCCACAAGGGACTCTGGATTTGCTATTTACTTTTTTACTTCGATATCCCGAACCGAATGAGCAAAAAAATTAAGGGCGGTAAAAAGTGAAGCCGAGGGCCGCCGGAGTAAATAGCTTATGCAAAAGCCCGACGGTTAACATTCACCGTAACCATTAATTTGGTTCCCAGTGCTATTCCCACTTTGCCTTACCCACAAAGAAACAGGGACCAGTTGATGGCAAGGGTTTTTACTATTATCTATCCTTCATACGATACAATGGATGGAGCAAAGTGTAGTGATTTATGTATTGTATGTACAGTACACTACATTGGCCAAAGGTTATGTGGATTACCTGCTCGTCCAAAAAACATCTCAATTCCAAAAATTTCATGGGCAATTTAATATGGAGTTGTTTCCCCCCCCCTTTGCTGGCGACTAACAAGCCCTCCCACTCTTTCTGGAAAGGCCTTTCCACTAGGGAGTTGGAACATTGGCCTAGCGGGGATTTGCTTCCATTTCAAGCCCCACAAAGGAGGGCAATTTTAGTGGATTGGTTTGGGGGCCTTGGATGTTGGTGATAGGGGGTCTGGGCTCAGTCGGTGTTTTTCCCCAAATTTCCATCCCAAAAGGTGTCGATGGAGTCAGGGGCTCTGTTTGCAGGGCCAGTCAAAAAGCTTCTTCCCCAACAACTGATTTCTGACAAACCACCAACTGTAGGGGGAAACCTCCCTTGTGTACGGGGGGGCATTGTCATGCTGGAAACAGGTAAAAGGGCCCTTCCCCAAAAACTGTTTTTTTGGTTGCCAACCAAAGTTGGAAAAACAACAAGGAATGGGTCTGGAATGGTCCATTGTATTGCTGTAGCATTTTAAGAATTTCCTTTTTTACAGAAAAAACAATAGGGGCCTAAGGCCCGAACCATTTGTCCAAAAACCATTCCCAGGTGAACATTATTCCTCCTCCCACCCAAAACCTTTTACACATTGGGCCCACTATGCATTTGGGCAGTAGGGGCATTTTTCCGGGCATCCACCCAAAAAACCCCAGGATTCAATCCGTTCGGGACTGGCCAGTGGGTGGAAGCCATTGGTTCATCCCACTCCAGGAAGGGAATGTTCATTTCCAAAGCTCCCCAAGAAACCCAATGGGTGGTTGGGCTTTAAACACCATTTACCCCAGCCGACGGCTTGGCCATTGCTCATTGTGAAATCTTAGCTGTTTGTTGGGCTGCTCGGGCCATGAGGAAAAAAACCCCATTTGGTTTAAAAAAAAGGCTTCTCGATGAAAACAGGGTGGGCTTGTTGCGGGACGGCTTCTAAAAAGGCGGTGGAATCGGTAGTGGAGTGTTGCAAACTGACGCAAGGACGATTTTTCCACGCTAACATGCTTTCAGCACTCGGGCAGTTTCCCGTTCTGTTTGAGCTTTGTGTGGCCTTACCACTTCACGGGGCTTGAGCTGTGTTGCTCAAAGACATTTTTTTTTTACTTCACAAAGAAAACAGGGCACTTACCCTGGACCGGGGGGGCAAGGGCTTCTAGCCAGGGGCAGGAAAAATTTGGACGAAACTGACTGTTGGAAAAGGTTGGCATCCTATTGGGGACAGTGCCACGTTGAAAGCTTACTGGAAGTCTTTCATCCCCAAAGCACTTCTACTCCAATGAGAGGATTTGCATTGGGGGCTGGTGTGTTTGGAGGGGAGGTTGAGGACTTGGGAATGTGTGGTTTTTGTTGTGGGAGGGGGGGGGGGCCAGTTTGGCAAACCTGGAAGGCAGGAAGTGGATTACCAAAAGGCAGGAAATATGATCCAGAAAGCAAATCTGGAAACTAAACAAGTAATTATAAGAAAAACCAAAGCAGGAAATTGTGGGATCCAAAAACAAAAAAGGCCCAAATTGTATCCAATAACAAAGGAATGTGGAATTCCAAAATGCAAAAGCCCAAATGTTAGGACCAAAAAAACAGGGGAAATTGTTTTATCCAAAGGCAGAAAATGGTTGTGATCAAAGCAGGGAAATGTGTATCCAAAAGCAGGGGAATTGTTTATTTTCCAAAAAAACAGAAAAATGTGTATCCAAAAAAAAACCCACCCAATGTTGTAATCCAAAGGCAAAGAAATGTGGAATCAAAATGCAGCCAATTGTAGACCCAAAAACCAGGGGGAAAATTTTATTGTATCCAAAAGCAGAAATGTGTATCCAAAAGCAGAAATGTGTATTCCAAGGCAGGAATGTGTAATCCCAAAGGGGGCAGGGAATGTGTTATTTCAAAGTAGGGGGAATGTGTATCTTTAAAAGCAGGGAAATGGTATCCAAAAAGGGCAAGGGGAATGTGTATTCCCAAAACCAGGGAATGTGTATCCAAAAGCAGGAAAATGTGTAATTCCAAAAGCCAGGGAATGTGTATTCCAAAAAGGGGTCAGGGGAATATTGTATCCCAAAAGCCGAAATGTGATCCAAAAAAGCAGGAATGTTGTATCCAAAGCAGGAATGTGTAATCCAAAGGCAGGGAATGTGTATCCCAAATAAACAGGAATGTATCCCAAAGGCAGGGAATGTGTATCCAAAGGGCAGGGAATGTGTATGCAAAAAAAACAGGAAATTGGGTATCCAAAAAGCAGGGAATGTTGTTTATTCCCCCAAAGCAGGAATGTGGTATTCCCAAAGGCAGGAATGTGTTATTCTAAAAGGCAGGAATGTGTAATCCAAAAGGGCAAAGAATTTAATGTATCCAAAAAACAGGGAAATGTGTACCCAAAAAGCAGAATGTGTATCAAAAAGCAGGGGAATGTTGTAAATTCCCAAAGCAGGGGGAATTGTGTAATTCCAAAAAGCAGGGGAATGTGTATTTCCAAAAAGCAGGAGATGTGTATCCCAAAAGCAGGGGAATGGTTGTAACAAAGCAGGAATGGTGTATTTTCTAAAGCAAGGTAATTTGTTATCCCCAAAAAGCAGAATGTGTAATCCAAAAGGCAGAAAAAAATGTGTATCCAAAGAGAATTGTGTATCTAAAAGGCAGAATGGTATTCCCCAAGGCAGGGGGAATGTGGATTCCCCAAAAAACATAAATTGTGGGATGCAAAGCAGGGAATTCTAGACCCATAAACAGGAAATCTGGATCTATAAGCAGGGGAAGGGGGAATGTGGATCCAAAAACGGGGAATTGGTAGGGGCCAAAAAACAGGGAATGGTGGGATCAAAAATTGAGGGAAAATCTAGGACCCTATACAGGGATCTAGGGGAAACCCAAAACAGGAATGGTGATTCCAAAAAAAACAGGGAGTTGATCCAAAAGCAGGGGGAATGCAGTTACCCAAAAAACCAGGAAACCATTAAGGTGGTTTCCATGCGCAAAATTGCTGATCCAAACAAAGGGACCCGCTTCACAACAAGCAAGTTGCAGAAAGAACGCGTACCCATAACGTTTAAAGATTCGTTTTGAACTTCCTCAACTGTCCTGTGTGGACTGTCAGCGTTTGTATTTTGTCACAACAATTAAAACAATGAAAAAAGCGCCCACACTCGGAACCTTTTAATCCCAGGAGTTCCCACCCAAGGTGAAATCAAATGTCCACTTCCACAGTAAAATTGGAAGGCAAAGGCCCACCCCAGGCCTTTGGTGGTGATAGATTAAAAAAAACCTGCATTTAAGCCTCTTCATACCACCGCTCATCAAAGCGGTTATTCCAAGGACTTCCAGTTATCGAGTCGCGCTCATTTTGAAAGACCGATGCGGAAGTCAATAGTGGATTTAAACCTGGTGGAGCATCTCCATTTAGTAGTTGGAAATGGCAATTGTCTAATTGTTACCAGCTTACAGAATGATTACCCAGCTTACAAAAAGCAAGGTGTCGTGGAATAATGGAGAGTCAAGTCGGACGGCAAACTGCCCTCGTTGTTTGTGCGGGAACGATTTGAGCCAAACGAATTTAATATGGGTTATGGGGTAGTTCGGATAAAAGTAGCACACGACCCAGGTAGGTCATGTACGGCTGTAAGCCTCGGGTAACTTGTTCAGGTTTCTGACGATGTGATCCCCAATCGTTGTTGTCGTTACACAACACCAAAGTGCAAACGCTCCTTGCGAGACAAAGTTGGTGAATAGGAGTGTTTTGTTACACGGATCTTATCACGTCCGGCCATTTCCTGGTCCTCCATTTCTGCTTCTGTGTTGTTTTGAAAGGACCGAAGCTGACGTCCATTTTACAGCCATCGACCACACCGTGCGACCATAAAACTTTATGGCCCCCCAAAACGCCCCCCCTCCCCGTCTGGTTTTTCATCATCGCAGCATCCGTTCACTGTTCGTTTCGGTGCTTTTGAAAAGAAAAAAAAGTTCCCCATTTTTGGTTGAGACTTCGAATTGCTTCGATATGCGCGGTTTGTTCAACACCCGAACAACGTATATCACGTGGGAACCACACAAGGAATCCATCTGGGAAAACCCGTTGGTGAATGTTTAAGGGAATGTGTACGAGGGAACGGTCCGGCATTTAAACATCCCACCTTGAACATACCTCGAACCTCGTTTTCAAACATACATGGGACCCTCATTTCAATCATGAATTAAGGGTTTGAAACTCGTGCGGTTTTCCAGTCATACATTGTAATGCGAAATCACACCTTTTACATGGAAACAAACCAAAGGCTAGTCGGTTACCTCGGAAATCACAACTCTTTACATGAAACCAAACCAAGGGCTAGTCGGTTACCTGCGAAATCACAACTCTTTACATAATCCAAACCAATGGCTAGTCGGTTACCTGCGAAAATCACACTCTTTAACATGAAAACCAAAAACCAAACGGCTTAGCTCGGGTTCCTGCGAAATCACACTCTTTACATGACCAAACCAAAGGGCTACTTCGGTTTAACTGCGAAATCCACCAACCTCTTTAACATGAAACCAAACCCCAGGCTAGTCGGTTACCTGCCGGAAATCACCACTCTTTAACATGGGGAAACAAACGCAAAGGCTGAGTTCGGTTACCTTGCGAAATCAACTCTTCATGAAAAAAACCAAAAACCAAGGGCTAGTCGGTTACCTGCGAAAATTCACACTCTTTTACATGAAACCAAAACAACGGGCCTAGTCGTGTTACCTGTCGAAAATTCACCCACTCTTTACATTGAAAAAACCAAAACCAAAAAGGCTAGTCGTTTACCCCAAAAAAACAAAAAAAGAAATTCAAAAAAATACCAAAAAAAAAAAAAAAAAAAAAAAAGAAACAAAAAGAAAAAAAAAAAAACAAAAAAAAAAAAAAAAAAAAAAAAAAAAAAAAAAAAAAACAAACACAACAAAAAACATGCGAAAAAGAAAAAAAAAATTAAAAAAAAAAAAATTCACACTCTTTACATGAAACCAAACCAAGGGCTAGTCGGTTACCTGCGAAATCACACTCTTTACATGAAACCAAACCAACGGCTAGTCGGTTACCTGCGAAATATCACACTTTACATGAAACCAAACCAACGGCTAGTCGGTTACCTGCGAAATCACACTCTTTACATGAAACCAAACCAGTCGGCAGTCGCGTTACCTGCGAAATCACACTCTTTACATGAAACCAAACCAAGGGCTAGTCGGTTACCTGCGAAATCACACTCTTACATGAAACCAAACCAACGGGGGCTAGTCGGTTACCTGCACCATTCCCCTGACTTAACCTCGACAGGGTGATTCAACTCGATGGACGTTTGTTATAAAAATGCTGAAGGATCTTCGCATGGGGTGCCAGGTCAAGGGTCGTTTCCGATAAAACACCAATATTATCAGTGTTCAGAACGCATCAGGAACCACAAATCCCACCTCTTCCATTGAACCACCATGGCTGTGATTACGAGATCATTGCGTGGTGATTAATCAGGGACTTCAAACCGCAAGATCACGCTGAGTGGAACGGCACGATCCAATCGTGAAACGCTGTCTCGCTGCTACTGAACCAATACAGCGCATCTAGTACTCGAAACACACAGTGCTGGCATGCTTAGCCTATTTTTAACTGTAAGCTACGATCCTAAAGATTGGCGGTCCTTTTTCTGTACTACACACAGTCCTAACCACCAGCACAACGTTTCGACTCACTAACACCCCAAAATGTTGTCAAGCCATGTTGTTTTGGTTGTACACCACGCGATGTGTTCTTGTTTTTATTTTTATTTTGGTTGTTGATGTTGTTTTCTAATCTGTTTGACTAAGCGGTGCTGTTTTTGGATTACCCATAGTTTTTGAGTGTTTGTAGTATCACAGCACGTATTTGTCACTAAAAACATGCTATTTAGATGTGTAGTACCCATTATCAGTTGTGAAGCAACACACGGTTCTGTTCTTTTACACTAACCCATCAAGTAGTGAAACGTCTGGGCTGGGGTACCAGTCACGTTGTACCAATTTTTTCAGTAGTGAACAATCACGTCTTAAATTTGGGTACACCACACACACCGGCCAGCGTAGTGTAGTGACAACATATTTGATGTGTACAAGCAACGGGCACCTAACTCTTAGAACATTCCTAAGTACCAGATTAGTAGTTGATACGCTGCTCGGTGAACACAACATCAAACAGTGACAACACGCTGTGTACCAATTTAGTAGTGAAACGTGCTGTGTACACCATCCAGGAGTGAAACGTGCTGTGTACCATTTAGTAGTGAAACGTGCTGTGTACACCATCAGTAGTGAAACATGTTGTGTACCCATGTTAAGTAGTTGCCTTATAAAGCGTGCTGTGTACACCATCAGGAGTGAAACTGTGCTGTGTACCCATTTAGTAGTGAAGCGTGCTGAATACACAACAGTCAACAGTGAAATCTGTGTACCCATTGTGTGAACGTGCGTGTACACACATCAACAGTGAAACGTTGCTGTGTACACACAGTCAAACAGTGAAACGTGCTGTGTACCCATTTAGTAGTGAAACGTGCTGTGTACACAAGTCAACAGTGAACGTGCGTTGTACCCATTTAGTAGTGTAAACGTGCTGTGTACACACATCAACAGTGAAACGTGCTGTGTACCCATTTAGTAGTGAAACGTGCTGTGTACACATCAGTCAACAGTGAAATGCGGAAGAGCCGCCCATCGCCCTCGCAGCACCCCGACCCCCTCTTTCCCCTTCATCCTCTCTCGCACCCCAACACATCCTCCGCTCACGCACTCGAACTTTCACACGGTCTGAGAAACGTGCCGTGCTCTCCCAACACGGGATCCTTAGGCATGTGGGCGGCACGGTTCTCGCTCCAGCTGTGCCTCGTCGCGCTGGAACTGCGTGCTTCGGCACAGCACCGCTGCACGGGTAACGCACGGGTGTCTCCACTGTACGCGCGTCGGTGTGCGGATCGCGCAGGTCATGCGGGGAATCCCGGCACGTCGTTCGGCGGTCAAGGCTCGGGTTTGTGGGTTTGTTGTGCTTGCGGTCTCGACCTCCGAGTCGCGGGTATTCATGTCCGAGACTCCGACGTTTTATTTCCCCAATCAAGTAAATTTTGATTGGTTCGAGTAGAGGTGAGATGAAGAATCCGGGTTGGTGTTAAAATAACAATTATTGTGATATTAAAGAAAATAGTAAAAATTATAAATTATTTTAAAACAAGGTGCGCATCGCGACAAAAATTAAACAAGTCTCCGCGAATACGCACTCGTCAAGAAATATAGTTAAATAACTAGAATGGCACTCGGTAGAGCGCGTACCTCTACCAGGCTCAACAGTTTACGTTTTGTATCCCACTGAAAGGCTAGATTTGGACCTTCACCAAAATCGAATTGATTCGTTCTTGTCACACACACACACAACCTATCCACCAAGTTTCGGCCGAATCCGTCCATAACGTATCGAGATATCCTGCTCAAAACAAACAAACCAATACACAAACAAACAAGAAAGATGTCGTGCATTGCAAGATACTTGCGAAATCAAAATAAACAATATGCTTTCAGGTTTTGATTGGAGAACGAATTCAGTGACTCGATGTGCAAACTCTGTTCAAGCTGGCTGAGTATCAAACCTCTGGGTGGGTGGAGATTGCGCATTACTTGCTGAAAAAAGTATAGTCTGTGTATTGCAAGAAAACTAGAGATGTTCGTTTGATGTGCGACTAAAGGGGTCTAACGGGTCTACAGGTCCAAAGGATCTAAACGCTGTAAAGGTCTAAACGGTGTCAGTGTTTCAAAGGATCTGTAGGGCTCTATAAAGGTCTAAAGGGATCGAAAGGTCTTGGGTCAAGGGATCTAAACAGTCAAAAGGATGAACAGGTCTTTAGGAGTCTAAGGGGTCTGAAGGGTCTTAAAATGTCTAAAATGGTCTAAAATTATCTTAAGGGGTCTAAAGGGTCAAAGCGGTCTGAAGGGTGAAAAAGTCTATAAAGGGCCTAAAGGGGTATAATGGGTCATAAAAAGTTCAAAGGGTCTAAAATTGTCTAGAATGGTCTCAAGGGGCCTAAAAGGTCTAACGGGTATAAAGGCCTAAATGTCCAAAAGATACATTCCAATAGTCCATAATTAATAGACGTAGTCATAGTCCAATAACACGTAATCAAACAGAAGACAAAATACTGCATTGGAGTCATCAGAAGGAACCCGAATAAGTAAAGAGCAAAGATGAAGTCATCAGGAGGAACCTGGATAGGATTTGGGTTTCAGCTGGTACTCCTGTACCCTCAAACCCATCCACTCTGCAAGAATTCACTTCTCCCTAATAGATGAACAAAGAAAGAGACATAAAGAGTAAAAGAGATAAAAGAAAAGAAAAAGCAAGAATTAGAATGAATGAAGACATACTCATGGTCCCACTCATGTTCAAACAGTATATAATTAATAGCCAAACTCACTTAGGTCAACTGAGGCTTCAGCTCATCATCCACCCATGTTTTTCGGTGACCTTGACCTTTGACCTATTGACCTCGTAAATAAGAGGCTTCTTGCTTGTGACTACCTCTACCAGGTGGTTAAGTCTTGTGAAGATCGGAGTGAAAATGTGACCTCGAGGTGATTGACATACAGGCAGACAGACAGACAAACAGAATAAATGAAAAATCGCACATATAGCGACAATTGGCAAAACAGAACAAAGTAGAATGGCACTCGGTGGAGCACATACCTCCGCCAGGTTGAACAATTTACGTTTTGTATCCCACTTGATTGGCTGGATCTGAAGCAAAATGTAATCCGCTTGGTCTTGTCACCTAACCAACTCATCCACAACTTTTTGAGATATCGTGATACATATCGTTTTTGGCCTTATCTCTCAATTTTAGAAATTAGGCTTATGTTGACCTTTTGACTTAAAAAATAATTGTTGGTTGAATTCATTGATCTAATATACAAATCCTATTCAAATTTCAAGTCAATCAGATGAAAATTTACAATTCTAGAAATTGCACCGAAGTTGTTGACCTTTGGCCTATGTTGACCGTTTGGCATATGCTGACCTCAAAAATAATTGGTGGTTTTATTTAGTGAGCTGATATGCAAATCCTCTTCAAATTTTAAGTCAATTGGATGGAAATTGACAATTTTAGAAATTCGGCCCATGTTGACTTTTTGGCCTATGTTGACCTCAAAAATAATCTGCAGTTGAATTAATTGACCTCATATTCAAATGCTCTTCAAATTTCAAGTCAATGGAATGAAAATTGACAATTTTAGAAATTTGGCCTATGTTGACCTTTTGGCCTTTGTTGACCTCTTGGCCTACATTAACCTCAAAAATAATAGGTAGTTTAATTCAGTGACCTGATATGCAAATGCTCTTCAAATTTCAAGTCAATCAGATTAAATTTGAGGATTTTAGAAATTGCACCTAAGTTGTTGACCTTTGGCCTATGATGACCTTTTGACCTATTTTGACCTCAAACATAATAAGTAGTTGAATTCAGTGACCTGATTTGCAAATCCTCTTCAAATTTCAAGTCAATCAGATGAAAATTGAGGATTTTTAGAAAATTGCATACCTAAGTTGTTGACCTTTGGCCTATGTTGAGACTTTTGCCAATGTTGACTTCAAATATAAAGGGTGGTTGAATTCAGTGAGCTAATATGAAAATCCTGTTCAAATTTCAAGTCAATCGGATGAAAATTGAACATTTTACAAATATTGGCCTATGTTGACCTTTGACCTATGTTGAACTTTTGGCCAATGTTGACTTCAAATATAAAGGGTGGTTGAATTCAGTGAGCTAATATGAAAATCCTGTTCAAATTTCAAGTCAATCGGAAGAAAATTGTCAATTTTACAAATATTGGCCTATGTTGACCTTTTGGCCGATGTTGACATCAAAAATAATTGGCTGGTTGAATTCAGTGACCTGATGTGGAAATCATCTTCAAATTTCAAGTAAATCAGATGAAAATTGAGGATTTTAGAAATCCCTCCAAAGTTGTTGACGTTTGGCCTATGATGACCTTTTGAGCTCAAAAATAAATAGGATTCTGTCGGCCCACCAACTTCACCATTTGGTGAAGTTTTGTGAAGGTTGTTTTAAAATTGTGACCTGTAGGCGATTGAAGGTGAGCAGACAGACAAACAAAAGCGATGAACATACAGTATTTGTCAAAAAATTTGTTTTTTTTGCCAAGTAATAACAGACGAGTCAAACCAAGACACTTGTGAATCTTCAATTTTACAAGTAACTAGATATCTGTGATCACAAAGTGACCGCAAAGGGTAAGCCTTCCCCGGTTTACCCTTGGTGATCACACACGACTTCCCCTTGGCCCGAGATCCAATGATGGCCGTATTTTTTTCAGACCACCATATGATATGACCTTGATCTTCAACATTTAGGGATAGAGAGTAAATTAAGAATATGTGTTCTCATCTATAATTTCTATCCATAAAACTCTACATCACGAAAATAGGAAGAAAATTTTTCAAGTTATGATCAAAAAAGTGTTTTTTGTTAATTAGGTCATAATCCGAAAAATGTAAGCCAAGGACGCTAATCACATGTCAGATGCACAACTTCAATGCAGGTCCACTATTATGATGCAAGGACACATTGGAAGGCCAAGCGGTCCTTGAGATTCCACGTTGGCAAAATTGAGCGATTACAAAAAAAATGCTTTTTTGTTGTTGTTGTTGTTGTTGTTGGAGAATACCATTTGATCTTGACCGTGTTATTTATTTCAGAACAACATTTGACCTTCACCTTTAACTTGGAGGGGTGTGATGTAAATTAAGCATAAATGCGCCATATGCCCCTAGGCTATCATAGTGAAGGCAATTTGGTTCCGATCAAACAAACCTTAGTCGAGTTATGGTGAAAAGTTATACAGCTCTGGAAAAAATTAAGAGACCACTGCAAAATTATCAGTTTTTCTGGTTTTACTATTTATAGGATTGTGTTTGAGTCAAATGAACATTTTTGTTTATTCTATAAACTACTGACAACATTTCTCCCAAATTCCGAATAAAAATATTGTCATTTAGAGCATTATTTGCAGAAAATGACAACTGGTCAAAATAACAACAAAAGATTGTGTTTTCAGACCTCAAATAATACAAACAA
This sequence comes from Eptatretus atami, assembly GCA_035128595.1. Taxonomy (NCBI): domain Eukaryota; kingdom Metazoa; phylum Chordata; class Myxini; order Myxiniformes; family Myxinidae; genus Eptatretus; species Eptatretus atami. The sequence goes on along the minus strand of CM068956.1, from coordinate 98,967,700 downwards.
AACAAGTTCATATTCATTTTAAACAACACAATACTAATGTTTTAACTTAGGAAGAGTTCAGAAATCAATATTTTGTGGAAACCCTGATTTTCATCACAGCTTTCATGCGTCTTGGCATGCTCTCCACCAGTGCTTTCACATTGCTGTTGGGTGACTTTATGCCAATCCTGGCCAAAAATTCAAGCAGCTTGGCTTTGTTTGATGGCTTGTGACCATCCATCTTCCTCTTGATCACATTCCAGAGGTTTTCAATGGGTTCAGGTCTGGAGATTGGGCTGGCCATGACAGGGTCTTGATCTGATGGTCCTCCATCCACACCTTGATTGGCCTGGCTGTGTGGCATGGAGCATTGTCCTGCTGGAAAACCAATCCTCAGAGTTGGGAACATTGTCAGAGCAGAAGGAAGCAAGTGTTCTTCCAGGACAACCTTGTACGTGGCTTGATTCATGAGTCGTTCACAAAGACAAATCTGACCGATTCCAGCCTTGCTGAAGCACCCCCAGATCATCACCGATCCTCCACAAAATTCACAGTGGGGGAGACACTATGGCTTGTAGGCCTCTCAGGTCTCATCTAACCATTGAGAGACCAGGTGTTGAGCAAAGCTGAAAATTGGACTCATCAGAGAAGATGACCTTACTCCAGTCCTCTACGGTCCAATCCTTATGGTCTTTTTGCAAACCTCAGCCTGGCTCTTCTTTGCTTTTCATTGATGAAGGGCTTTTTTCTAGCTTGCACGACTTCAGCCCTGCCCCAGGAGCCTGTTTCTAACCGTCCTCGCCGTGCACTTCACCCCAGCTGCCGTTTGCCATTCTTTTTGTAGGTCACTTGATGTCATCCTACGGTTGTTGAGTGACATTCTAATGAGTTGGCTCATCCCGGTCAGTGGAAAATCGTTTTCACCCTCTGCCATTCTGTAGCTTTGTTGTCCCCAATGTCTGCTGCTTGACCTTGTTCTTATGAACCGCCATCTTTGAAATTTTAAGGATGGAAGCGACGTGACGCTCACTGTATCCCTCTGCCAGTAAAGCCAGAATTGAACCCTTCTTTTCCTCACTCAAAACTTTTCTTTTTTAAACTCTTTTGGCATGGTCAATAGTTATTTTTTTGATTCCAATTACTTTTGAGGTACTACTAGCACTGTTTTTGCCATCCAGCTGGTCCTATTGTAAGAGGATAGTGATGACCACAGCAGTGGTTTTTATACTTTTCCTTGTTAAATAAGATTTGGTTCAGGTGATCACCTAATCAGTACCTCACTAAGTAGAATGAGATGTGCTGTGTTTGGAATTCAACAGGACACTGGAATGGAATGGCTGCCATACATGTAGAGATGCTGATTTAAAAAAAATTTGGAATGGTCTCTTATTTTTTCCAGAGCTGTATGTCTATCATTGGGTCATGACCTTAAAATTAGGTCAAGGTCAAAACTTATGTCAACCCCAAGTACTGTCTATTTGCATTATTGATGCAAAATTTTATTCTGAAAGTCCCTGCCGGCTCCGAGCTAGAGCTCTAAAATAAATACAATTTGGAAATTGGAAGTGTTGGGAGTGCAGGAAGAAAGAAAATGTTTCTCCACATCGCATGGATATGCTAACTGTGAAAGAGGTGGTGCTGCTAAAAGTCTGCTTAATAGAATAGCAAATAATACATCTCAATGGATCACACACACACACACACACACACGCACACACCACACGCACTACACATCACGCACACACACCCCACACACACACACCACACACACACGACCACACACACACACACACACACACACACACACACACACACACACACACACACACACACACACACACTATTGCATCCTATGTTTGTGCAAGAATATAACAACTAACAGCAAGTTGGTAAACGAGAACTGAATTCGGTAGAGTGCATAACTCTGCCAGGCTGAAAAGTTTACATTTTGTATCTCACTGATAGACCGTTTTGTATCCCACTCACTGATAACCGTTTTGTATCCACTCACTGATAACGTGTATCCTCACTATAGACTTTGTATCCCACTCACTTGACGTTTGTATTTTTTTCCCACCTTCCACTGATAGACGTTTTGTATCCCACTCACTGATAGACCGTTTTGTATCCACCACTGATAGACCCGTTTTGTTATCCACTCACGATAGACCGTTTGTATCCACTCCATGATAGACCGTTTTGTATCCCACTCACTGATAATTGTTTCGTATCCCACTACTGATTAGACGTTTGTATCCCACTCACTGATAGACCGTTTTTATCCCACTCACTGATAGACCGTTTTGGTATCCACTCACTGATAAATTGTTTCGTATCCCACTCACTGATAGACCGTTTTGTATCCACTCACTGATAGACCGTTTGTATCCCACTCACTGTAGACCGTTTTGTATCCCACCACTGATAGACGTTTGTATCCCACTCACTGGTAGACCGTTTTGCATCCCACTCACTGATAGACGTTTTGTATCCCACTCACTGATAGACCATGTTTGTATCCCACTCACTGATAGACCGTTTTGTATCCCACTCACTGTAGACCGTTTTGTATCCCACTCACTGATAGACCGTTTTGTATCCCACTCACTGATTAAATCGTTTCGTATCCCACTCACTGATAGACCGTTTTGTATCCCACTCACTGATAGACCGTTTTGTATCCCCACTCACTGTAGACCGTTTTGTTATCCCAACTCACTGATAGACCGTTTTGTATCCCACTCATGATAGACCGTTTGTATCCCATCACTGTAGACCGTTTGTATCCCACTCACTGGTAGACCGTTTGTTACTCCACTCACTGGATAGACCGTTTTGTATCCCACTCACTGATAAGACAGTTTTGTATCCCACTCACTGATAGACCGTTTTGTATCCCACTCACTGATTAGACGTTTTGTATCCCACTCACTGATAAATCGTTTTGTATCCCACTCACTGATAGACCGTTTTGTATCCCACTCATTGATAGACCATTTTTTATCCCACTCACTGAAAATCGTTTTGTATCCCACTCATGATAGACCGTTTTGTATCCCACTCACTGATAGACCGTTTTGTATCCCACTCACTGATAGACCGTTTCGTATCCCACTCACTGATAGACCGTTTCGTTATCCCACTCATGAAGACCGTTTCGTACCCACTCACTGATAAACCGTTTTGTATCCCACTCACTGATAAACCGTTTGTATCCCACTCACTGATAAGACCGTTTTGTATTCCCACTCACTGATAAACCGTTTTGTATCCCACTGACTGATAAACCGTTTTGTATCCCACTCACTGATAAATCGTTTTGTATCCACTCACTGATAAACCGTTTCGTATCCACTCACTGATAGACCGTTTTGTATCCCACTCACTGATAAATCGTTTGTATCCCACTCACTGATAGACGTTTTGTATCCCACTCACTGATAGACCGTTTTGTATCCACTCACTGATAGACCGTTTGTATCCCACTCACGGTAGACGTTTTGTTCCCACTCACTGATTAGACCGTTTTGTATCCCACTCACTGATAGACCGTTTTGTATCCCACTCACTGATAGACCGTTTGTACCCACTCACTGATAAACCGTTTGTATCCCACTCACTGATTAGACCGTTTTTGTATCCCACTCACTGATAGACCGTTTTGTATCCCACTCACTGATAACGTTTTGTATCCCACTCACTGATAGACCGTTTTGATCCCACTCACTTTTGATAAACGTTTTGTATCCCACTCACTGATAGACCGTTTTGTATCCCACTCACTGATAGACCGTTTTGTATCCCACTCACTGATAAATCGTTTTGTATCCCACTCACTGATAGACCGTTTTGTATCCCACTCATTGATAGACCATTTTTTATCCCACTCACTGATAAATCGTTTTGTATCCCACTCATTGATAGACCGTTTTGTATCCCACTCACTGATAGACCGTTTTGTATCCCACTCACTGATAGACCGTTTCGTATCCCACTCACTGATAGACCGTTTCGTTAATCGAATAATGTAGCCAAGGAGCTAACCACATGTCAGATGCACACTTCATGCAGGTCGACTATTATGATGCAAGGACACATTGGAAGGCCAAGCGGTCCTTGAGATTCACGTTGGCAAAATTAAGCCGATTACAAAAAAAATGCTTTTTTGTTGTTGTTGTTGTTGTTGTTGGAGAATACCATTTGATCTTGACCGTGTTTTTATTTCAGAACAACATTTGACCTTCACCTTTAACTTGGAGGGGTGTGATGTAATTAAGCATAATGCGCCATATGCCCTAGCTATTAGTGAAGGCAATTGGTTCCGATCAAACAAACCTTGTCGAGTTATGGTGAAAAGTTAATAGCAGCTCTGGAAAAAAATTAAGAGACCACTGCAAAATTATCAGTTTTTCTGGTTTACTTTTATAGGTATGTGTTTGAGTCAAATGAACATTTTTGTTTTATTCTATAAAACTACTGACACATTTTTCCAATTCCGAATAAAAATATTGTCATTTAGAGCCATTTATTTGCAGAAAATGACAACTGGTCAAAATAACAACAAAAGATTGTGTTTTCAGACCTCAAATAATACAACAAAACAAGTTCATATTCCATTTTTAAACCACACAATACTAATGTTTTAACTTAGGAAGAGTTCAGAAATCAATATTTTGTGGAATAACCTGATTTTCACTCATCACAGCATTCATGGCAGTTTGGACAAGCTTACATCTGTGTGCTATGTTGGAATGGCCAAATCATTCCGCATCTTGTTGCATGGTTGAGCATCATGCTTACTCCACATGGGGTAGCGGCTGTTAATTGGTGTCTCGGTAGATACTTTATGCCATCTCCCTGGCAGCATAAATTCAGGCAGCATGGCTGTTGGTTGATGGCTTGTGACATAGCCATCTTCCTATTGATGAACAATTCCAGAGGTTTCAGAATGGGAAGTTCAGAGAGTGTTCTGGAATCTCCTGGTAGTGGATCTTGACTACGAATGGGTATCTCTCATGACCTGATCACCTGTTTTGATTGGCCACTGGCGCGTCATGTGGTGTTTATGGGCAATGTCTCTGAAGCTGGAATTGTACCAAATCCTGCATGTAGTTGGGGAACATTGTCAGATTGAGTCTAAGACATTCAGATGTTCTCAGGAACACCGTTGTCGGGCTTGAGTTCGAGTAGTTAACAAGTGCGAAATTCGACCAATTCCAGCTTGCTGAAGCACCCCAGATCATCACGATCCTCCACAAATTCACAGTGGTAGGAGACACTGTGGCTTGTAGGCCTCTTCAGGTCTCTCTAACCATTAAGACCAGGTGTTGAGCAAAGCTGAAAATTGGACTCATCAGAGAAGATGACCTACTCAGTCTCTACGGTCCAATCCTTATGGTCTTTTGCAAACCTCAGCCTGGCTCTTCTTTGCTTTTCATTGATGAAGGGTTTTTTCTAGCTTTGCACGACTTCAGCCTGCCCCCAGGAGCCTGTTTCTAACCGTCCTCGCCGTGCACTTCACCCCAGCTGCCGTTTGCCATTCTTTTTGTAGGTCACTTGATGTCATCCTACGGTTGTTGAGTGACATTCTAATGAGTTGGCGTCATCCCGGTCAGTGGAAAATCGTTTTCACCCTCTGCCATTCTGTAGCTTTGTTGTCCCCAATGTCTGCTGCTTGACCTTGTTCTTATGACCGCCATCTTTGAAATTTTAAGGATGGAGCGACGTGACGCTCACTGTATCCCTCTGCCGTAAAGCCAGAATTGAACCCTTCTTTTCCTCCACTCAAAACTTTCTTTTAAACTCTTTTGGCATGGTCAATAGTTATTTTTTTGATTCCAATTACTTTTGAGGTACTACTAGCACTGTTTTTGCCATCAGCTGGTCCTATTGAAGAGGATAGTGATGACCACAGCAGTGGTTTTATACTTTTCCTTGTTAAATAAGATTTGTTCAGGTGATACCTAATCAGTACCTCACTAAGTAGAATGAGATGTGCCTGTGTTGGAATTCAACAGACACTGGAATGGATGGCTGCCATACATGTAGAGATGCTGATTTAAAAAAATTTGGAATGGTCTCTTATTTTTTCCAGAGCTGTATGTCTACATTGGGTCATGACCTTAAAATTAGGTCAAGGTCAAAACTTATGTCAACCCCAAGTACTGTCTATTTGCATTATTGATGCAAAATTTTATTCTGAAAGTCCCTGCCGGCTCCGAGCTAGAGCTACAAATAAATACAATTTGGAAATTGGAAGTGTTGGGAGTGCAGAAGAAAGAAAATGTTTCTCCACATCGCATGGATATGCTAACTGTGAAAGAGGTGGTGCTGCTAAAAGTCTGCTTAATAGAATAGCAAATAATACATCTCAATGGATCACACACACACACACACACACACACGCACACACACACGCACACACACACACACACGCACACACACACGACACACACACCGCACACACACACACACACACACACACACACACACACACACACACACACACACACAACACTATTGCATCCTATGTTTGTGCAAGAATATAACAACTAACAGCAAGTTGTAAACGAGAACTGAATTCGGTAGAGTGCATAACTCTGCCAGGCTGAACAGTTTACATTTTGTATCTCACTGATAGACGGTTTGTATCCCACTCACTGATAGACCGTTTTGTATCCACTCACTGATAGACCGTTTTGTATCCCACTCACTGATAGACCGTTTTGTATCCACTACTGATAGACGTTGTTATCCACTCACTGATAGACGTTTTGTATCCACTCACTGATAAATTGTTTCGTATCCACATCACTGATAGACCGTTTTGTATCCTCACTGATAGACGTTTTGTATCCCACTCACTGAAGACCGTTTTGTATCCCACTCACTGATAATTGTTTCGTATCCCACTCACTGATAGACCGTTTTGTATCCCCTCACTGATAGAACCGTTTTGTATCCCACTCACTGATAGACCGTTTTTGTATCCACTCACTGATAGACCGTTTGTACCCTCACTGTATCCTTTTGCATCCACTCACTGATAGATCGTTTTGTATCCCACTCACTGATAGACCATTTTGTATCCACTCACTGTAGACCGTTTTGTATCCCACTCACTGATAGACCGTTTGTATCCACTCACTGATAGACCGTTTGTATCCCACTCACTGATAAATGGTTTGTATCCCATCACTGATAGACTGTTTGTATCCCACTCACTGATAGACCGTTTTGTATCCCACTCACTGATAGACGTTTTGTATCCCACTCACTGTAGATCGTTTGTATCCACTCACTGATAGACCGTTTTGTATCCCACTCACTGATAGACCGTTTGTATCCCAGTCACTGTAGAGTTTGTATCCCACTCACTGGTAGACCGTTTTGTATCCCACTCACTGATATACCGTTTTTGTATCCCATCACTGATAGACAGTTTTGTATCCCACTCATGATAGACCGTTTTGTTCCACTCCATGATAGACCGTTTTGTATCCCCTCACTGATAAATCTTTTGTATCCCACTCACTGATAGACCGTTTTGTATCCACTCATTGATAGACCATTTTTTATCCCACTCACTGATAAATCGTTTTGTATCCCACTCATTGATAGAACGTTTTGTATCCCTCACTGATAGACCGTTTTGTATCCCACTCACTGATAGACCGTTTGTATCCCACTCACTGATAGACCGTTTCTGTATCCCACTCACTGAAACCTTTCGTACCCACTCACTAGATAAACCGTTTTGTATCCCACTCACTGATAACGTTTTGTATCCCACTCACTGATAAACGTTTTGTATCCCACTCACTGAATAGACGTTTCGTATCCCACTCCACTGAAAGACGTTTCGTACCCACTCACTGATAGACCGTTTTGTCATCCCTCACTGATAAACCGTTTTGTATCCCACTACTGATAACCGTTTTTGTATCCACTCACTGATAACCGTTTTGTATCCCACTCACTGATAACCGTTTCGTTCCACTCACTGATAGACGCGTTTTGTATCCCACTCACTGATAATCGTTTTGTATCCCACTCACTGATAAGACTGTTTTGTATCCACTCACTGATAGACCGTTTTGTATCCCACTCACTGATAGACCGTTTTGTATCCCACTCACTGTAGATCGCGTTTTGTATCCCACTCACTGATAGACCGTTTTGTATCCCCACTGCATGATAGACCGTTTGTTCCACTCACTGATAGACCGTTTTGTATCCCACTCACTGATAAATCGTTTTGTATCCCACTCACTGATACGGACGATTTTGTATCCCTCACTGTAGACGTTTTTGTATCCCACTCACTGATAGACCGTTTTGTATCCCACTCACTGATAGACCGTTTTGTATCCCACTCACTGATAAATCGTTTTGTATCCACTACTGATAGACCGTTTTGTATCCACTCACTGATAGACCGTTTGTATCCCACTCACTGATAGACCGTTTTGTATCCCACTCACTGATAGACCGTTGTATCCCACTCACTGATAAATCGTTTTGTATCCCACTCACTGATAGACCGTTTTGGTATCCCACTCATTGATAGACATTTTTTATCCACTCACTGATAAATGTTTTGTATCCCACTCCATTGATAGAATCCGTTTTGTATCCACTACGTGATAGACCGTTTTGTATCCCATCCTGATAGAACCGTTTCGTATCCCACTCACTGATAGACGTTTCGTATCCCACTCACTGATAGACCGTTTCGTACCCACTCACTGATAAACCGTTTTGTATCCCACTCACTGATAAACCGTTTTGTATCCCATCACTGATAAACCGTTTTGTATCCCATCACTGATAAACCGTTTTGTATCCCATCACTGATTAACCGTTTTGTATCCCCTCACTGATAATCGTTTTGTTATG
>CM068956.1:98913057-98928757 GCA_035128595.1 Eptatretus atami | reverse complement strand
CTGTCCGTGTCCGTCCTGCCGCCGTTCCGTCCGGGCGTCAACATTTATAGTGTGAGTGAGATAACTCATAAACTGTTCGCCATATCGATTTGAAATTTGGGTCACACATGTACCACCTGAAAAGGAAGACCCTATTGATTTTGGGCGTGCCGGATCCAAGATGGCCGACTGGAGCGGCCATCTTGAAAAAAATGTTTTTGTAATAAATGGAAAACCGCTTATCTGATTTCATTTATTTTTGGTTACTACGTTCCTCACCCTGGGAACTTTTTCGAGATGATGACCAAATGGTGTCTTGTTTCCAATTCACCTCCCTCATTATCTGGAATATGTATGACCTTTTTCATTCAATGGTGGGGGATTCCCCATCTCTGATGGTATATTTTTATATGTTGTACTTATGGACATTACGCACAGCTTCTAGGAAATGAAATTGCGAGAAAAAAGAAAAATAAATAAAAAGTTCAAGTAGGCGTGGCTCCGCCACAAGGGGCGTGGGACGCCCCTCATACAAAAAGACACAACTAGACCATGAATGTAGCTTGTGTCCAAGTTTCATCAAGATCGCATCAAACGTCACGAAGCTATGCTCTGGAAAGAGTCACAAACAGACAGACAGACAGACAGACACAACGAAAACAGTGGTCACTGCTGGCGCCCACGAACAAATTGGACTAATAGCAGCTGACACCCGCACACCATGTGATTAAACAGTACAATTCGTGACTTTGGAAATGACGTAATTCCCCCAAAATGGTTGGTGTGCATGCGCAGAAACCAAGGAAACTGCAGAGTTTGGTGGAAAATAAAATAAACGAGCCGGGAGGCGACGATGGTTCGCGGGTTATTGAAAATGCAACGATAGGTACAATTGAGTTAGTGGAAGCTTTTGAGGAAGCCCTACTGTAAAAACCTATCTCTTCCGTCAAAATTGACCAAATCAAATCAGATTTTTTATATGTTGTACTTATGGGCATTACCACACAGCTTTGAGGAATGAAATTGCGAGAAAAAATCGAGAAAAAAAAATAAAAAAAGTTCAAGTGGGCGTGGCTCTGCCCACAAGGGGCGTGGGATGCCCTCATACAAAAAGACACAACTAGACCATGATATCTAGCTTGTGTCCAAGTTTCATCAAGATCGAATCAAACGTCACGGAGCTATGCTCTGGAGAGAGTCACAGACACAGACAGACAGACGAGACAGACAGACAGACAGACAGACAGACAAGCCGGTAGGCAGACATGGGTAGTCCACTACCCAATAGAACCTGACGCGATGGGCCCGTTCGATGGGGAATGACCTGAGGATTAAGCACTAGAAAATCATGATTCTCGCTTCAAGGGTTAATGCTGCAGATTTTTTTTTTGTTAAAATACCCCACATTTAGAGGTTTTTCGGCCGTTTCTAGGCAACGGAGGGTCCATAGCAACGGTTCTTTCTCACACATAACTAGGACATACCATGAACCTACCATACCAGTTTCATGTATATCTGACTCATAGTCTCTGAGATATAACGAACTTCGTTTTTTTTATTGTTTTCGACCAGGGTTCATTAAAGTCTATCTTCTCCGACAGTTATCATAGGATCCGGCTGGAAATTTTGACAATATGGCTGAATGTACTGCCCACAGTCGCTCGTGGCCCGATTTTTGATTTTCGGAAAAAAATTAATTTTTTATGATTTTTCAAAATTTAAAAGTCCCGTTGCTAGGCAACGGTGGTGTCCGTAGCAACGGTTCTCATTTGCACACAACTAGGTCTGGTATGAACCTACCAACCAAGTTTCATCGAAATCGCCTTGCATTAACTGAAATCGCTATTTTAAATACTGATAATAAGGGTAGAACAAATCTCAAAAAAAAATTTTAATTTTTTTTTTTTCGACTAGATCGACTACCCAACAGACACAGACACAACAAAATAGTGGTCACTGCTGGCGCCCGCAAACCAATTGTGTGTCCAGGATAAGGATTGTTCACTGAAATGTGTTCACACGGCTTGCCTTGCTGACGTAGAACCTTATCATACCAGCAAGGGACATTATGTTACTCTGTTATCATGTGAATCGTAATGATTAAGTTATAGCATGTCATTTTAAGTAAAATTGTTGTTTACTGTACTTACTTTTTTCTTTACTTTAACCAAAAGTGTGTCTTAACCTCCTTGCTATTGCTGAAAAGGCGGTCAATGTTTTACTCCTCTTTTTTTGTGAAAAAGGGTTCAATTTGTCGAAACATTTCCACGTTTTCATCCAAAAAGGGGCTTAAAATTCTCTAACACTTCGTGAAAAAGGGCGGCTGCTTCAAAATTGCAGACACACATGGTTGCCCCACATTTTGGTCACTGGCATCACTGGTTCTAAAAGCAGATCTCATGCTGGTAGGATGAGGAACAGCTGTGACTGTCAGCAAGCAGATAGTTGAGGAAGCAGTTTATAAGGACTGGCATGTCGTGCACTGTGAGTTGAGCCAAGTGTGTAGAATCAGCCGCCCTGCCTCGGGGCTGTGTTTTCGATAGATGTTCACATAGACACATAATAACAAAGCTAATCCCATTTCACAAAGAAACCAGAACACAATGTGCAGAATTCTCCAGAGTTTCCGACAGCTATTTCCCACATTGTTGGAGGTGATGAGCTGTTGATTTACTTCGTGAAACTTTAATCAATGGAGACTTTTCATCAACGATCTCCAACTAATATCTCATTGAAGGTATGATCGATGGTAGCAAGCACATGATGATTGTTGTTTGGATATTAAAGGTGTGATACTTGTATGTTATTGATATCCAGGTACAACCATCAATCAAAATATAACATGGAGACACATTATAAGAACCTGTGCTTACACTGACATGGGAGAACTCTTGCATCACCACGACAATGCAGAGCTGTTCGATGCGATGGTAAAGGAATCGGAGGGCATTGCTAAGATCGGGTGGACCATGGTCTCCCCACCCACCTAACAGCCTGGATTTGGCATCCTTTAGGTTCTTTAAATAGTGGGCCATTCAACATATATTTCCTACCTGTTTGGTGTTCCCATCAGAGCACTTAGCTCGTGATGCTGGACCCCAGGTGTGAATTTTATGTATTGTGATTTGTTTCATTGTCTCCAAATGTCATGCAATTCATCAAAAAGTATAGTGCCGTTTTCTAAAGCAATATGTATGTACGAACCTTAAACTGTAATAAGAAATAAAACATTAAAACCAATACGAATACAGGCATTTCACAAACGAGGTTATGAAAAAGGAGAGAAAGCTTATTGTGGTAAAAAATAACTGCACGTGTACAATGGGAGGATGAAGGAATTGTGCGAGGAATGGAAAGGTTTTTATCACGTTATTGGAGCTTCAGTAATCCCACAGGGCATTTGTAAGATTGATCCACGCTCTGTAGAAAGGTAACGAGCCGTGCCCTCGATGGTGGAGCCCATTGAGGGCTCAGGTGGCAGAATGGAACAGGAAGCAAAATGGACATACTGACATCACATTACAGTGCACACCAACTAAATGGACACCATCTTGTAAAAAATATCTATATTATAAAAGGAATAGTGTCCGTCTGTCTGTCTGTTTGTCATGTTATAACTTGAGAACGGAGTCACAGATTTCAATGAAACCAACGACAGTGGATTCAGGGAACTCCCGGAAGGATTGTAATGCAAAGTTTTTTTTTTTTTAAAAGGATGGAAGGTTTGTGTGTGGGTACGTGGCACCCGTGGTGAAACTGCAAATGCCAACTTGTGACGCTGGTTATCCCCACACGGAGGGCAGGATCTCCCAGAAATCCTTTTATTTCTTGCTCCATAGATTAACCATCGCAGCAAAGATTGGTATTCCTGTCAGTGAAGCGACGGGTCTTAAAATGCCAGTATTTCATCATTAAAAACTACAAAATTCGAGATCAACTCAAATAGATTAACTATAGTACCTAGTAAACAGCCTTAACCTTAACTTACCTTATTGTAACATCATAAATATCACAATACTTACCTCCACGGGTCTTGAGACGTAACCTTTGGGTTCATAGTTGTCCTCCATTCTCATACAGTGCCTTCAGAAAGTATTGACACCCCTCGACTTTTATCACATTTGTTGTGTTACAGCCTGAATTGAAGATGGATTAAATTTTAGATTTTTGGTCACTGATGTACACAAAATTCCCCCTAATGACAAAGTGAAAACATGTTTTTAGAATTTTTACAAATTAATTAAACATGAAAAGTTGTTAGGTTAGAAAAGTTGTCTTGAGTCACTAAGTATTCAACCCCTTTGCTATGACACTCCAAATTGGCTCGGGTGCATCCAATTTCTCTTTGATCATCCTTGAGATTGCTCTACAACTTGATTGGAGTCTACCTGTGGCCAATTCAATTGATTGGACATGATTTCTAAAGAAAACACACCTTTCTACACGAGGTCCCACAGTTGATAGTGCATGTCAAGCAGAAACTCTACCATGAAGTCCAAGGAACTGTCCGTAGAACTCTGAGATAGAATTGTGGGGAGGAATAGATCTGGGGAAGGGTATAAAATATTTCTAGAGAGTTGAAAGTTCCCAAGAGCACAGTGAGCTCCATCATTATGAAATGGAAAGAATTGGAGCTACCCAGACTCTTCCAGAGCTGGCCGTCCACCAAACTGAGCAACTGGGCAAGGACTGGTCAGGAAGGTGAACAAGAAACTCAATGACCACTCTAACAGAATACAGAGTTCTTGGCTGAGATTGAAGAACCTGTCGGAAGGACAACAATCTCTGCAGCACTTCACAAATCTCGGCTTTATGGGAGAATGGCCAGACGAAAGCCACTCATGAGAAAAAGGCACATGGCATCATGCCTGGAGTTTGCAAAAGGAACGTGAAAGACTCTGAGAGTGTGAAGCAAAATATTCTGTGGTCTAATGAGAAGAAAATTGAACTCTTTGGCCTGAATGGAAAGTCTGGCGGAAACTGAGCATGGCTCATCACCCATCTAACACCAACCCTACCGTGAAGCATGGGGCTGCTTTTCCCTTGCAGGACCGAGAGACTTGTAAGGATAGAGGGAACAATGAATGGAGCCAAATACAGACAAATCCTTGAGGAGAACCTGCTTCAGAGTACAAAAGACTTTCGACTGCAGCAAAGATTTACCTTCCAACAGGACAATGACCCAAGTATACAGCCATAGCAACACTGGAATGGCTTCTGAACAAGAACTTGAAGGTCCTTGAGTGGCCCAGCCAAAGCCCAGACTTGAATGCCATTGAGAATCTGTGAAAGACTTGAAGATTGCTGTTCACCGACGCTCTCCATCCAACTTGACAGAGCTTGAGCAAATCTGCGAGGAAGAATAGGAGAAAATCCCCAAATCCAGATGTGCAAATCTGATACAGACATACCCAAGAAGACTTGAAGCTGTAATCGCTGCCAAAGGTGCTTGTACAAAGTATTGACTCAGGGGTTGAACACTTATTGACACAGACATTTCAGCTTTTCATTTTTAATTAATTTGTAACAAATTTCTAAAAACATTTTTCACTTTGTCATTGTGGGGAATTTTGTGTAGATCGGAGACAAAAAAAATATTAATTTAATGCATTTTAAATTGATACTGTAACACAACAAAAGGTGAAAAAGTCGAGGGGTGTGAACACTTTCTGAAGGCACTGTACGTGTCGTGCACTTCATCGTACAGTCTCTGAAGATAGCCATGGGAGTTGGGGGGGAGGGGGTGTGAGAAGAAAACTGGAGTTTAGAGACAATTATTAATGAGCTGCGATGATGGCTAGGCCATTTTGATGAAGAACAAAATGATGCAGACAAGGACAATGAAGAATGAAAGACATCATACAGCATCTCTTGTTCAGTGGCACAGCACAGCAATGTTGCTCGGATTGTGGAGGTTTCATAACTATGAAGAAGAAAAACGACTCCTTTCAAGTCTTCAGATGCTGCCAAGGTAGTTTCATTGGCTCATGGTTACATCCTGGGCTGGTCACCACAATGCAGGATACTCAATGGCTCGTTCTTCCAGTAAGCTGTACTCATTTGCCAACCTCAGAAGGATGACAGGCTGAGTCAACCACCTGGTGTTATCTTAACAGCACGATAGGGGCTTGAACTCTGGACTGTAACATGTTAAACCAGCCACCTTAACCATTAAGCAATACCAGGCTTTCATAACCATGAATGGCAGAATCAATGGTACTATGTTCTGGGTCAAAAGGGAATGGTCAATATTGTTGTTTCACTCTCAAGTCAACAAATGAGTAAAGAGACAGAGTCACCACTCACCGTCAAACCAAGGAGCTTTGGTTCTCCGCTGGAATGTACTTGTTCAAATAATAGCTCATTACACACCCCTCATCTCAAATGCTGCAGTACAATGTTCTGCTAATATGCCCATGGCAATCTCATGAACTTGTCTCTCCACTCTCCACCATGTTTTGGCAGCCTCAGGCTCAACAATCTCCAACCATGATCTGCACTTTAGCACTGCAGCACTGCCATTGCAAGTGGTGATAACCGCATCTGCCAACCCAGCACCACTCTACTTCTACACTGACTGATGCCAGACCAAGTATGACCTCCACAGTTTCACAGGGCTTCGATCTATCTCAAACCCATGAGTCCATTACATCTTCCTCCAATATGGGACTTTCCAAATGATGTAATCCGCCCAGAATGCTCAGTTTGTGCATGCGCAGAAACCTCGAGCAAAAACAGTTTATCTATGCAGGGAATGTATAATCGTGCATGCCAGATAAGGATTGTTAACTAAATATCTCACACAGCTTCCATAAGAACCAAAAATACTTGGAATAGTACCTGAGAGACAGGCGTGTGCCTTTGCACAACGAAACATTTGGAGAACTTTCTGATCAACTCGCCCAAAAGTTGATATCTTGCAGCCCGTACTTAAAAAATCCCGATGCTATGGGCCTGTGCAAGGCCTGTGGACAGGCTGTGGATGAGCGTGTTCTATCCGACCTCCCCGATCATCCCTGTCAGTAAGTGGACTTTGAACTTTGTGGGATTACCTCATGTGAAACATGGCAGGTTTGGTGATGTACTTAGTGGACATCTGCAATTGGAAAGACGATGCCATTATTATCAACATTCAGCAGATTTCACAGAGGGAGAGACATCGTATCTGGTTTCGTTGCTTCTTACCACTGATGGGAAGGTCATATCTGGGGCTTGTCAATGCACAGAAAAAGTTTTAAATTATGATATTTACTATAAATCATGTTTTGAAGATGGTGGGGGGGGAGATGTATGGGCTGTGAGGGTCGTTATAAATATATATTTTTGTTTGTTCCGGGGTCAGAAGAGAAATTATACTAGATTTTTGCATGTATTGGTAAAGGTGAAGCGTTCGTCCGTGTGTGTGTGTGTGTGTGTGTGTGTGTGTGTGTGTAATATCCACTGCCACTGCTAGCTTGTACTAACAGGAAACATACACCAACTACCCTGTCTGTGAACCCCAGGATGGCAGTTTATGCTGATTCAGGATTCAAACCAGGGAGACAAGACAGCTCATAGGAGGCAATCCTGAGCCCAAAAGGAGTAATTACGCCATGTGCGTGAGGCGAAAAGCACAGTTAAGCAATTGGTTCACTTTGTCAGTCTGTCTGTCTGTCTCTCCAAAAACGTCAGTTTATGATCGAGGAACAACTTTAATTTCAATTGAATGTTCTTATTTTGAACACAAATCTGCAGTTTATCAATACTTGGCTCTGAATTTGGCCTGAACCACACATGTGCAGAGACAAATGAGATGATTTATATTTAGTCTGTCTGCCTGCCTGGCAGTCAAACACAATTGAAAATCGTTCCAAACAGGAAACTCATTGTTTTTAGTGACATCACAAAGGACACAAACAATGGCACGAATAACTAATGTAATGTGTTAAACAAGGTGGTGTAATAAGATGTTGCATCGACGACGGTAACTTCCGAAAATGTTTTCTACAACCTCTAAAATCTTCATTTAATTTCAATTAAATTATTATATTGAACACTGCAGACACACATCACCTTATTGACACTGTCAAAAACCCTTTCGTTTAGCAGTACTTGGACAAAATATTACGGCCTTTACATCATTTCAACCAATCAATTTGCCGCTCACAGACCCGCCAATGTCCTTTTTTTTCTCAACACTGCGTGAGGTAAAGAGTTCGATGAACTCTATAATTGATTTTGTAAATAGGTACTGGTTTAATCTCCATTGAACAGGACAAGCTCGCAGCTAATCCTCTCATGGGATTGGGAGGATCGAGACGCTTGAGGGATCCAGATCGAGTGTGATATGGTCATATATTCGTCCTCTTCTTCTTGCAATGCCAACTGCTACAGTCCAGCCCAATGCATCTTCCCCATCTTATTTGCTTTCCCCACCAGGGGGCCCTCTTCGTTTTTGGGCTCAATCCTACCCCTGTCGTGTTAATACAGATAAAATAAATTATTAATATATGACCTCAACTTTCAGAGCAAGGAAAATGTATTCCTTCTAACACAGCATGCAAATATCAAAAATAATCAGAAATGCTTTGTGTACTTTTACCATTCAAGTTAACAATCATTGTCACACAGTACAATCAGAAAAATGGATGCAATGGTGTCTGCAAACCGTCAAGAAATATGGAGCTCTGATCGAACACCACAATACAACCCTCCCCAACATACACTTATGCTCTCCAACAAACAGTGCCTGTAGAAAGTCTACACCCCTTTAAATCTTCACCTTTTGTTGCCTTATAGCCTGGAATTAAATTGCATTAAATCACACTTTTCCACGATGTTTACACATCGTAACCCACAACTGCCAAGTGAAAACAAATTCTACTAATTTCAGAAAATTTATTAAAACAGAAAATAGAATATCTTGTGGATAAGTGTCACCCCCTTTATAAGAGCAATTGAAAATTAGCTCAGTGTAACCAATCACCTTCAAAATCACACACCAAGTTAATTAGCTTCCAATCATCCATCCATCGGGACCATACTCTGTGCAGAGCGTTGGTGCTGCCTAAGCAGTCTCCTTGGCTATTGGCACATCCTGGACAGGTCACCACTCGGCATAGATACCAGCAAACTGGCACTCATTTTGCCGACCTAAGAAGATATCAGGCAGGGTCAACCCCACTGGTATAATTCAACAGAAAGGGGGATTTTTAATTGAGGATTCTCGGATCCAAGCCCACCACCCTAACTATTAACAACACCAGACATAATTAGCCTCCACCTGTGTTAAATTGAAGTGATTGATTATTCAGAATAAAATCAGTTGTTTCTATAGGTTTTCCTCTGCTAGGAGTGCATTTCACAGCAAAGACTCAACATGAGCACCAAGACTTCCAAAAGACCTTTTAGGATGAGTTTGGAAAGGCACATACAGGGAATGGGTATAAAATATTTCAAGGGCCTGAATATCCCTTGGAGCACAGTCAAGACAATCATTAAGAAGTGGAAGGCAGATGGTACCACCAAGACCTTGCCTAGATCAGACTATCCTCCAAACTGGATGACCAAGCAAGGAGGATACTGATCAGAGAGACAACCAAGAGGCCAATGGAAACTTTGAAAGAGCTCCATGCCTTTATGGCAAAGATTGGTCACTGTGTGCGTGTCACAATATCCCAAGAAGTCTGGCCTTACGGTCGGGTGTCAAGAAGGAAGCATTACTCAAAAAGCCCACTTGAGTCCCATTCGAGGTATGCAAAAAACACTCCGAGATTCTGAAACCATGTGGCAAAAAGTTTTGTGGTCTGACGAAACCAAGATGGAACTTTTGCCAAATGCAAACGTTAAGTTTGGCACAACCCAACACAACACATCACCCAAGAGAACACCATCCCTACTGTGAAGCATGGTGGTGGCAGCATCATGTTATGGGGATGTTTCTATCAGCAGAAACTGGGGCACTTGTCACGATAGAAGGAAAATGGATGGAGCAAAATTCCAGAAAAATCCAAGCAGACATCTGCTGTCCTCTGCAAGATGCTGAAATTGGATTGGAAGTTCACCTTTTCAACTGACAACGACCTGAAGCCACATGGCCAAAGCTACACTGGAGTGGCTAAGGAATAAAATATAAAAGTCCTTCATTGTCCCAGTCAGAGCCCTGACCAAAATCCAATCGAAAATGTGGCATTGCTTGAAGATTGCTGTCACATCAAACATCCCCACTAAACTAACTGAGCTTGAACAGTTTTGTGCAGAAAATGGGCAAATATTGCCCAATGAAGGTGTGCAAAGTTGGTGGAAGCTATCCCAACAGACTACAGCTGTAATTGCTGTCAAAGGTGCTTCACCAAGTACTAACTCAGGGGGTGGACACTTATCCAACCAAGATATTCTAGTTTTGTGTTTTTAATTAATTTTCTGAAATTTTTAGAATTTGTTTTCACTTGGAAGTTGTGGATTACGATGTGTACTAAAGGTGGAAAAAGTCTGATGTAATGCAATTTAATTCCAGCTAGAAGGCAACAAAAGGTGAAAAATTTTGAAAGAGGGTATAGACTTTCTATAGGCACTGTACCCCCCCCCCCTCCTTACATACACAAACCCTTCCTTACATACACTTACACTCCTACACACCTCCTTATATACCACACCCTCCATTACATACACTTACACACCTGCCCTTATATACAACACCACC
Source organism: Eptatretus atami (assembly GCA_035128595.1). Lineage (NCBI taxonomy): Eukaryota > Metazoa > Chordata > Myxini > Myxiniformes > Myxinidae > Eptatretus > Eptatretus atami. The sequence goes on along the minus strand of CM068956.1, from coordinate 98,918,097 downwards.
TCCCTACATACACTTGCACTCTATACACACACACCCTCCCTTGCATACAGTTACCTCTCCTACAACCTCCTCATATACACACCCTCCCTTACTACACATTACACTCTCTACATACACCTCCTTACATACACTTACACACCTCTCTTAATATACACACACCTTCCTTACATACAACACACTCTCCTACACACCTCCCTTATATACACACACCCTCCCTACATACACTTACACTCTTACACACTCCTTATATACACACACCCCCTTACATTCATACACTCCTACACACCTCCCTTATATACACAACACCTCCCTTACATGCACTTACACTCTTACAACTCCCTTATATACACACACCCTCCCTTACATCACTTACACTCTTACACACCTCCCTTTATATACAGACACCCTCCTTACAATCACTTACAACTTCCTACACACCTCCCTTATATACACACACCCTCATACCTACACTTACACACCTCCCTTATTACACACACCCTTCCTTACATACACACACTCTCCACACTCCTTAATACACACACCCCCTACATACCTTACACTCTACTCCCTACACACACCCTCCCTTACATACACTTAACACTCTACACACTCCCTTATATACACCACACGCCTCCCTTAATACACTTTACACTCCTACACACACTCCTTTATATACACACACCACTCCTTACATACACTTACACTCTACACTCCCTTATTATTACACCACACCCTTCCTTAATTACCACATCTACACAACCTCCTTTATATACACACACCCTTCCCTACATACACAACTCTCACACACCTCCCTTATAACACCTCCCTTACATTCACTTACACACCTCCCTATATACAATCCACACTTACACTCCTACACACCTCCCTTTATATACACCACCCCTCCCTTACATACATTACCTCTACACACCCCCTTATACCACACACACCTTCCCTTACATACACTTACACTCCTACACACCCTCCGCTTATATACACACACCCTCCGCTTACATACACTTACACACCTCCTCCTTATATACACACACACCTTCCTTCATAACACTTGGCAACTCCTATACCACACACCCTCCTTGCATACAGTTCACTCCTACACACCTCCCTCAATATACACACACCCTCCCTTCATACACTACACTCTCCTACACACCTCCCTTATATACACACACCTCATTACATACCTTCAACCTCCTTATATACACACACCCTCCCTTACATACACTTGCACTCCTATACACACACACCTCCCTTGCATACGAGTTAACTCCAAGTACTAACTCAGGGTGGACACTTATCCAACCAAGGATTATTCAGTTTTGTGTTTTTAATTAATTTCTGAAAATTTTTTAGAATTTGTTTTTTCACTGGAAGTTGTGGATTACGATGTGTAACAAGGTGGAAAAAGTTCTGATGTAATGCCAATATTAATTCCAGCTAGAATGGCAACAAAAGGTGAAAATTTGAAAGAGGTTATAGACTTTCTATAGGCACTGTACCCCCCCCTCCTTACATACCAAACCTTCCTTACATACACTTACACTCCTACACACCTCCTTATATACACACACCCTCCATTACATACACTTTACACACCTCCCTTTATCACACACACCCTCCCTTACATACAATTGCACTCCATACACACCACCCTCCCTTGCATACAGTTACACTCCTACACACCTCCCTCATATACACACACCACCTCCCTTTAACATACACTTTACACTCTCCCTACACACCTCCTTACATTACACTTACACACCTCTCTTATATACCACACCCCTGTCCTTACAACATACACACACTCTCCTACCACCTCCCTTATATACACAACACCCTCCTTACATACATTCCTCTTTACACACCTCCTTATATACACAACCCCCTTAACATACATACACTACCTTACACACCTCCCTTATATACACAACACCCTCCCCTTAATGCCTTACCACTTACACACCTCCCTTATATACACACACCTCCTTACATACAACTTACACTCTTACACACCTCCCTTATATACAGACACCCTCCCTTACATACCATTACACTCCTACACACCTCCCTTATATACACACACCCCCTTACATACACTTACACACCTCCCTTATATACATCACACCCTCCTTACATACACTTACACACCTCCCTTATATATCACACACCCTTCCTTCATTTACAACACCCCACCCTCTCCTACACACACCTCCCTTATATTACACAACACACTCCCTTACACACACCTCTTACATACATTCACTCCTAACACACCTCCCTTATATACACCCACACCTCTCCTTACATACACTTACACTCCTACACACCTCCCTTATTTACACACACCCTCCTTACATACACTTACACTACTCAACTCCCTTATATACCACACCCTACACTACACACTTTTCCCACTTCACATACACCACTCTCCTACACACCTCCCTTAATATACACACCACCCTCCCTACATACACTTACACTCTTACACCACCTCCCTTATATACACAACCTCCCTTACATAACTTACACTCCTACACAACCTCCCTTATATACACAACACCCTCCCTTACATACATTACAACTCTTACCCAACCTCCCTATATACACACACCCTCCCTTACATACACTTACACTCCTACACACCTCCCTTATATACACACACCCTCCCTTAACATACACTTACACAACCTCCCTTATATACACAACAACCCTTCCTTACATACACACACTCTCCATACACACCTTCCCTTATATACACACACCATCCTACATACACTTACACTCCTACACACCTCCTATATACACAACCCTCCCTTACATAGACTTACACACCTCCCTTACATACAACTTACACTCTCATCACATCTCCTTACATTCTCCTACAAACACTTTAGTCGAGTCCCACAATAGGGTCCCGTGACCGTTTTTCCGGGACCAAGGGTTTTGGGAAGTGATTAGTCAATTTTTGAGGGTGCTGGATTTAAAATGAGCTGGGGTGAACCTCGTGAAAATGTGGGCTAACTCGCCAGATGCGAAATTCAAAATGGCGTCCATGCTAATTCCACGTATATCAAAAATTGCATATTTGGTTTACATGTTCCGATTTTTAGTGATTTTTCTGGGTCAAAATATATTTTTTGAAGTTCAAGGATGTCATATATTACCATTCCAGATCGTTATATTTAAGGGTTAAGTCACAAAATATGAAATATAACTTTTCGGGGGCAAATCCAGATGTTCGTCGAGTAACATCTGGAAAATAGTAAAAAAAAAGTTCAATTTTCTTCTCACAATATTACTTGGCACGTGAATTTTTTCATAGCAAGTAAATGTTTGTTTATTATGTGGGAGTGCACAAAAAATTGAGACCAAGAAGGAAGGATGCAATCATTGTCTTTTATTTTCAGACATGAGTGCTACATAATATCAATTTCTCACTTTTAACACTGTTCAGGTAGGGTTATACCATTCTTTGTATGTCCCTCCTGTACTTTATCTAGAACAGTAATATGATGAAAGAATATCAACATTCTATTTGTCTGTAGAGCAACATGTTTCAATGGAAAAATGAAATAAACATGATTATCTGAATTCCGGCAATTGATGCTTTCCGGTTAAGTTATTACTGTAAATTTGCATTGACCAAAGTTTGATGTACTGTCAACTGTCTTTTTATCTAAGAACAGGTCATATAAATAACTTTAACATCTCTTATATTTGAGGACTGTGGCAATGTTACCAGTGTCAAATTAAATGAAATGAAATCTCCATTGAAACACATAACATGTGAACTCAGTCACAGAGTAAGGCAGCTTTCACACACTGGCACAGATGAAGACCTCTGCTCTGAACATATTGAAATACCGCAGTATTGAAGATTGAACGAACAGGTTAGGTTGTCAAGACTAGACAGTTGCATCCCCTGAGTTTGACTGTGACCCATTTTGACTTGGATAAACACAAACTGAGAGCTCTGGTATCGGTGTTTGTCGCCTCAGGTGACCTGGTACGTTGATTTTGAAAGTGCTCACGAAGATGGTGGAAACAAGAGTGGACTCAATCTCTTCAGAGACCGAATGTTTCACAGAACACACCATTTGATGACTACTATACACAGATGTTCAGAACACTTTCAGCAAAACTCCTGTAACTAGGGATTCAGTCTAGGCAACAGTGACAAAGACAATGCTATGGAAACCGAGCAATGGCATCGTTAATCTTGGCTGGCAGAATCTGGTGAAGAGAAGTTTTACTCGGCACAGGTGATGGAATTTCGCGTGAAGATGAGTGTTTACCCCAATATTAACCCATCAACGGTACCATGAAGAAAGTGCAAAAATCAAGTTAGTTTGAGAAATTAAAACATGCAGCCTGTCGAACTTATTCCAGATCAGTACATTGCTGTCGATATGGGTTTCCGTGGAGATTTTTGCGACCCAACTTGCAGAAGAATCGTGAAGAAAGATGATGGTCTGCCCTCACGTGGGGAGATTATGCTGAAAAAGCTTTTTTTCCGTTATTCGCAGAAGGCTCCAAATGCCAAAGCCAGATTGTTTTTGTAAATGAATGCCTATGGTGTGGAAAATTTCCATCAAAGACAGTGAGCAGAGCGTCGTAAATCCACGACACATAAAAAGACACAACTAGACCATGATATGTAGCTTGTGTCCAAGTTTCATCAAGATCGCATCAAACGTCACGAAGCTATGCTCTGGAAAGAGTCACAAACAGACAGACAGACAGACAGACACAACGAAACAGTGGTCACTGCTGGCGCCCACGAACAAATTGGACTAATAGCAGCTGACACCCGCACACCATGTGATTAAACAGTACAATTCGTGACTTTGGAAATGACGTAATTCCCCCAAAATGGTTGGTGTGCATGCGCAGAAACCCCAGGAAACTGCAGAGTTTGGTGGAAAAATAAAATAAACGAGCCGGGAGGCGACGATGGTTCGCGGGCATTATTGAACAATGCAACGATAGGTACAATTGAGTTAGTGGAAGCTTTTG
>CM068956.1:98890746-98906510 GCA_035128595.1 Eptatretus atami | reverse complement strand
GTGTGTGTGTGTGTGTGTGTGTGTGTAATATCCACTGCCACTGCTAGCTTGTACTAACAGGAAACATACACCAACTAACCCTGTCTGTGAAACCCCAGGATGGCAGTTTATTGCTGATTCAGGATTCAAACCCAGGGCAGACAAGACAGCTCATAGGAGGCAATCCTGGGAGCCCCAAAAGGAGTAATTAGCCAGTGTGCGTGAGGCGAAAAGCACAGTTAAGCAATTGGTTCACTTTGTCAGTCTGTCTGTCTGTCTCTCCAAAAACGTCAGTTTATGATCGAGGAACAACTTTAATTTCAATTGAATGTTCTTATTTTGAACACAAATCTGCAGTTTATCAATACTTTGGCTCTGAATTTGTCCTGAACCACACATGTGCAGAGACAAATGAGATGATTTATATTTAGTCTGTCTGCCTGCCTGGCAGTCAAACACAATTGAAAATCGTTCCAAACAGGAAACTCATTGTTTTTAGTGACATCACAAAGGACACAAACAACTGGCACGAATAACTAATGTAATGTGTTAAACAAGGTGGTGTAATAAGATGTTGCATCGACGACGGTAAACTTCCGAAAATGTTTTTCTACAACCTCTAAAATCTTCATTTAATTTCAATTAAATTATATATTTGAACACTGCAGAACACACATCACCTTATTGACACTTTCAAAAACCCTTTCGTCAAGCAGTACTTGGACAAAATATTACGGCCTTTTACATCATTTCAACCAATCAAATTTGCCGCTCACAGACCCCGCCAATGTCCTTTTTTTTCTCAACACTGCGTGAGGTAAAGAGTTCGATGAACTCTATAATTGATTTTGTAAAATAGGTACTGGTTTAATCTCCACTTGAACAGGACAAGCTCGCAGCTAATCCTCTCATGGATTGGGAGGATCGAGACGCTTGAGGGATCCAGATCGAGTGTGATATGGTCATATATTCGTCCTCTTCTTCTTGCAATGTCAACTGCTACAGTCCAGCCCAATTGCATCTTCCCCATCTTATTTTGCTTTCCCCACCCAGGGGGGCCCTCTTCGTTTTTGGGCTCAATCCTACCCCTGTCGTGTTAATACAGATAAAATAAATTATTAAATATATGACCTCAACTTTCAGAGCAAGGAAAATGCATTCCCTTCTAACACAGCATGCAATATCAAAAAATAATCAGAAATGCTTTGTGTACTTTTACCATTCAAGTTAACAATCATAACAATTGTCACACAGTACAATCAGAAAAATGGATGCAATGGTGTCTGCAAACCGTCAAGAAATATGGAGCTCTGATCGAACACCACAATACACCCTCCCCAACATACACTTATGCTCTCCAACAAACAGTGCCTGTAGAAAGTCTACACCCCCTTTTAAAATCTTCACCTTTTGTTGCCTTATAGCCTGGAATTAAATTGCATTAAATCACACTTTTCCACTGATGTTTACACATCGTAACCCACAACTGCCAAGTGAAAAACAAATTCTACTAATTTCAGAAAATTTATTAAAAACAGAAAACTAGAATATCTTGGTTGGATAAGTGTCCACCCCCCTTATAAGAGCAATTGAAAATTAGCTCAGGTGTAACCAATCACCTTCAAAATCACACACCAAGTTAATTAGCTTCCATCCATCCATCCATCGGGACCATACTCTGTGCAGAGCGTTGGTGCTGCCTAAGCAGTCTCCTTGGCTATTGGGCACAATCCTGGACAGGTCACCACTCCGGCATAGGATACCAGCAAACTGGCACTCATTTTGCCGACCTTAGAAGGATATCAGGCAGGGTCAACCCCACCTGGTATTAATTCAACAGAAAGGGGGATTTTAATTGAGGATTCTCGGATCCCAAGCCCACCACCCTAACTATTAAGCCAACACCAGACATAATTAGCCTCCACCTGTGTTAAATTGAAGTGATTGATTATTTCAGAATAAAATCAGTTGTTTCTATAGGTTTCCTCTGCTAGGTAGTGCATTTCACAGCAAAGACTCAACCATGAGCACCAAGGAACTTCCAAAAGACCTTTAGGATGAAGTTTTGGAAAGGCACAGATCAGGGAATGGGTATAAAAATATTTCAAGGGCCTTGAATATCCCTTGGAGCACAGTCAAGACAATCATTAAGAAGTGGAAGGCAGATGGTACCACCAAGACCCTTGCCTAGATCAGACTATCCCTCCAAACTGGATGACCAAGCAAGGAGGATACTGATCAGAGAGACCACCAAGAGGCCAATGGAAACTTTGAAAGAGCTCCATGCCTTTATGGCAAAGATTGGTCACTGTGTGCGTGTCACAATATCCCAAGAAGTCTGGCCTGTACGGTCGGGTGGCAAGAAGGAAGCCATTACTCAAAAAAGCCCACCTTGAGTCCCATTCGAGGTATGCAAAAAAACACTCCAGAGATTCTGAAACCATGTGGCAAAAAGTTTTGTGGTCTGACGAAACCAAGATGGAACTTTTTGGCCAAAATGCAAAACGTTAAGTTTGGCACAAACCCAACACAACACATCACCCAAAGAACACCATCCCTACTGTGAAGCATGGTGGTGGCAGCATCATGTTATGGGGATGTTTCTCATCAGCAGAAACTGGGGCACTTGTCACGATAGAAGGGAAAATGGATGGAGCAAAATTCCAGAAAAATCCAAGCAGAACATCTGCTGTCCTCTGCAAGAATGCTGAAATTGGATTGGAAGTTCACCTTTCAACATGATAACGACCTGAAGCACATGGCCAAAGCTACACTGGAGTGGCTAAGGAATAAAAATATAAAAGTCCTTGATTGTCCCAGTCAGAGCCCTGACCAAAATCCAATCGAAAATCTGGCATTGCTTGAAGATTGCTGTCCATCAACACTCCCCACTAAACTTAACTGAGCTTGAACAGTTTTGTGCAGAAGAATGGGCAAATATTGCCCAATGAAGGTGTGCAAAGTTGGTGGAGAGCTATCCCAACAGACTCACAGCTGTAATTGCTGTCAAAGGTGCTTCCACCAAGTACTAACTCAGGGGGGTGGACACTTATCCAACCAAGATATTCTAGTTTTGTGTTTTTAATTAATTTTCTGAAATTTTTAGAATTTGTTTTTCACTTGGAAGTTGTGGATTACGATGTGTAACTAAAGGTGGAAAAAGTCTGATGTAATGCAATTTAATTCCAGGCTAGAAGGCAACAAAAGGTGAAAATTTTGAAAGAGGGTATAGACTTTCTATAGGCACTGTACCCCCCCCCCTCCTTACATACACAAACCCTTCCTTACATACACTTACACTCCTACACACCTCCCTTATATACACACACCCTCCATTACATACACTTACACACCTCCCTTATATACACACACCCTCCCTTACATACACTTGCACTCCTATACACACACACCCTCCCTTGCATACAGTTACACTCCTACACACCTCCCTCATATACACACACCCTCCCTTACATACACTTACACTCTCCTACACACCTCCCTTACATACACTTACACACCTCTCTTATATACACACACCCTTCCTTACATACACACACTCTCCTACACACCTCCCTTATATACACACACCCTCCCTTACATACACTTACACTCTTACACACCTCCCTTATATACACACACCCTCCCTTACATACATACACTCCTACACACCTCCCTTATATACACACACCCTCCCTTACATGCACTTACACTCTTACACACCTCCCTTATATACAGACACCCTCCTTACATACACTTACACTCCTACACACCTCCCTTATATACACACACCCTCCCATTACATACACTTACACACCTCCCTATATACACACACCCTCCCTATACATACACACTACACTCTCCTATACACACACCTCCCTTCATACATTACACACACCCTCCACTTACATACACTTACATCTCCTACACACCTCCTTACGCACCCCCTTATATACACACACCCTCCCTTACATACACATTACACTCCTACACACCTCCCTTATATACACACACCCTCCCTCTACATACACTTACACTCCTACACACCTCCCTTATATACACCACACCCTCCCTTACATACACTTACACACCTCCCTTATATACACACACCCTTCCTTACATTTACACACACTACTCCTACACACCTCCCTTATATACACACACCCTCCCTTACATACACTTACACTCCACCTCCCTTATATACACACACCCTCCCTTACATACACTTATACACTCCTACACACCTCCCTTATATACACACACACCCTCCCTACATACACTTACACTCTTACACACCTCCCTTATATACACACACCCTCCTTACATACACTTACACTCCTACACACCTCCCTTATATACAACACACCCTCCCTTACATACACTTACAACACCTCCCTTATATACACACACCCTTCCTTACATACACTTGCACTCCTATACACACACACACCCTCCCTTGCATACAGTTACACTCCTACACACCTCCCTCATATACACACACCCTCCCTTACATACACTTACACTCTCCTACACACCTCCCTTATATACACACACCCTCCATTACATACACTTACACACCTCCTTATTATACACACACCCTCCCTTACATACACTTGCACTCCTATACACACACACCCTCCCTTGCATACAGTTACACTCCAAGTACTAACTCAGGGGGTGGACACTTATCCACCAAGATATTCTAGTTTTGTGTTTTTAATTAATTTTCTGAAATTTTTAGAATTTGTTTTTCACTTGGAAGTTGTGGATTACGATGTGTAACTAAAGGTGGAAAAAGTCTGATGTAATGCAATTTAATTCCAGGCTAGAAGGCAACAAAAGGTGAAAATTTTGAAAGAGGGTATAGACTTTCTATAGGCACTGTACCCCCCCCCCTCCTTACATACACAAACCTTCTTACATACACTTACACTCCTACACACCTCCCTTATATACACACACCCTCCATTACATACACTTACACACCTCCCTTATATACACACACCCTCCCTTACATACACTTGCACTCCTATACACACACACCCTCCCTTGCATACAGTACACTCCTACACACCTCCCTCATATACACACACCCTCCCTTACATACACTTACACTCTCCTACACACCTCCCTTACATACACTTACACACCTCTCTTATATACACACACCCTTCCTTACATACACACACTCTCCTACACACCTCCCTTATATACACACACCCTCCTTACATACACTTACACTCTTACACACTCCCTTATATACACACACCTCCCTTACATACATACACTCCTACACACCTCCCTTATATACACACACCCTCCCTTACATGCACTTACACTCTTACACACCTCCCTTATATACACACACCCTCCTTACATACACTTACACTCTTACACACCTCCCTTATATACAGACACCCTCCCTTACATACACTTACACTCCTACACACCTCCCTTATATACACACACCCTCCCTTACATACACTTACACAACCTCCCTTATATACACCACCCTCCTTACATACACTACAACACCTCCCTTATTACACACACCCTTCCTTACATACACACACTCTCCTACACACCTCCCTTATATACACACACCTCCCTTACATACACTTACACTCCTACACACCTCCCTTATAATACACACACCCTCCCTTACATACACTTACACTCCTACACACCTCCCTTATATACACACACCCTCCTTACATACACTTACATCCTACACACCTCCTTATATACACACACCCTCCCTTACATACACTACACACCTCCCTTAATACACACACCCTTCCTTACATACACACACTCTCCTACACACCTCCCTATATACACACACCTCCCTTACATACACTTACACTCTACACACCTCCCTTATATACACACACCCTCCCTTACATACACTTACACTCCTACACACCTCCCTTATATACACACACCCTCCCTTACATACACTTACACTCTTACACAACCTCCCTTATATACACACACCCTCCCTTACATACACTTAACTCCTACACACCTCCCTTATATACACACACCTCCCTTACATACACTTACACACCTCCCTTATATACACACACCCTTCCTTACATACACACACTCTCCTACACACCTCCCTTATATACACACACCCTCCTTACATACACTTACACTCCTACACACCTCCCTTATATACACACACCCTCCCTTACATAGACTTACACACCTCCCTTACATAACTTACACTCTCATTCACATCTCCCTTACATTCTCCTACAAACACTTTAGTAGAGTTCCCACAATAGGGTCCCGTGACCGTTTTTCCGGGACCAAGGTTTGAAGGTTGATTTTAGTCAATTTGAGGGTGCTGATTAAAATGAGCTGGGGTGAACCTCGTGAAAATGTGGGCTAACTCGGCCAGATGGAAAATTCAAAATGGCCGCCATGCTACTTCCAGTATATCAAAAATTGCATATCTTTGGTTCTACATGTCCGATTTTTATGATTTTTGGGTCAAAATATATGTTTTGAAGGTCAAGATGTCATATATTACCATTCCAGATCGTTATATTTAAGGGTTAAGTCACAAAATATGAAATATAACTTTTCGGGGGCCAAATCCAAGATTGTCGTCGAGTAACATCTGGAAAATAGTAAAAAAAATCAATTTTCTTCTCATAATATTATTGGCAGTGAATCTTTTCATGCAAGTAAATGTTTGTTTATATGTGGGAGTGCACAACAAATTGAGACAAGAAGAGAAGGAGCAATCATTTCTTTATTTTCAGAACATGATGTGTACATAATATCAATTTCTCAACTTTTAACACTGTTCAGTAGGTTATACCATTCTTTTGTATGTCCCTCCTGTACTTTATCTAGAACAGTAATATGATGAAAGAATATCAACATTCCTTCATTTTGTCTGTAGAGCAACAGTGTTTCAATGGAAAAATGAAATAAAACATGAATTATCTGAATTCCCGGCAATTGACGCTTTCCCGGTAAGTATTCTTGTAATTTGCATTGACCAAAGTTTGATGTACTGTCCAACTGTCTTTTATCTAAGACAGTCATAATAAAATAATATTAACATCTCTTATATTTTGACTGTGGCAATGTTTTTACAGTTGTAAATTAAATGAAATGAAATCTCCATTGAAACACAAACATGTGAACTCAGTCAACAGAGTAAGGGCAGCTCTTCACACACTGGCACAGATGAAGACCTCTGCTCTGAAGCATATTGAGAATACCCCCAGTCTCTGAAGATTGACGAACAGGTTGTCCAAGACCTAGACAGTTGCATCACTGAGTTTGACTGTGACCCATTTGACTTGGATAAACCACAACTGAGAGCTCTGGTATCCGGTGTTGTCGCCTCAGGTGACCTGGTACGTGATTTTGAAAGTGCTCACGAAGATGGTGAAACAAGAGTGACTCAATTCTTCAGAGACGAATGTTTTCACAGAACACACCATTTGATGCTACTATACACAGATGTTCAAGATACACTTTCAGCAAACCTCTCTGTAACTAGGGATTCAGTCTCAGGCAAAGTGACAAAGACAGATGCTATGGAAAACAGAGCAATGGCATCTTAATTTGGCTGGCAGAATCTGGTGAAGAGAAGTTTACTCTCGCCACGGTGATGGAATTTCGCGTGACAGATGAGTGTTTACCCATATTTAACATCAACGGTACCATGAAGAAAGTGCAAAAATCAAAGTTAGTTGAGAAATTAAACATGCAGCCTGTCGAACCTTTTCCAGATCAGTACATTGCCCTAGTCGATATGGGTTTCCTGTTGAGATTTGGACCCCAACTGCAGAAGATCGTGAGAAAGTGATGGGTCTGCCCTCACGTGGGGAGATTATGCTGTAAAAGCTTTTTTCCGTTATTCGCAGAAGGCATCCAAATGCAAGCCAGATTGTTTTTGTAAATGATGCCTATGTGTTGGAAAATTCCATCAAAGACAGTGAGCATGAGCGTCGTAAATCCACGACAGCATATAGAGATGGGTCCAGAAATGTGTACATGAAAACATCAGATAGGTTTCCTGCCACAAAGAACTTCCAGGTGCTGTTCAGCAATCAGGGAACAAACAAAGGCTGCAAAAGTTTCTAAAGGATGAGTTCACCAAGCTTGTAAAGAATCATAGAGAAATTGACTTTGTGTACTCCATCAGGCAAAATTGTTGGAACATCTCCTCCGGAGAAAGGATGGAAGAATTTGAATGTAGTCACATTGAGGCGGACACAATGCTGTTCTTCATCTATTCGCAAATCCGAAAAGCAGGAAAAATGGAGACAGTCGTGATTGATGCCGAGGACACAGATGTAGTGATTCTTTCTGCATATGTTGCACATCAACTGGAGGGCACCCTTGCTATCAAACGGAAAGACAAAATCATCAGCTGCAGAGACCTTTGCTCTGATGATGTAGCTGAAAATATTAATCCCATTACACATCCATAGTGGATCTGATACAACATCTGGCTTCATGGACATGGGAAAAACACAGTTTATGAAAAAGAACAGGAACTCAGGAGGCACGCAATCTTTTGAAAGATGTTGGCAAAACACTTCCAGTGACACAAGAGGTGCTTCAGCAAATGCCACATTCACTATTAGACACATCATATAATGACACAATCAGTAAAACGTTAGGTGAAGCCAGAGCACGGAAGTGGGTCAGATGAAAAACAAGTCCACGTCCGCATCCCACCAGATCCAGATTCTCACAATCTGCATGTGACACGAGTTAACTACCAAGTTTACATTCAACTAAACTATGACAAGCCGGATGCACCCCCAAATCCCATCAACCATGGATGGACAATGAAGACGGTAGATGTGTGTCAGTGAGGTATACCCATGATGCACTCCCAAAAGTTTACATGACTTGGTTGAACAAGAACAGACATTGTTGCACGATGATGAGGCTGAAAGTAATGATGAAGTTTGTGACTCTGGAGCCAGCGACTCAGATAGTGACTGAAGGATTACATATGTGTTTCAATGGAGATTTCATTCATTTAATTTACAACTGTAAAAACATTGCCACAGTCAAATATAAGAGATGTTAATATTATTTTATTATGACTGTCTTAGATAAAAGACAGTTTGGACAGTACATCAAACTTTGGTCAATGCAAATTACAGAAATACTTACCGGGAAAGCGTCAATTGCCGGGAATTCAGATAATTCATGTTTTATTTCATTTTTTCATTGAAACACTGTTGCTCTACAGACAAAATGAAGGAATGTTGATATTCTTTCATCATATTACTGTTCTAGTAAAGTACAGGAGGGACATACAAAAGAATGGTATAACCTACCTGAACAGTGTAAAAGTTGAGAAATTGATATTATGTACACATCATGTTCTGAAAATAAAGACAATGATTGCTCCTTCTCTTCTTGTCTCAATTTGTTGTGCACTCCCACATATAAACAAACATTTACTTGCATGAAAAGATTCACTGCCAATAATATTATGAGAAGAAAAATGATGTTTTTACTATTTTCCAGATGTTACTCGACGACAATCTTGGATTGGCCCCCGAAAAGTTATATTTCATTTTTGTGACTTAACCCTTAAATATAACAATCTGGAATGGTAAATATGACATCCTTGACCTTCAAAACATATATTTTGACCCAAAAATCATAAAAATCGGACATGTAGAACCAAAGATATGCAATTTTTGATATACGGAAGTAGCATGCGGCCATTTTGAATTTTCGCATCGCCGAGTTAGCCCACATTTCACGAAGTTCACCCCAGCTCATTTTAATCAGCACCCTCAAATTGACTAAAATCAACCTTCAAAACTTGGTCCGGAAAAAACGGTCACGGGACCCTATTGTGGAACTCCTATATATACACTTTCTTACATTACTCTCCTACATAACTCCCTTACATCACTTACACTCTCCTATGCACTCTCCTCACATACACACTCCCTCCCTTACACATGACTGTCTGCGACCACAACTTTTGAGGTTTGTGTTCCATTGATATTGAGTAATCTACTGATGTGGATCTGCGAACGGGGTTGTGGATCCGCCATTTGGAAGAGGTTCTGGGCTGAAAGGATTGAAACCTCGATGAAAAACGGTGCCCAGCTGATGATCCGCGGCAGTGGGAAATCAGTAAATTGCTTATAAGTGAAGGGTATATAACTTCAATAAAAATATCTTTTGGATACTATTAGAACATTGTTGTGTGTGTGTGTGTGTGTGTGTGTGTGTTGTGTGTGTGTTGTGTGTGTGCTGTGTGTGTGTGTGTGTGTGTGTGTGTTTACGTCTGGCTTCCTTCTTGGGACTACAGTGCAGTAATTTGTCTTTACTTTGAATTCACTAGAATTCCAAATATGCTTCTGCAAAGGGAATTGTCATTACTGTTGCCTCACAATTTGATTTCTTGCTGGAAAGGTGTTTTGCTGGTTCACTTGCCACATATATCTGGTTGGTTGTGCTGTTCACTTGCCACACATATCTGGTGGTTGTGCTTGTTCACTTGCCACACATATCTGGTTGGTTGTGCTTGTTCACTTTCCACACATATATGTTGGTTGTGCTTGTTCACTTGCCACACATATATGGTTGGTTGTGCTTGTTTCACTTGCCACACATATCTGGTTGGTTTGCTTGTTCACTTTCCACCACATATATGGTTGGTTGTGCTGTTCACTTGCTACCACAATATGGTTGTTGTGCTTGTTCACTTGCCACACATATCTGGTTGGTTGTGCTTGTTCACTTTCCACACATATCTGGTTTGGTTGTGCTTGTTCACCTGCCACACAAATCTGGTTGGTTGTGCTTGTGCACTTGCCTCACATATCTCTGGTTGGTTGTGCTTGTTCCTGCCCTCACATATCTGGTTGGTTGTGCTTTGTTCACTTGCCTCACACTATCTGGTTGGTTGTACTTGTTCACTTGCACACATATCTGGTGGTTGTGCTTGTTCACTTGCCTCACATATCTGGTTGGTTGTGCTTGTTCACTTGCCTCACATATCTGGTTGGTTGTGCTTGTTCACTTGCCTCACATATCTGGTTGGTTGTGCTTGTTCACTTGCGACATATATCTGGTTGGTTGTGCTTGTTCACCTGCCACACATATCTGTTGGTTTGTGCTTGTTCACTTGCTACATATAATCTGGTTGGTTGTGCTTGTTCACTTGCCACACGATATCTGGTTGGTTGTGCTTGTTCACCTGCCACACATATCTGGTTGGTTGCTGCTTGTTCACCTGCCACACATATCTTGGTTGCGTTGTGCTTGTTCACTTGCTACATATATCTGGTTGGTTGTGCTTGTTCACTTGCCACACAATATCTGGTTGGTTGGTGCTTGTTCACTTGCTACAATATCTGGTTGGTTGTGCTTGTTTCACTTGCCTCACATATCTGGTTGGTTGTGCTTGTTCACTTGCCTCACATATCTGGGCTGGTTGTGCCTTGTTCACTTGCCCACATATCTGCGTTGGTTGTGCTTGTTCACTTGCCCACATATCGGTTGTTTACTTGTTCACTAGCCACCAGTATCTGGTTGCGTTGTACTTGTTCACTTGTGCCACACATATCTGGTTGGTTGTGCTTGTTCAACTTGCCTCACATATCTGGTTGGTTTGCTTGTTCACTTCCTCACATATCTGGTTGGTTGTGCTTGTCACCTGCCACAACATATCTGCGTTGGTTGTGCTTGTTCACTTGCACATATATCTGGTTGGTTGTGCTTGTTCACTTGCCACACAAATCTGGTTGGTTGTGCTTGTTCACTTGACTACAATATCTGGTTGTTGTGCTTGTTCACTTGCCTCACATATCTGGTTGGTTGTGCTTGTTCACTGCCCTCACATATCGTTGGTTGTGCTTGTTCACTTGCTCACATATCTGGTTGGTTGTGCTTGTTCACTTGCCTCACATATCTGGTTGGTTGTACTTGTTCACTAGCCACACATATCTGGTTGGTTGTACTTGTTCACTTGCCACACATATCTGCGTTGTGGTGTTTGCTGCATATGGTTGGTTGCTTGTTCACATTGCCTACGACATATCTGGTTGCGTTGTGCTGTTCACTTGCTCACATATCTGGTTGGTTGTGCTTGTTCACTTGCCTCACATATCTGGTTGGTTGTGCTTGTTCACTTGCGACATATATCTGGTTGGTTGTGCTTGTTCACCTGCCACACATATCTGGTTGGTTGTGCTTGTTCACTTGCTAATATATTGGTTGGTTGTGCTTGTTCACTTGCCACAATATCTGGTTGGTTGTGCTTGTTACCTGCCACACATATCTGGTTGGTTGTGCTTGTTCACTTGCTACATATATCTGGTTGGTTTGTGCTTGTTCACTTGCCACACAATCTGGTTGGTTGTGCTTGTTCACCTTGCTACATATATCTGGTTGGTTGTGCTTGTTCACCTGCCACACATACATTTGGTTGGTCGTGACAGAAATGGGAGACTATCCTGGCGATTGAGCATCATCATAGCAGAAAGGTCCGGTTTGCCATCCATGTGACGCGCTCCACCTTGCTGTTCGAGTTTTCTCCATTGGACAGACATGCGACCTGGAATCAGCGAGTCCGCTTTCAGAACCACAGGTTTAACTTCCAATGGCACACGTTCGTCCTGACCGTCACTCTCAACCACGCGGCCCTGACCATGGACTGTGGAGCGACTATGTCCAGGTGGGCACCGTACCATGGACTTGGTTAAGCAAAACTAGAAACGTTGGTGAAGGAAATGTTAGCTTTGAGGTTTATATGGTTCGTGTCGAGTCACTACAATAATTATTTTCACCTCAATTATAGGACCCTGAAGACCTCTTTCCCTGCTGAGCTGAGCACCAGCAGTACCACAGTGCATGTCGGAAACCGTGGCCGACGTAAAGGAACCTTCACGGTGAGAGGTGTGAGTGGAGGTGAGTGATGTTGATTGGAGGTGAGTGATGTTTCATGAGGATGAGTGAAATTGAATGGGGTGAATGAAATTGATTGCTGTTGATAGGAGGTGAGGTTGATTGGGTGTGAGTTAGGATGATTGAGTGAGGTTTATTGGGGATGAATGAGGTTGATTTGGGTTGAGTGAAGCTGAGTGTTGGGAGTGAGGGTGAATGGAGGTGAATTACAAAGTGGAGTGTGTGCATGAGTGAGGTTGATTGGAGGTGAGTGAGGTTGATTGGAGGTGAGTGATGTTGATTGGAGGTGAGTGATGTTTATTGGAGGTGAGTGATGTTGATTGGAGGTGAGTGGTGTTTCTTGAGGGTGAGTGAAATTGAATGGGGTGAATGAAATTGATTGCTGTTGATAGGAAGTGAGGTTGATTGGGTGTGAGTTAGGATGATTGAGTGAGGTTTATTGGGGATGAATGAGGTTGATTTGGGTTGAGTGAAGCTGAGTGTTGGGAGTGAGGGTGAATGGAGGTGAATTACAAAGTAGAGTGTGTGCATGAGTGAGGTTGATTGGCAGCGAGTGATTATGAGTGAAATTGAATGGGTGTTGTGGTTGATTCGGGGTGAGTCAGGGTGAGTGCATGAGATTGATTGGAGGTGAGTAAATGTGAATCATTGGGGGTGAGTGAAGGTGTGTGTGGTTGATTGGGGGTGATTGAAGGTGTGTGTGGTTGACTTTGGGGTGATTGATGAGTGTGGGTGATTGGGGTAGAGTGTAGGGTGTGACCGTGAGTGGAGGTGTGATTGATTGGGGTGAGTAATGGTGTACATGGAGTGAGAGAAAGTGGGAGTGAGTGTTCAATTCAAATGATTTAAGGGTTTGAGGATGACTGTGTTTGATTGGGGGTGAATGAGTGTGTGAGGTTGATTTCAAGAGAGTGAGGGTGAATAAGGTTGATTAGAAGTGAGTGAGGTTGATGTGAATGTGTGAATTTGATTGGAAGTGAGTGAATGTGAATGTAGGGTGTAGGGTGTGAGGTTGAATGAGGGTGAGTGGAGGAGAGTGAAGTAAACTGGAAGTAAATGCAGGAGAGTTAAGTCAACTGGGAGTCATTAAGGATTGGTGATGATGTGTTTTCTCGAACAGTATTTTACGGCATGTCTATGTACGGGATTAGTTTGATTTGAGCCTTTTGTGATTTGTGTTTTCAGTCCCACATCGGTTTCCTAAGTCTTAGTCAATCTTCCTCGAGCTTCGGCCTAGCATTTGAACTGCTATTTTAAAATACCCTCGGTATGCTTTACATTTTCAGAGGAACCTTAGTTCTCAGGGCAGCTTGCACAAAGTGTACATTGTTGTTATTTTAACATGTATATTGTTGTTGTAATAACAATCGTTATTATAAGGACCATCGAGTGCAAAAGCCTTACGAGGCTCGGCATGCACCCGAACAGCCTGGTGTCAGTACAACCACCGGTGGCTTTTGGTTTAGAGGGAGAGCCACACTTGTACAGCCTGGTGTCAGTACAACCACCGGTGGCTTTTGGTTTAGAGGGAGAGCCACACTTGTACAGCCCGGTGTCATTACTACCGCTGGTGCCTTTTGGTTTCGAGAGACAACTATTGCTGGCAGCCGAACGCGCACAACCGAAACTCTGCTGCCTTGGTTCTATCCAGCCATTTTATTGGCCTATTGGGAGTGAAAGATTTGGGATCTCGTAGAGTCGGCTGTGATTGAGTATTAGACCATTCGCCGAGAGCTCAGTAAGATCATCCAACACAGGGACGCGAGGAATCGCTCATAGACCGAGTGAGTGCGAACACGTGTCACTGCTTGGCTGGAACTCGACAATGCATCTGTTCGGTACGTGAGACGATGCTATAGGAGTACATGCACACACGCTATTGTAAATGAGCAGAGAGACTGTTGTCTGAGGCAGCGATTGGCTCCTGTGCATGTTTTAGGGCCTGTTGAGACAGCTGGTGCTCCTGCCCGGTGCCGACGCGGTGCGCATCATCTGTCCCAGCACAAACCCGGCAACCGCAGAGCTCCACGTGCCACATTCTCTACTCGCTACCTCACCGCTCAGGCCTGGAGAAGATGAGCAGTTTGGTAAGACACTCGTAAAGGAAACCACATTTTCACACAAAAAAGAATGAATCAAATATATATTTTTTTTGTAGTAAAAAAATTTTTCAAAGAAGAATGAGCTTGGGTGGTGATAATTTCAAGGAGCCGGTGGTGGCGATGACTGACTCTCACTATCAAATGGTTCTCATCAAAATTGATTTGTACTCCGTTACTTTCATGGGACATTCACATAACAAACTAGAAGGGCACTCGGTAGAGCGCATACCTCTGCCACATAATGCCTGATCTACGAGAACATATCGAGCCCATTAGATTTTTGAAATATCATGCTATACAGTACTATATCATTTTTGGCCCTATGTCGCAATCCTTATCACATACCAAACCTGTCCACAAAATTTTATCTGAATCTGTCCACAACTTTTTGAGATATCGTGCACACAAACAAACAAACGAAAAAATGAAAAATCACTCATAGGGTGACTATTTGGCAAAACAGCCAAAAGTAGAAGAGCGCATACCTCTGCCAGGTGGAACAATTCAGGTTTTGAAGCCAACTGATGGGCTGGATCCAAACCAACATCCAAATCGCTTGTTCTTGTCACCTAACCAACTCATCCACCTTGTTTTGTCATAACTTGTCCACAACTTTTTGAGTGATATATTTCGTTTTTGGCCCGACCTATCAATTTTAGAACTTAGGCCCGTGTTGACCTTTTGACGTTAAAATTAATTGGTAGTTGAGTTCAGCGACCTGACATGAAAATGATCTTCAAATTTCTAGTCAATCCGATGAAA
>CM068956.1:98865209-98885736 GCA_035128595.1 Eptatretus atami | reverse complement strand
CCTTGTGCTGCATACAAATGACGATGACGACTTCCATTCAATGCTTCTTCTGAGAAGCTTTCGGGCTTTATGTCTGAAACAGGACTTTCACCGATTTGCTTCTCACAATCAATTCACACATGACTAACGCTACTGGGTAAAATCAATCACACAAAATATACACCTTGTTAAATTACGAAATGCCGTTTCAATTAATCCGCAATGGAATATTCAAGGGTAATAAGTATCTCCCAGTTCCAGTGCATGTAAATGTACAGTAATGAAGTATAATGCTGTAATTAAGCCTAATTCACACTCATCCGAATGAAAACCAAATCATATATTCAGATGCAATCAATTTGAGTTTTCCCTCATGAAAATAACTTATTTACATTCACGAACAAATCTGCGATTATTATATTTTAACAAACTCTGTAATTATCTTTACAATCATTATATCATTACAAAGGAGAAAGATTAAATTTATCAGCCACCGCCGTCACACCTACCAAATACCAGGACAATATAGGTATTGCAAATGTACCTGTATGAGTACCTCTTACCTCAATGTTTATTTCTTTAAATCCAAGTCTTTCGTCAAGGACCGAATGACTCAAAATGTAATCATAATCATGTGAAAGTTATCATCAAATCTTTCATGTGATCATAACTGAATATGCCTAATCTCATCAGATCTCTGATGAAAAGTAAAACAGGATATGAAAATTAAATAAATTGGGATGTCGATGTTAAATTAGACGAATATTGTGATTATGTTGGGGTAAACTGTCTCCACTTCTTCCTCTAGGCCCTAGAGTCTAGACTCATGAGGCCCTAGAGTCTAGGGCCTCATGCAGGTGTTGCATCACCACCTTAGGTCATATTTTATACCCCATTAACCCTTTTTAACCCGACTATATAAACTTGTATGCTACTATGTTACCTTCCCTCCTTCCCTTTCTTGGTTAGTCTAACTGTTGTCCCACTATCAGTTCATTATGCCTGGTGTTGGCTTAATGGTTATGGTGGTGGGCTTGGGATCCTAGGATCTTGAGTTCAAATCCCACTTGGCTACTGAATTAATACCAGGTGGGGTTGACTCTGCCTGTCATCCTTCCGAGGTCGTC
Source organism: Eptatretus atami (assembly GCA_035128595.1). NCBI lineage: Eukaryota > Metazoa > Chordata > Myxini > Myxiniformes > Myxinidae > Eptatretus > Eptatretus atami. Next base: position 98,884,630 of record CM068956.1, on the reverse strand, counting down.
AACATGAGTGCCAGCTTGCTGGTATCCTGTGTCGGAGTGGCGACCCGTCCAGGATTGTGTCCAATAGCCAAGGAGACAAGGAGACAGCACCAACGCTCTACACAGAGAATGGTCCCAATGGATGGGTGGATCAGTTCATTGACTGTTAACCCTATGTCACCTTGCTTTTCCATGAGCTTACAAAACTACATCTCTATCATGTATACATTAAAGTTACAAAAGTTCAAAATTGCACAATGACTTTATGGACACCCTGTCAATATATAATAACAAATGTGATAAAGACAAGCACAGGGATAAACAGCCTCCTGTGTCAAACTTTCCTTAGACATCCTGGCAAAAAAACCAAACAACAGATTTACAAGTTCAAGTTTGATTATTTCTTACATATTGATTTAAAAACTACCCGTCGCTGCACTCCCTTCATCCCATTAATACTTCATCTGTTATCCACAAGGAGAAGGTAGGTAACATGCAACAGGCATTAGATGAATACAGCTTACACAAAGCCTGTACGTTTCTGCTGATGGTATTGTTGAATTTTATTTTGACAGATCTTCCTTGCAGTGGCCAACTTGGGAGGTGAGAAAGAAAGCAGAAAGCGGAGCTCGGTTGTTTATCGTTGGAACCGTCGGTTACAACTTTTCCTGCCCCATCAGCACCTGCACACAAACGGCGCTCGAGATGTGGAGGCATTTCGTCTCCAGGGAAGCACTTACCTGGTGGTGGCCAACCACATTAAAGGTCTCCCTCCGCATTGTCATGTGGTTATTGAAATTATCAGAACAAAATATAAATACAGGAGTATTTTGTTCCACTTAATCCTTCAGTCTACTTCACTACAAGTTCAAAGGCAAGTTAGCCATCAAATTAGAGAAGGTTAACATACATAGTGTTTTGCTTAGTAGTATGGAAAAAGGAAAAAATGGGACAAACAAACAAGGTTAGTGCAAAGATAAAAGGTGGAGGATACGTATGGAGGATGACATTAGATAGTGTAGGTGAGCTGAGAGATGTATGAATATTCAATAGATGGGAGAAAGAGTACAGGTGAGCAAGATGCTTCATCACTGGGATTTAACAAGGAGATAATAGTAGTTGATAAATGTGTATGACTTGCCAGGTCTTGGTTAGAGAGATTGGCTTAAAGGGAGTCTAAGGCCCGTTTTCACAGCACAGATCTCCTCAGAGGCTACATTCAGAGAAATACTCAGCTGTGGTCTCTGCTGTGAAAATAAATTCTGGTTTTTATGGACTTCCAAGTGAGATATCCTCACTATATGTAGGATTTTAAAAATGACAGCTTCAAAAACTGCCGGATTGATAGCAGGAGTCCCAGCCCAAAGTGAGGAAATGTACTGCATGAGAAACTGAGATGGGTCTTTTGCTGCAGAGTGTAATCTGCCTTTGGAAGCCAGCTTCATTGTATGACTGTCACGAGATACAGTTTATGGCTGATGTTGCGAAATAACTTTCAAAAATTGAAGCTTGGCAAGAGGATCATGGAAAAATAGAGTTGTATTTTCTTAGTGGTCTTTTCTGAGGGATAGATTTCATTCATCTGTATGCATAATAGCTGGAGTCCATTACAAATTCTGCCTGCAGGTTGCATCATCTCTCGAGGGAGCGACAAGACCTTTGATGTGGTGCCCCTGCTAGGTTTGGCAGGAATTTTAATTTGTTCTCGGTGCACTCCTCACAAAAACACAAAGACACTGTGTGATCTTTAGCATCGAGCAACTAATGCTGACAGGTGGGATGCCCGGTTTAACTAATGCAAGCTGAGGGACAGCGTACTTTGTGATACAATGCCCTGTCTATGGAGCACCAATCAGACAGTTTTTAATCGGGTCTGGCCTCAAACCCTCAAAGGTAAGTGCATAAACTCTGCACCATCCTGTCAGGACCAGGGATAGAGTGGCACACCGGGACTTATTAAGTGAAGGCCAAGCTCTATGTACAGGTAGTGGACAAACAAGTTCGAATTGCGAACATACCCCGTGGGAGTTCATTCACACAACTCTCAGGTGAGCGATAGCACGGACAACAGCTAGTTTTGAAATTTAGTAAGATTTTCATCGCATCAGAAAAAGAAACCAGAACACCCCACAAGAGTGAGGCTAGTTTCATATCAACATTTGCGACTTCATTTTGCGTTGGGCATCGCCCAGCGTTTAAAAAAAATTTTAATAACAATTTTAAGAAAATGGGCCGAAAGGGCCGTTTCTCGGCCCAAAGGGCCAGAATCGCACTTTGGGCTCAGTTAGTGCCTGGGGAATGGTCTCTAGAATATACCTGTCAAGTTTGGTTCGGTTCCGTTTACGAACAACTGAGAAATAGCAATTTTTTAAAAAATGGGCCGAGAGGGCCGTTTCTCGGCCCAAAGGGCCATAATCTCATTGGGCTCAGTTATTGCCTGCAGTGACCTCAACAATATACCTGTCAAATTTGGTTCAGTTTCTTTCACGAATAACCGATAAATAGCAATTTTAAGAAAATGGACTGAAAGGGCCGTTTCTCGGCCCAAAGGGCCGGAATCACACTTTGGGCTCAGTTATTGCCTGGAGAATGGTCTCGAGAATATACCTGGCAAGTTTGGTTCAGTTTCTTTCACGAATAACCGAGAAATAATTTTAAGAAAATGGGCCAAAAGGGCCGGAATCGCACTTTGGGCTCAGTTATTCCCAGCGCATATGTGTATAGTATATACCTGTCAATTTTCATCGAATTCTGTTCATGAATAATGGAGTAATAGATGTTCAAATGAACTGTACACAAGAAAAGAGAGAACGTGAGCAGCACTTAGACCCCGTGGGGTGGAAGACCCCACGGGGCAAAAATAGAAACACCAATGTAAAGTCACTTAATAGGGCATTGGGCCACCACGTGTGGCATGTACAGCCTGCATGCACTGTGGCATCGAGTCCACCAGTGTCTCAAATTCTGCAGGAGGGATGTGGTCACCCTACTTCCACGAGAAAGTCAATCAACTCACACCTGTTTAATGGAGGTGTAAAACGCTGTCTCAGGCATCGTTCCAGAATATCCCATAAATGCTCGATTGGGTTCAGATCTGGTGACTGAGAAGGCCATGACATATGGATAACATGTGTCATGCTCATACCATTGGGTGACCACACGTGCTCTGTGGGATGGGGCAGTGTAATCCTGGAAGACACCCTCCTGACAGGAAAGAAATGCTGCAACATGGGTGCAGATGATCACTCAGTACCATTAAGTAGGGATTGGCATTGATCTTGTCTACCAAGGGAATGAGTGCACCCAAACCATGCCAGGGAAATGTGCCCCACAACATTACAGAACCACTAGAACCCTTCACTGTTGGGACCAAGCACTTAGGGTTGCAGAGCTCTTTAGGTTGGCATCACACATGCACTCATCCGTTTGTCGAGAACATGGTGAAGGATGATTCATCTGACCATTTCACATTTCTCCACTGCTCGGTAGTCCATTGCCTGTGCTCTTTGCACCAATGGACTTGCAAACGTGCATTGCCAAGTGTGCTGAGCGATTTGTGCACTGCAACCCGACTATAGGATCCTGCTCTGTGGAGTTCTCGGCGGACCGTTTTTTATGATACTGGCTGCTCGTGTCCCAGGTTGAAACTTACAGTGAATTGATCTGAAGTTGCTCGCTTGCTTTGCCTTGCACTTCAAATTAATGTACGGATATCATGATCCTGGAGTATAAGCTGCCATCCACTGTTGCCCTTTGCTGATGATGTCTTTCCCTCAGAGTTCCATGGTGACATCACCTAAGACACCATTGCTCATGAAACCTTAGACACCGTTAGACACCATCTTCACCTGAGACACTTGGTGTCCCTTGTTTACGCAAGTGTTTCCATTTTTTTATCCACGACCAGTAGCTTGGTTCATATTTACCAAAGCATTAAGCGAGGATAGGCAGTTGATTGTCTTTCCACGTGAGGTGGAGAGACAAGATCGGATTGTCGGAGAAACCTCGAATTGTTGAACAAAGTGTTGTACAATCAAAAATTGGTGGATATTGCTTTTTCGGGGAGGCAGATTTGATGCAGATGGAGAATAAGAGTTGTCTGAGGATGCATCTTGTGGAGGAGAGAATGCCGTAGACTGCAACAACTTACTTGATAACACAAAATAGTTCTTTGAACAAAAGGGGTAAACTTGAATCCCATTTGGAGAAATAATCGTGAAAATGGCAGGTGTGACAGAACATAGTGATAGGATGGCTGTTTTTGTGACTCCACCGCGCTCTGCGTTTCATGCGACACCGGCGCTCTGCGTTTCTGGCGACCTCCACGCGCTCTGCGTTTCTGCGACTCCACCGCGCTCTGTGTTTCTGCGACTCCACCGGCTCTGCGTTTCTGCGACTCCACCGTGCTCTGTGACTCCACCGTGCTCTGTGACTCACCGCGCTCTGCGACTCCACCGCGCTCTGCGACTCACCGCGCTCTGCGTTTCTGCGACCACCGCGCTCTGCGACTCCACCGCGCTCTGCGTTTCTGCGACTCCACCGCGCTCTAGTTTCTGCGACTCCACCGCGCTCTACGTTTCTGCGACTCCACCGCGCTCTACGTTCTTCTGCGACTCCACCGCGCTCTACGTTTGCGATCCACCGTCTCGTTTCTGCGACTCCACCGCGCTCTGCGTTTCTGCGACTCCACTGCGCTTTGCGTTTCTGCGACTCCACCGCGCTCTGCGTTTCTGCGACTCCACCGCGCTCTGCGACTCCACCCGCGCTCTGCGTTTCTGCGACTCCACCGCGCTCTGCGTTTTCTGCGACTCCACCGCGCCCTGCGACTCCACCGCGCTCTGCGACTCCACCGCCCTCTGCGACTCCACCGCCCTCTGCGTTTCTGCGACTCCACCGCGCTCTGCGTTTCTGCAACTGTGCTTTGCTTGTACGATTCCATCATGCATCTTGCACCACAATAAAAAGTTGAATTAAATTACATATTGAAATGTGACATTGACTGAAGTTCTTCAAATAAACCGTTTTTTCAGCTCACAATGAGCCCCTTGTTATGGTGAGCAGAGCACAAGCATGTGACTGAGAGCATCATATACAAGTGGAACTGCAATCGGCGTCGATTTGAGGAGCACCAAGCCATCGTTACATCGGGTGCATATGATTGGGAGTTTTTCTCTGTCGGTGCATTCTCCTTCCTGGTTGTTGCCAATTCTTTCAATGGTTCCTCCACACACGTTGACTCTGCAATCTATGTTCTTCAGGGAGAACGTTTTGTTCTGTTTCAAACTATTAAGGTAAGCCTAGTTTCAGGAATGGATTCTTTCAGGCCACTGAAATACCAGACTTATAACAAACAAACCTCACTTATCTTGGGTTTTCATGAGACACATGTGACTGCATTTAATATGTTCACTTTGAGGCACCTGTATGTCATTTCATAAAGCTACGGTGGCAGTGCATGACACATTTTCAATTATGTGGTACGAGGTGAAGGCCCATGGAGTAAAACCCTTTATGTATTCGAGATTTCTATCCACAGACTCGTGGTGCCACCGATTGGGAACCTTTCACCATTGATGAGCGTCATTTCCTTGCTGTGGCCAACAGTGTGAGCTTCACTCCACCTGCCAGTGGGTTGAGCGAGTACGTCATCAACTCAACCATCTACGAACTGGACTTGGCTCAACTTATGTTTGTCAAGTTCCAAGATATTCTGACATACAGGTAGAGGGCACCGAGTCACTGTGACGTGAAATTGTTATTTGTTTACCATCCATCCCGCGGGATGCTCACTGGAGTGTTTGCAATCACTTTTTGTATCTCAATGTTGACCATATGTTAAGCAAGTTGGGTCACCCGATTAAGATCGGGTTCTTCAGATTTGGTAATGCATCAAGAAGTTTGGTGTTGCCGAAGATCAAGTCATAAATAAGCAAAGCCATAAATACATTATAAACACAGTGGAAAGGAGGGAAACACACCAACAGCATGGTGAAGGGACACACCAGTGGGACACTTGGAGAGTGGAAGAAATACTCAGAAAAAAAAAAACGTCTGAGTCCAGAAATGGACCCAGGGATTTGGAAATGTAAAAGGAACAAACAAATTCATATACACTACTGTCAGACCCCACTAGTTGTAGTTTATAAAATGAGACATACTTCGACATTCGCAGCCCTGTGTTTCACGTCTTCGCAGTTTTTCGTGGGCGTATTTGCGTTTTTTTTCACGTGTGTATCCATGGCTTTTCACGGGATTTTTGATTTTTCCTCATTAATCACGATACCCCAGGAACCTATCCCCGTTTTCCCATTGAAACAATGCCGTTATTAGCGGATTCGCTATTCGCAGAATTTTCCAGTAAAGGAATGTATCCCCCGTGAAAAGCAGATACCAACAGTACTGTGCAAAAGTTTGTATTATTATCACTTTTGTAGTTCTGTTCCCCATGAAACATTTGTGGGCAGTTGGGAAATGTGAAATATGGGAAGTTAATAATTCAAATTACTGTGAAAGTCAATTTAATATCACAGTTACCTTTAAGTATGTCCTAACAAAATACACAATTTTGTGTCTGTCTGTCTGTCTGCTTGACTGCGATACATTCGGTCAATACTTATCCAATCTCAACCAAACTTGACAGGAGGACTAAGGGTCACATGATGGAGGTTGTTGCGACTTTATTTGCGCCCCCCCCCCCCCCCCCCCCCCCCACCCCTTCCACTTCCACAAGAGGGTTTTCTACCTTGGGTAAAATGTGTGTAAAGGTGTACAGATAGCTTATCATGGTGTTTTTCCAAGGCCGCTTCCAATAAAAAAAGTAACAAGAAAAAGAGCAATCAGAGTTTGCAGACCCTTGCCAAGACTTGTTTTGTTTGGTGTTTGTGTAATTTTGTGTGATGTTTGGTTACCGGTGTGTTACATAATTAATAACAGACATAACTAGAACTGCCACTTTATAACTGCTGACAGTGATGACCGGGTACCAAGACATACCGCTTTGATGCAACCCCGCTTTTATCGGACACCTGACCTTGGCCAATGATGTTTATTGTTATTCAATTGAATTCAAAATGGGATTAAAATAAATTAAATTAAAATCAAATGGAAGACCAAATACTGTGGGTACAGTACTGCATTGGAATCATCAGAAAGAACCTGAACAAGCAAAAAGCAAAGATGAAGTCATCATAAGGAACCTGGATAGGATTCACATTTCAGCTGCTGCTACTCAACCCTCAAACCCAACCAGCACAGCAAAGTGAGACTTATTCAAAAAAACAAAAATAAGAAAGAACCCAGATTCAAAAAATCAAATAATTCTGGCTGCCAGACCATGCGTCTGATCAGATTAAAATTTAAAACATATATTCCCCATCACTACGAGATCATAATTGTGAGGTTTCACATCGCTCGATTAAGCGGTTCAAGAGAAATGGTTTTTTAAGATTTTCCTTCAATCCAATATGGCAGCCAGACCATGTGACCTATCAATTATTTGTGAACACCCTGGTATCCCCAAGGCTTGGGGAACATTTGTGTGAAATTTCTCCTCGATCTGTCCAGCTGTTCTGAAGAGGATTTTTAAAGGTTTTAGGGTAAATCCAATATGGCTGCCAAACCATATGACCTATGACATTATAGGTGGGAAGGTTTTGTTCCTCATGGTTAGGCGGTCATAGCTATAAAGTTTTGCCTCAATCTGTTCAGCAGTTTCAGAGAAGATTTTTGAAGGTTTTCTTAAAATATATATATATATGGCTACCAAACCACATGACCGATGATGTCATCAATTTTTGTCGGTTGACGAATTTATCCCAGGATGACTTTCAAACATTTTCATACTGATCGGATATAACAATCTACATAAGCAATTATGATGTCATAATGAAGCCACCTATGACATCATACGAAAATCATCCTTATTCCCCAAGTGGAGCACTTGCCATATGACAAGTTTCAATTTTTTCCATGGTGCTGGGTTGAAGAAACACTGGTCTAAAGTTTTTCCTTTTTTCCAACATGGCTGTCATACCATGTGACCTATGACGTCATAATTATCATTAAAGCATTTGACATGAGTAGTCGCTCATATAGTGAGAAGTTCGTGTCAATCCAAGCAAGAAATTTTATGAATACATCAAGCTATATGCTGATGGTGTTCAGTGCAAGATTGAACAGGTGAGCAAGGCCTGCAAGAAGATCCCTTTGAATGAGCCTATTGACCTATTTAACATTCCAGCAAACTCCACCTTTGAGGATGACTATATAATTGGTGGGACTTGAGATCAGAATTTGGCGTGGGAGTGGTCTGACTGGAAGCCATCACGCTTGCTTGAGAGATGGGTTGGCATTTACACTGTGAAGGAGTGCTACCCTGTCCAAGAGCAGTGTGACCACTCCTTGGCTTTTTCACAAGATTTTGGCTATTCGTTGTTCACCTTGGCGTCTTGGTTTTCTATAGGATTTCTTGGCGTATAGGTTTTCTATTATCATCGCTTTTCCGAAACCTTGTGAATTCTTGGCTTTTTTCATTGGCTCACCTTGGCATTTATGAAAATGAGGAGTGGTCACACTGTCCAAGAGACCAATATCAAGAACTACAATGTCACATCATCGACTCATTTCTTCAATATCAAGCTGGGAATCAAGGATCCTTCGGTTTTGGTACCATCTTCCAGGTGTAAAGTGACAATTCTCATGAAATTTTCTCGTTGCCAAGATACTAAGACTTCTGGAATCTTCAAGTGATACTCTTTATTTGTCCACTGGTTGTTCGTCACTGTTCCATCACCATTCTCACAATCTCAACTAAACGTAAATGCTCTTTTCTGTAACACTTTTACTGCTGTTTAAAACACAATGCTCGAACAAGTTAAGCTTGTAATCCATTCTGTATCCATCTTCTCCACCCCATGCATTCTCTCCTGCCCCCTCCTATGTGTATACAAAAATATTAAAATTAAAAAATTAAAAATCCGACAGGCAGTTGCAGAGAAAAACCACTCACGTTCTACATGGACAAACAAACAGACCGACAGATAGACAGATAATAAGGTGCCAAGTGGTAGCCTGACAGGTATGACGAAAATCATGCAAATGATGTCATTGTCACCTTGACCTTTGACGTATATAGTCAAAAAACATTGACAGCCTCACTTTTGCCCTTCGGAGTCCTTTGGTAAAGTTTGACGAAGATAGGTAAAAGTAGGGTTTGGGCATCACAACCATCTCTTTTTGAAAGGAGTGTTTTTTATGGCCAAATTCACAATGATCACGAATCCGTTGAACTTTTTGACATAGGATGATGTCTTAGGTTGGTAAAATGCAAAAATTCAAATGGCGCCAAATTTACCCACTTTTCAGGTAAAATTGATATAATTATGGCTTACTAGGGCATGTAATATTATTAACATGCCCAAGTAAGCCATAATTATCAAATTTTACCTGAAAGGTGGGTATTTGGTGGCCATTTTGATTTTTTGCATTTTACCAACCTAAGACATCATCCTAGGTCCAAAATTTCAACGGATTCGTGATCAGCGTGAAAATGGCCATAAAAACACTCCTTTCACACACGGGGACAACAGAGAAAAAGTCGATGTGTGCCCAACCCTAGTAAAAGTGTTCACAAATTATCGCACTCACAGTAAATGCCGAGCCGAGCTGAGCCAAAACAAATGAGACAGACCCAAAACATGCCATGCCAAACAAAACATACCCAAATGTAATACCCTCTCCTCTAGTGACGGTCTAGTGACAAGAATGATAACATCATATTATTACAAAACAATATTAATACTAATAGTAACACAAAACAATATTAATAATAACAACTAATAATAGTATAATAATAGGATAATTAATACCAATAAATGAGATTAAAATGTAAAATAAATAAATAAGTCGAAAAATAATATAATTATCGTATAATAAATAATATAACGAATAATAGTATAATACTACAACAATATTAATACTAACTAATACCCCCCTCCCAAAGGGGTTTCTCCTCCTTGGACAAACGCCGTGTTAAAGTGTATAAATAGCTTATCGTGGATTTTTGTGGGGCACCACTACCGGAAGTAGAAAATATTAGAAACCACAAACATATATGATTACCTTTACCTTTTAAAACAAGGGGAGGGGAAGGCAGCGTGAAGGGAGGGGAAGGGAATGGAAGGCAGAGTGAGGTGAGGGGAAGGGAAGGGAAGGGTGATAAAATGCACCCAAACAGCAACATTTTCGTTTTAACTGTGGGCATGCATGCATGCTCACACCCCTATGGTCGGCTCACTCCAAATTTGATTCATCCATGCTACCCTATGGGAAGCAGTTGTAAATTCAAACTAAATCGTCAGTCCTTAACAGTCCCTTTAACAGAGGGGGAGGAGTTGGAAGGGAGAGGGAGAGAGAGGGAGGGGAGAGGAAAGGGGTGGAGTGGGAGGGAGAGGTAGGGAGAGGGAGGGGAGAGGAAAGGGTGGAGTGGAGGGAGAGGTATAGAGAGGGAGGGGAGAGGAAAGGGGGGGTGGAGTGAGAGGGAGAGTAGAGAGAGGGAGGGGAAAGGAAAGTGGGGGGGTGGAGTGAGAGGGAGAGGGAGGGGAGAGAAAGGGAGGGGAGGAGGAGAGGGGTCGGAGAGAGAAAAGGAGATGGGTCGGAGAGAGGGAGAGGGGTGGGAGAGAGAAGGATAGGGGAGGGAGAGAGAAGGATAGGGGTGGGAGAGAGAAGGATAGGGGTGGGAGAGAGCTTAAATATAATTCTGGAGCTTAAACTTTGTAATTCAGCTTAGTTTAAGAGATTCTAGAGATTATGGCATGTGCTGAAATGAAATTAAGCCTTGAACACTGGTGTCTCCGGGCGTTTGTAAGCATTGCCATGTATCTAGTGATTTGTAGATATGGGACATTTTCACAAAAGCGGGTCAGGTAACGGTAAAGAACAAACTCAAAAATAATCTTCTTTGATATTCTCGAAATAGTGCTTGAACCCCTTATAAGGCCTAGATAAATGTCCAAATTATGTCAGCAACGCGGATCACCATAAGGCCTCTGCACTGACTGGGCAATATATGCTTGATAAAAATTCTCGGACAGTCTTTACCGTTACCTGACCCGCTTTGTGTAAAATGTCCCATATGATGATCAGACATTCGATGATATGAGTGAGGAAAGTGAAAAAAAAAACTATCATTAATAAATTGCTGTGGCCTGTTTCAAGTCGAGGCATTGTTGAGCAGGCCAAACAAAAAAAATGGCGAATTAAGACCCCATCGTGGGGGAGCGAGATGTCCGAAGATGCGCATGATAAAGGATATAATTAAATCAGGCCATTAATTATTATCTTTGAAAAGGGGTGATTTAATTAACCCAAACACCCAGTTTTCACTCATGCACTGCCTTGGAGTTCCCTTTGCATGCATGCAAAGTGTCAGGCTGCTAGATTTGAAGGACACACACACACACACACACACACTCAAGCACTGACACATTGTGGGAAAACTATTATAGTGTGTGTGTGTGTGTGTGTGTGTGTGTGTGTGTGTGTGTGTGTGTGCCACCAGACATAGTGTTCACTAGCAGTGAGGGCTGGGCCCAAGGTGCGAGAGAGGTCTTGGGAAAGGGAGATCCACCGCAAAAGGAGAGCGTGATTGCTGCTTGTCCAGGCATTTTAATAACCTCCTTTGAGGGAGGTGCTTCAGCCCCCTTGCCACACATTTATTGCGCCACGCTGCGGATAGAAAGGGACCCTCACCTTGTGCAGCCTCGTGGCCTCCCATGTGGGTTTCCTACTTGGGCCAAATGGAATCCTGGTGCTGCTCAAGAAATTGAATGCTAATTTCTGTTCTCCAAATAGCTAGTTGCTTCGTTATGATATCTGCTGTCCAAATAGCTCGTCGTTTAGTTGTGTTATATGTTGCCCAAAAAGCTCGTTGCATAGTTGCAAGTCCATATGGATGAAAATTGAGTGAATCGGCCAAGGGAGTGCAGGACTGATTCATTTCCTACAGAGCAAAACATGTCCATCAGTCCTGGTTATCTGGCACGTTATTAGAAATAGAGCAACGGCAGGCTGGGGAGCAGAAGATCTTTCAATTCGAGCTCAAACGAATGGCAAAGCCCTAATGATCTGTTTGGGAACACGGCATCTTTGTTACCCGAGGTCAAGCCGAAATGGCTTTGGCAGTCCCTCGATAAACATATCCCCAGGCCCCAGCTTGGCACATTTGCTCTTTGCACCTGAATCGCAATTTGATGGAGAATGGTCCTGACAGGACACACGCTCGGGGTGCATTTTCACAGCGTGGTGGGTCAATAGCTGTGGCACCAGACACACAGGAAGGCCATTTGCTTTTGCAATGGAAGTCACCTTTGGAAACAATAGTACATCGCATCCTGACGAAAGCAGGAGATTTGGAACATGCATCATCCCTGTTGTCAAGGGAGATATAAAATCTTTTTGCTATGCTGCAGAATCATGCACAGACTAATGTACTCTCCTGCTGTCCAACGTAACGGCACCTTTTTCTGTCTGTACATAGTGCCACAGACTGGGAATTTTTCACAGTTGGAGATGACAGCTTTCTTATTGTTGCCAACTCCTTTGACGGGTCAAGCAACATGGTGGACAGCATAATTTACAGGTATGAGCGTTTTCTGGTCAATTTCCCTATCTACTGATGTTTTGAGATGGTTGCAACTTGAGGGGTCATGGCTGTTTTCTCACTCCTAATCTATGTCAACCTAACTTGTGGGTGCTTTGTGAGTAAGCAAAACCAGCATATCCACCCCAATCCACAATTTATTTATTCGTATGCAGCCTATGGCTGCTTGACTGCATCATTTTCTGGGGGCGTGGCTGTGCCGCTAATGCAGTGCCCCTGTTACCAATAAGCTGGTGCTCATTTTTCTGGCCTTAGAAGGATGACAGGCTGAGTAAACCCACCTGGTGTTAATTTAATAATTCAACGACGACGACAAGGGCTTGAACCCAAGACCCTAAGATCATAAGCCAGCCACCTTAACCATTAAGCCAACACCAGGCTTAATCCACAATTGATTTCCATTAATGGATTTTCAAGTTCCACAAATGCTGTTAGTGATAAACCTCAAAAAGAGGCGAAATCAGCAAATGATGATAGAACCACACCACTGAACGATGAATGATGGTAGAACCACACCACTGAACGATGAATGATGGTAGAACCACACCATTGAATGAAAAGAGCAGATTTGAGGTTAATGCCTGTGACAGGGTCTGCCTGCATAGGGATTGCTGTGCCCGATCTCGATCTTATCCCTTATCCCCACGACTCTGGGTGAAATATAAGGCACCCCATATATAAGGTACCCCACCAAGCTTTCTATATAGGTCCCATTATGCTCTTGCTTTTCTCAGGGATACGTACATGTTTGGAAAAAAAATTTGCACACAGTTCAAAATCTTGGTTTGGTAGCAAAATGAAGCACAATTGTGATCTCAGCCACATGGTTGAGCTTCGGACAAGGAGATAATAGACAAATCAACCTGTTTATGAAATTTGAGTTTGGGATTCTACCATCTTGAACCCTGTACTCAGATCGAATACCAACCAGGCCAGTCTGAAGTGAGATGAGAAATATGGTTGTAGATGAGTAACAGTGTTGGAATAAGCTCATGTAGTTTGAGTCACTTATTATGGGAGTCAAATGAGGGCATCAGGTGGGGTAGAGGGAGGGGTGAGGGGCAGAGCAAGATGAAGGAGTGAGCTGATTGCTGCCAAGATTGTAGTGGTTAATTGTGTCGTGATTACGAAACTCTCATGTGTTTTTTTCTATGACATGCTTTTATAGATGGCAGGGCTACGAACGATTCGTACCGGTCCATCACCTTCCGACAACCGCCTGTGCAGACTGGGAGAAAGTCGACGTTGGTGAAGAATCCTTCCTGCTCTTCGCGAATGCAAAATCGAAATCCTCCAGCGTACTGAGGCTCAAAGTGGCATGAGATGTGCCACGAACGTCTCATGCTTGATGACATCTTGAACAAGCAAAATGATCTTTGAGGCCACATTGATGGTTTGTGTACTTGGACGCATTGCGAGAAAATCGATCATATTTAAGGCAAGATAATTGTGGGAACAATTAATTAATACTTTCTGATACATCAGTTGACTTAGACTGACGGTTATTGGGATATACCAATTATAGTACATTTTCTACTCACTATCAAAGACGCCGTCCTTACAGATGGGTTAATTACTTAGTTCCCCAACCTCGCTCTGTGTATTTTATTATGATTAGTAATACTGACTCTTCCACCAGGTGGTGCTATACGATACACATTTACAGAGAGAGAATTGGGGTTGTCCAACCACGCTGAACCCCTGTGACGAGGATTTTCCTTTTTAACCCCTAAAACTTTCTCTGGAACAACCACCAGTTTCCAACTCATTCCATCCATCGGTTCAGGAATGCATCTCGTCATATAGATGTCAAACACAATTCAAACAGACACTTCACAACTTATATATACAGGGTGTCCCAGAATAATGTTGGCACAATTTGTCAAGTAATATATCATATTTTAACCCGAGAACACTAACGCGTTTCACGAGTAACTTTATCCGTAACACAGGGTTTGACGTAACCGAAAATGAAAAAATTAAAAAAAACAATATTTCCAATTACTATTTAAGTTAAAAAATATATCAGTTTGTAAATAACGATTGAAGGCACATTCCAAGATTATTTATCGGCATTATCTGTATCTTAGCTGCACTCATTGCAGGTAGGGTAGTAATGGCGAGGGCACACTGGTCGATTGCAGTTTAGACACCTGAATCTTGTCTTCCTGTCTGTGCCCCGAGGACATGATGCACACCTCACCATACTGGCACTACTCTCTGCTGCTACTCCTGTTGGTGACTCCACAGTAGTGGTAGGGAGGTTGCCCACACTGGAGATGGCATTCTTCAGGGAACCGGACAATAGTGAAGAAGTGAGTCTCTCCTTTGCCCACGACCTGATCAGTGACATTGTTAGCTCCTGCATATATTTTCTCCTTGGCATTTGCACTCCGCCTTTGTCCTTTGTGCTTGCCGAATGAATAATCCAGGAATTCAGTGTACTGACATTGATAATTCCGTAAAAGAAACAAAGTGGCCATCTTGTTTTTTTTGGCTACATGAGCATAGGGAGCACATCTGGTCGGATGCATCAACTCCCCCTTTTGTATGATTATAACATTCAATCATTTCAAGCTTGCCAGATGCTCCAATGCTTGGGTGAGTGTGCATAGATGAAAGGAGTAGCACCGGCTTCTTACTTTGCTCCCTTTGTCGCTGGTGTATAAGAAACCAGTCATTTCTTTACTGAAGCAAAATGCACTGGATCCAGGCTGGTGACCAGCTTTGGCAATCATCTCCTTGGGAATCTGTGGTTTGTTGGCTTTCACTGTGCCAACGAGGGTCAGCCCACAGTTCAGTAACAGGTGGTTGATTAGAAGTACAGAGGTTAACCAATTATCAGTCATAAAACTTCTATTACTGTGATGGTATTTCTTGGTTAGTTCTCTGGTGAAGTCATGTCTAAGTCTCTGATTCACTGGTGGAGTTGTAGATTTGCCTAGGTACAGAATTCCAGCCAGTAGGTATTTGCTATCAACATCATTAGCTAATACCAACTTGAACCCATATTTTGCAGGTTTATTGGGAATATACATGTGAAATGGGCATCTTCCCCAAAAAGCAAGCAGTTGTTCATCAACAGTAATGCTGTCCCCAGGAACATAATACTCAGCACACTTGCCAATAAAACTATCCCATACTGTTGTAATGGGAGCCAATTTGTTTGTTTGAGGGTCATCAAACTGTACACAGATTAGCAGGAAAGAAAACTGAGACTCAGCAACAACTGAGCCTCAAGCTGAGACTCAAGCAGTCTGAGAAAACTGAGACTCATGCAGGGTGAAAACTGAAACTGAGACTTTATCGTTTGCTACACGATAAACAGCAACACCCCAACCGGGGTTCCACATCTCCTTTGTTTATCGATGATTATCTCTCCGGCAGCCACTGAAGATGAGAATTCCCAGTATGGCACGTACCTCTGCTGGTGTTGTCCTCTGTACAGTAGCACTCATCTTTTGGTACTTGGCAGCTTCAGCATCTGTACGAATGTTGATCCATATCACTATTTCATTTATTATTCTGTCACCAACGAATAATGAGTACTTGTCTGGAGTATTTACTTTCCTTGCCTCGGTTGTCGGCCCCAGGGTATATGCAGGCATGATATTTGTCATTTTTGTTCTTGCTGTCAGTGCTGAATGTGGCTTACAACTGCACAGAAAACCAGAAGTACTGCGAAGAGTTGGTGTTGGGGGACTCATCATCATCATCATCACGTCGCCTTCTCCGTCCCCTATGACCAGCTTGAGGGGCAGCTGGTGTAGCAGGGGCAGCAGGTGTTGTTGCAGGGGCTTGGAGTGGTTGCTGTGGCAGCAGGAGTAGTAGCAGTGTCAGCAGGGTCAGCACGACGCATAGCAGGGGCACCACGTGCATGCTTCCTGGGATGAGGTCGAGCTGAAGTACTCGTCTTCACTCTCACTCTCACTTGGCTCTGGTACATATTCTTTACCATCCTCTCTATCGTACTTGACGTCTGCTTCAACAATATCCTCCTCCTCTTCATCACTGCTACTTTTGTTCATCATTTCTTCCAGTTCATGCTGATACATGTATTTCACACTCTTCTTTGACATCTTGTATTATTTTCAAGTTCTGGTCTCTGCACAAGTTGTTATGTGAAGGAATATATCACTTCCTGAAAAAATAAATAAATCACAAATTGTAAACACCGTATATAAAGTTCGGCACTATATTCCATACTACCCCTTTATGCACTAATTTGGGGTAGAAGATGCCCAGACCACGCTATACAACAAAAACCACGAAAGAGAGCAGAGTAACTTACCCTTCTTCAGTGATGTCTGCTCATGCACTGAAGGTATACGGAGTCCCAGGCTCTGACTCACGGGGTAACCTAGTGGAGCATCGAGCTGTTCACTTTGTGCGAGTACCTCATTCCCCACATTGGTGGACATCTCGATAATAAAGAAAACACGCATGTAATTTAGCACAAACAAGGCCTACTCACCTGATTTATTATTGCAAATAATCAAGGTAACCACCGTTGACATCTAGCCACTGTTGACAGCGGCGAACAACTGAGTGACAAACTTCAACAAAAAATTCTGCTGAAATATTGCTCGATTCTGTGCCTCAGTTCTCTGCATGTAGCTGGTATCCTGCTGTACACCACATCCTTCAGGTAACCCACAGAGTGTAGCTGGATACCCTTTGTGAACACTCCTTCGAGCCATCGCAGGTATAATATTTGTAGGTACTAACATACAAAATATTACTTGATGAAGTGTGCCAACATTATTCTTGGACATCTTGTAATATGTTTATCATAGGAAATATACCCAAACTAATCAAAACTATTTATGATGAAGTATAAAAAGAAGTATATTTCGGTGTAAACAATGTTAAATCACTATCTTGGCAAAACTTTACATCCTACACACTTAGTTTAAAAAAATATATTTCTAGTCCAGGAGCCAGGAGTCATTTATTTGCTGGAAATGACCGAGTGTGTGGTTGTTATTTTTGGATAGATATATTATCAGGCATGCCAAAATCCAATGGCTTAAGGTTCAACAGTGGTGGGTTGGAGTTTGAGGATCATTCAGAATTTTGAAGTCTGGGTCGCAGCTTATTCTTATGAATATTTATAATTTGTTGAATTACTCCATTCATTTAATACTTCAATACTGTTCTCTCATTTATTTTCTTTTTCGTTTGCCAGGTAGCTGAACCATGCCTGACCTACGATGTATCTGCGTTAACGAACCAACATTGTCCGTCAATAAATGAATCTGTCAAGAAATTCAGTGACAGCTCTTCGGCCGAAGTACAGATTGCAGCAAGGTCAAGAAAACTGTGGCCACAATCCAATTTGTCGAAATACTCTCTGAATATGTGCAAATCTACCTGAACAGTATGGTGATTCGCACATGCTGCAGTAATTTCACCGCCATTGCAGGCAATCAATATGTCAAGGACCCCAGTGCTCTGAGGAAACAGCTCCTCAAAATGCTTTCTTACGAAGTGAAGTCAAACTGTATTCATCAACTAACACTGGGATTTTTCCCCAACGTATGCATTTTCTGAAACAAACTTCTGAAGACAAGGAAGGGAAAAGAACTTCCTTTGGGTTCCTGTGAATATGATTCGCCTGATTTCAATGTAAAGGAAGCAGCCCAGATTCTGAATGATCATGAGATGTTGGTGAAAGTTGGTGATGGTGACACAGGTTTTCATTCAAAAGAGGTGAAATATCACCATGAATGTCAAAGAGAATACCTCAACAGAGTTTGCACAGCAAGTACATCAGGGTAAAGCCAATAATCCCAAACAAAGCATCCAGCATCTCAGTCTTTAATACCATATGTTCAATCATCATTGGTTGATAACATCTGTTCCGAACATCTTACCTCTCTTCAACGCCGTGACTGCACGGAACTCGAGACATTAGCAAATCAGTCGAATGTCATTGTATCACAAACAACTGTGAACGTGCTGGGAGAACAAATCTTCAATAACCTTGAAGGGTCAATGTCTGTGGACAAAGTAAAACAAACAAGGGTTGGTAATATACAATACACGATGTCCAAAGGATAGAGCATTAGGGCAAAGCTGTCGACTGCAGTTCATCCGAAGAGTATGCCATCAGAAAGGCAGTACTTATCTTACAGCGATCGGTTTCAGACCTGATGAAGGGTATACCACATCTACCTAACTTACTGACCACAGCAGACTTCGGAAAGGGACAAGCAAATCCACCAATGATGCTCACCACATTGTTTGAGGTCCTATACGGTGGATATACTAAAGAGGGTAGATCTATCAGATTGTGTTCGAAGGCATGTAAGCTCAGCAGCACAAGCTGGTCTGTATGCAATTTCAAAAGGTCTACTGAAGTCCACTAAGAAAGTAAAAATGAATGCGTTTCACAATTCAACCTGGCATTCCGCGAAGTCGCGATATGACAAATTCTAGGGTACCCACACTTCAAGTCCTTAAACTCCAAACCACCACTGTTGAACCTCAAGCCGTGGGTTTGTGGAATTCCTGATAATATATCTATCCAAAAATAACAACCACACACTTGGTCATTTCCAGCAAAAACATGACCAATGGCTCCTAGACTATTATATCCATGCACAATTAGTTAAAACTTTACGATCTTCAACCATCAGTTTATCGATTTGGCTTCAGCAAATTACTCATGAAACGGATGTGCAAACCAAGCAAGCAATGTGCAGCACTGAGAAAGAACATCTAAACCAAGCAAGCAATGTGCAGCACTGAGAGAGACCATCTAAACCAAGCAGGCAAGGTG
>CM068956.1:98815646-98838048 GCA_035128595.1 Eptatretus atami | reverse complement strand
AACAAGAATGTGAAAGTCCAATGAGTGGCCCAGCCAAAGCCCAGACTTGAATCCCATTGAGAATCTGTGGAAAGACTTGAGGATTTCTGTTCACTTGATGCTCCCCAATCCAACTTGACAAAGCTTGAGAAAATTTGCAAGGAAGAATGGGAGAAAATCCCCAAATTCAGATGTGCAAAGCTGATACAGACATACCCAAAAAGACTTGATGCTGTAATTGCTGCCAAAGGCGCTTCTACAAAGTAATGAGTCAAGGGGTTGAATACTTATTGAAGCAAAACATTTCAGCTTTTCATTTTGAATTAATTTGTAAAAAATTCTCAAAACATGTTTTCACTTTGTCATTTTGGGGTATTTTGTGTAGATTCATAACAAAAACTTTAAATTTAATCCATTTTAAATTCAGGCCGGAACACAACAAACATGTCACAAAAGTCGAGGGGGTGTGAATACTTTTTGAAGGCACTTTACATAAAACCGTTCACTGTGTCTCATGCTTAATTATTTTGAACCTTGTTAATGCATTCCGCCTCTGCATCGCAACAGTTGCATGCACCAGTGCATGGCAGCTTTGCCTTTCTGCATTTACATCTATCTCATCATTCTACATCCCATCTTGCATCTATAGGATAAATATTACTTTGATGCATGCATCATGCATGAGGGAAAGTGACAAATGCTCATTTACTCATTGTTCATCTTCCTGTTTCCATCCTATAGCACTTGGTGAAGGAAGCACAGGTTTAAGATGATATGCTCGTCTCCAAACCATGGACTGGTATAGTGTGCTCTTTGTACCGTATATGATAATGCAGGGTATTACTTGTCAAGGGAGGAGCTTCTGCTGAACAGCCCTTTGTAAAGAGACTCACTTTCATGCTATCAGTACTCTCGACATCAGATATGCCATATATGATATACCTTACAAACAAGAGTCTCTGCAGTCTGTTTCCTGGGTAAAAATAGCAAGACCCAAACCTTTCAAGAGTTCATGATTTTCAAACACTTTCCATTCTGTTTTCTTGCTGTGACCTACTCTGAATGACGTGGGATCACAACCCATTAAAGCATGAAAGAGGATGAGAGTATTCATCATTGTGTTGCTTAAACCCTGATGAATTGTATGAAATGAAATGATTTGTTGCTTTTTTGTTGTTCCAGCCTTCATCCACAGTGAATTAGAGTTGATCTTTTCATAGTGGACAAGCAAAGGTATGAGCGCATCTGTGTCACGTGCTGAGACCAAAATGCAATCACCAGTACGCTTGATTGAGTGAATGACAATTCTGGTGTTGGCCTTTTCATGATTGGCCTTAAGCTGGCTGACATCCTCTCTTGGATTGATACACTGCATATCCTCTTCATTCTTGAAACCACCAGCCACAATTATTGTCTGATCAGGGGGTGCTCTTTGTAAAGGTTGAGTGGGTAAAAAAAAATCAATACAACTATTGTCCTCAGATAGAAAGTCTGAAAATTATGTCTGTGTTTCTTGTTTTGTTTTCTTCTTCTTGGGTATCTTACTTCTACCTCCTCAACATTATCCTATTTCTTTTCCTCACCAAGAAATCAACACAAACAAACAAAAAATATAGATTTTTCACTCCGGAACAATTGTCATTTCTACTTGACTTTCCTTCTGCTTCTGGTTGTACATTTTACCCCTGTCCCCCCTCTTTTCTCAATATCTCCAAACTGAATCTATATTAAATATAAATGCTCCTTCTTCCTTCCCCTGCACCCCACACACTCAAACCTTCACCCACACCCCACACACTCAAACCTCCACCAGCACCCCACACATTCAAATCCTTCTTCCTTCCCCCACACCCCACACATTCAAACCTCCACCGCACCCCACACATTCAAACTTTCCCCCACACCACACACAGTTAAACCTTCCCCCACACTCCACACAATCACTCCAAATATATTTTGCCGACCTCCCCCACCATCCGCCCCCAAGCACCATCCCCCCATTCCCCCATCCCCCCACAAGTTCATCACCTCCACTAATCCACAATCACCCCCACTAACCCACCCACCATTCCCCCTTCCCTCACCCTAGAGAAACAGGCATGGTCAAAGATGCCAGTGCCTCTGCAGCGATGTGGTGGTGAGGTGCGCAAAATGCGCCGATCCACACTAGTAGGACCAATTGCTGTAACAATAAAGGTTCTGTTGAACCTTTACATCATCCCATCAGATGGTGGCCTTCGTGGGGTTGTCCGGGTTTTTTTTTCTAATTGCTAAGAAACTAAGATTGCTAAGATTGCAATTAGAAATATATCTGTCGCACATAGCATGATACTTGTAAAATCCAAATAAACAATGGTTGCCATAGAAACAGCAATTTGGTAATTTCGAAAATTTGATCTATCAAATGTTTTACATGATGGAATGTTGTGCATAACAAATTTGGTTGAAACATTTTCTAATTGTGGGCTCCCAGGTGTTTTAAAATTTTAGGCTAAATTTGTACATATGTGCTTCTTTTGGATGGCATTGGCCATGACCTTTGACAAATTTTGACCTGATTTTATACACATACCAGCATAGATCGTCTCACTACGCTCGCCTCTCCACATGTCGTTGCAGAGATGATTGTCACAGATTTGCTGTGTTGGCATGATTTACACCAATCACAATACAAACATTTATTATGCACAAATTTATTTGTAATATTGGTGATTATTATATTTATTTGAAATTTATTTGTGATATAAGAAGGTCCAAGTGGTCAAAATGGTCAAGGGTCTAAGCTGTCTAATCTGTCTGAGGGTGTAAGGGGTCTGAATGGTGTTAAGGATTAAGTGGTCTAAAGGGTATTTGGGGTTTTTTGGATCTTCGGGGTCTTTTGGGGTCCTTGGGGTCTTTAGGGGTCTTGGGGAATTAACGTTCAAAAGGACGTGATTAGTAGGAATATTGTCTTCACGGCTTCCTGGGCTGACTCACGGCTTCACCACCTCACTGCCTCACCACCTCACCGTACTTTTTGTTTTAAAATACATATAGATACTACACGTGTACAAATAAACTGTGTAAGTTTCAATTTGATATCTATCTTGAAAAATTCCTGGTTTGATAATAATAAAATTACCAAAAAAAATCCCATTTGATTATAATGGGGGTGAAATTGCTGTCATGGACACTGTTTTCTCTTTGCCACTAACCAAGATGAGCAGAACCTCAAAAACAAAAGAGAGAAAATTAATTAATCAGTTCTAGCCTGTGCCCTCTCAGCTTTGCACTGAGGTAGTTTACCAATGGGGGGCCTTTTGATTAGGGCTGGTGACCCTCAAGTGTTACTGCAGAAGGCCCTCAGACAGAAGGTCTAAAGGTACTTAGGGGTCAAAGGGTCTTAAAGGTGTAAAGGTTTCAAGGATATTGTCACGGTACTGGCGGTTCAGGTTAAACCCCCCGACTCCAAAATGTGGTGACGGGCGGTTAACATCACCAGCCTGGATAGCTGAGTGGTTTTCCTTCGGAGGTGGACACGTTGGTTCTCGGAGATTATAACGCGTGCAGGAGGGTGGGGCACGGCACTGGCAGAGCGACAGAGACAAGGGGAAGCACAGCACAGGGGGGGTTAATACTGGAAACCTACAACACATACACCAACACAGCAACTTAAAATAAACGCGGATTTAATGAAAATAGACAAATATTTACAAAGGACAATAATCCAGAATGTAATAATATATGAGGTAAACTAAAGTCTAAGTCGAGGCGCCTCAACACACAGACTTAAATACGGACAAGGGGAAAACGAAACAAAAGAAAATCCTTCCTTTATTCTGGCACTTAGCTTGGTCCAGAGATGGTCTTTATGGAACTTGGAATTGAGACGCTTCATCCTGCATGTGTAGATGCGCCCCAAAAATGGTGCCAAGCCGCTCTCTCACAGCAGAAAAAAGGTACGTCAGGCAATTCGTGAGCGGTAGTCAACACCAAGGCTTAGAGACCCCATGCAGCTTCTTCGTGCATCGATCGCCCTCACCGACCCACTGCTTCTCAGAATGGCATAGTCCCCTTTGGTGACATCCACGAGGCGTCGGAGCCCGTCTCTCTTAACCCAACCAAGAACCAATGGCCAGTGTCTTGCTCAGTACGCGAGCCAATTCGCCTCAGCATGAATACGAGAATTGTGCTGTCCTCTTCACGCGTCGAAGGAAAGCCAGTCATAAAGCCCTGTTCTTACAGGCCATCTCCTCAATCTGCTCTCTCTCGACCGCGTGCATCCCTTACGCCGAACCGAACCAACCAAGCCAACCACCTCGCTTCTCTATCTCTCCTGATATCACACCGAACAAGCGTTCCACCTCCTGGGCATGGCTTGCTCGAACAACCGTTCCACCTCCAGGGCGTGGCTTGCTCGCACGAAACCCGGGAAGGCGGGGCCTCTGCCTGCTCGGCACGCCTGACTCGCTTGTAAATGCAAAAACGTAGGAATAGGTCACGGGGGAAATTACAGACTCGGGGAACTTATCCTTAATCCCTATCTAATTAACACGGCACCAACCCCCCGTGTGGTGACACGTAACACTTCAGCTCACAGTTTCCCTGCTTAATTGCATCGAGAGGTCTCCTACATATCCATGGACCAAACAACTCTATTCAATCATAACTTTCCTATGAAATTCCTCTATCTACCCCTACAACCATAACAATATAAATTATAAAGGGTCTAAAAGGTGTAAGGGCTCTAAAGGTCTACATGTCCAAAAGGTATGTTTCAATAGTCCATAATTAATAGGCGTCGTCAAGGTCCAATAATAAGTAATTAAGAGACAAACTCACGGTCCAACTCCAGTTCAAACAGTACGTGAATGATAGACATAGCAGGATACCCGTCTCCAACAGATTCTTAGATGTCTCACCTCAAATGAGCAATTTTGGAGTGAGCATTGGTAGAAACGTGAACTCACCTTAAAGTGATGATGTGGACCATGACACGTGGTGGTACCATACATGTTGACCATATAAACAATGGCGGTCCACTCTGAAGAACAACTATCGCTTTCTGATTCAAATTGGCAAATACACTACCATTTCAATTCAGATCGTTTTGTGAATGGTATCATGCACAGCTTCAACATTTTGTCGACAAAATGACACTGGCAACATCAGAGTATATGTAAAGATTAAGATGCTCTGATTACCTCCACAACATCATGTGAGAACACCCCAACTCGGTATTAAGGTATCAGATGTCTGCATGTATAAGGTATTAAGGTAAAAGATGCACCCGAGTAGTTGTTTGCAGTGTGTGTGTGTGTGTGTGTGTGTGTGTGTGTGTGTGTGTGTGTGTGTTTGTTTCATATTTTTTCATCTTTCTACTCCAGCTAGAAGGAACTAAATATTTATATCAGCGAGTCAGTGAGTGAGTTGAGATGCGAACCCAGGCTAGACGGCTCAGATGGGAGTGGACGATGTGCTAGTTCCTGCATGCAGGTTTGTGTACGACCTGCTCATGACTGCACCAAGTGAGACAGGTACAAAGTAGGTGAAAAGCAGGTATACAATTAATACATATATGATACATACATGGCAAGTTGAAGGCGACAAAAAACAGGTTGGTAGGAATTGAAAATGTTTTTTTTTTTTAACCCTTTGTGTGCTGAGGTTGCAGATTTACGATGAGATAAAGAAATTGAAACAAATTTTTTTTGTTTTAATTTTGGTTATTCGTATAGCTTGACACCCAAGTTGTGTTTTTTTGCAAATACCACTTGAAATTCACAGCTCTATGTAAACAAGCTCGAATGAGCTAAGATCGTCGTCCTCTTAATGATGACGTCATAAAAACGAATATGACGTCATTGTGATGTATCAGGTTTGCGATAAATTATTTGTGCTAATGCCCGGCTTGATTCCCGCAAAGAAAATTCAAAAAGTTTGCCTAGTTTCGGAGATAATTTTTTAGGCGATTTCCATTAGCGGAGATATTTTTGACGTCATAACTTTTTCTCTAGAGGACTTTCAAAATCGGGGAAATGTTTTGGGAAAATTTTTATAATATGTTTTTTTTGTTGTTTTATTAATTTTTTTTATATTTTTTTTTTTTTGGTTTTGGTTACTGTCTGCGCAGGGTATTTTTACATATATACGCAAGTTTCAGGAAGTTTCGATGAATACTGTAGACTGTGAACAAAAAAGTCCACAAGAACAACAACGTGAGTAAGACTTAGAGATCCTCCACGAGGATCTAAAAATAAATTAAGCAACAGGGAACCATGTGGCCGTAAACAATGCAGCACACAAAGGGTTAACCAAACGTGGTAAAAACGCTGTTTAATATTTTGACTAATTCGGATTGATAAGAAGGTTTCAAGTACGACAACATACAGTACATACATAACATTTATCAACCAAAGAACATTTCTCAAAGCTTTATTGACTTTTTTCCTTTCCAGTTGTCGCCTGTGACGCGCGTGTGACGTCACATTTACTGCAAACAGCATCCCCACAATAAATGAGCAGTGTTGCCTGGTTTATAGAGACCAAGTGATGATAAATGGTGATGAATGCCATGTGATGATCTTGGCAAATCTTCATCATAAAACTTTGACAAATGTTCATTCATTCACAAGTATCAAAACCACATCATGGTATCCCATTTCATTCATGTTTTTATTACGGTTTGAATTTGGAACGGTAATTTGTGGACACCCTGTATACAAAGGAAAACAATCCGAATCGAATCTTACCAGTCAAAACACTCGAAAGTACCGAAAGATATCACAGTAAGAAGTCGAAGAGCGAATTGGAAAGCAAATATGCTCACAGATTGATTCGGGGTGACGACAAATGGTAAACGAGAGGAAGTGACAATGGGTGCAGATGAGGATTGAAGGAATTGGTTGGTTGGGTAAAACTCATGACGTCATCCAGCCAAGAGAGTCAGACTAGAGCGGTGTCTTTCATATCGGATGGAGATCACAACAGATCTGTCACTCTGTGTATGAATCCATGAGTGCAATGGAAGCTCAACATTACGTTTTTGAAATTGTTCCTACTTTCCATCCAATAGGTCTTTTAACGATACTAAAACGGGTCAAACCCGCAAAATACGGGTCACTTGCCATATATGCCGCCCATTCAAATGTGTACACAATGATACGCTCATAAACGGCTATAGAGTGAAGTCAGAAGCATTTAAAAGCCATAACTTTTATATACTATATATACATATAACATATAGTGTTCGTGAGTTTTTGAGTCAAGCGACTGAAATCGCAGGAAGTTTTTTTTTTTGTATACATAGTCGAAGCTCATGGAAGAGCTAGTATTAGTACACTGAATGGATCAGGACACAACAGGACAAAAGTAACAATTGAGAGGGGGGGACAACCAACAGCAGAGTTGAAGGCCAAGATAGAGGGATACTTGGACAAACAATGGGTGTGGGGAGAAATGGGGGACAGGAGACGATGCATAGGATGGACAAGATGGATATTGAAGGAAACTCTCGAGAGAGCAAACTGGATATTTGGAAGGACGATGGTTATCGAGGGTAGAAAACATCATGTTTTGGATTGTGAACAGCTGTCTTGAAGACCTGGAGGAAAGAATGAGATTGAAGAGAATATGGAAGTTGGATATACAGGCAGGAGAAAAGAGGAATAAATGAGTGGACGTGAGCAGTTTCGCTGCCAACAGGACATGCTTGAATCACATTGAGCTTTTGTGAAGAAGTAAATTTTTGGCTTATACGATTTACATACTAGCAAGGACCCATGGAAATTCCACTAAATGCAAAATGTGACTTCAAGCCCTCAACTCCCCCCGCACCCCTCTCACACATCCCAAGTCCTCAACGTCCACCTCCCAAAAGCAAGTTCTCACCTAACCTCTCTCAACAATAAGGCATCAATCCTATCCCAACTCCAAGCCTTCGAACAACCTCCCCACCCATCATGGTCATCTGTCTTGTACATACATCACCAACTAATAATACATCCATCTCTGGCATTGGTGCCCTCTCTGTTCAGCTTGAATGTCCTAAAGCTGTTCTTAGCTCATTTCCCCTTTGGCAGTGCTGTTCCCTCTCTGTTTTCTGCTCTCACGGCATCAACCTGGCTCATTCCTGCTTAGCGATGCTGTTCCTTCCCTCTGTTTTTCGCTCTCATGGCATCAACCTGCTCTTGGCTCATTCTGGCTCGGCGCTGCTGATGCCGTTATCTGTCTTCAGTTCTTCTTTACTCTTGTTGTTCCTCCCTGAGGAACACACGGTGCCTCTGAAGTCGCTCTCTAGTCTCTTCTCGGTCAGCCTCACTTTCTTCTTCTGTCCTGACGTGTCACCCATGCTGATGATCTGTCCTGGAAGATTTGATTGTGATTTGTCGTGGTTGGGTGTCACCCTCTGCACTCATGTTTTGGGTGATTCCATTGAAAAGAAAAAAAAATGGTGGTAAATTGGTGGTCCGGCAAGAATAAAAGCAGTGAGGATCTCACGATATTGCATCATCAATATTGCGATCTGGCAATTTTCACGATATGCCTCGGCGTGATACACACACACACACACACACACACACACACACACACACACGCACACACACACACACACGGAAGTTACAGGCTCAAAAACAGTTATTGTGTCATTTTGAAACACTCGGAAATGCGCCACACAAAGTTATGGTTGAAATTGTACACTGCCCCCACTTAAAAATCGTTCTTATATAACACTGCCCCCCACTTCCCCTTTATTCCCATTCTTCCAAGCAAAAGGACAAATTATTGTATCGTCATTACATATGTCTTCAGTGGAATATATTAACTCCTTTAGTGATTTAGTGAATATCAACATTAGTGATTTCATGGAAAGCACAATCAAAATAATTGCCTCATTGAAATTTTGGAACATTTCACTGTTTATGCCCTTTGTGATGTCACAGAAAGCACAATCAAAATGATATGTGGAAAAGATATGTGACAATCAACGACACTAAACTAATGATCTTGCTGACGCAAATACTCGGCCAAAGAGCCTTTCATGACATGGGTTTAAGCTCTGCTTGAGAGAATGCCAATCCTCTCCACACTTCAAGCCTTCAAACCCCCTCCCCACCCATCATGGTCACCTGTATATCTCACAATCCACTGAGATATGCGGAAAACGAAAGTATATGTGACAATAAACGACCCAAAACCAATGATCTTCTTCCTGATGCAAATGTACCGTGTGCACATCACTAAAAGTAAATAATTGACCTTGGACAAATTTCAAACGTCCGTACAGTACATCACGTCGTACCGTGTTTTTTTTTTCTTCTTTTCTCTGTAACCGCATATCTGATCGACATAAAATTTTCACCACCGGTGTGACGACACAATTAGAATGTTTTAATGATAATTATGACATCATAGGTCACGTGGTGTGGCAGCCACGTTGGAAAAAAAGGAAATACTTTGGACCTCTATCTCTGAAACCGCTACATCGAAAAAATTGAAACTTGGCACATGTGAAGTACTCCCCATTGGAAACAAGTGATTTTTTTTTTTGTTTGATGATGTTATAGATGGCTTCGTTACAACGTCATAATTGCATACATCGAAAGCTTTATCCAGTTTATGAGGGTCATCTCAGGCAAAAATTGTGTGGAGGGAAAAATTGATGACGTCATTGGTCATGTGGTTCGGCAGCCAGATTGTTTTTAACATATAAACCTTCAAAAAAATTCTTCTCCGAAACGGCTGAACAGATGGAGGCAAAATATTACAGGTATGATCACCTATTCATGAGGAACATAAAGTTCTCCACCTATGACGTCATAGGTCACATTGTTTGGCAGCTATGATTTTTTGAAGAATAAATCTTTTAAAACTTTCTTCTCCAGAACGGCTTGACACATCGAGGGGAAACTTCACCCACATGTTCCCCAAGCCTTGGGGATACGAGGGTGTTCACAAATAATTAATATGTAACATGATCTGGCAGTCACATTGGATTGAACAAAAATCTATTTTAAATTCTTTCTTTTGAAACACTTCATTAATCGACGTGAAACGTCACAGTTATAATATTGTTACGATTCGCGCCCGCCGGCGTGCGATCGGTCGCGTACCTCTAATCGCAACGCGTCGCCCAGTCGGACAATTCAGTCGTGACTTTCTGGAACCACGCCAGAACCAGTCACGGGTGAGCTTTTAACCTCACCACAGCCCAGTCCGTATTCTACCCGCCGCGAAATAGGGTCACTCGCCGAATATCGATATACCTAAGTACTCGGCACAGGTCAGCTTGGGACACGAACCGCTTAAGCGGTCTTCCGTTCTACAGCGATAACCGAGCGGGTATTATCGCCGACCTCGCCGGATCCGATTCTATTTAACGGGTATTTCAAAACCCAACTAATTATTCCACGATGCAAGATGGCATTTCCAATAGGGGAAAGAGGACGCAACGAACGGGATACATTCGAACCAAGCACATTTATTACAAGCACACGTATATACTGTAGCAGCAAGGCAGTCATGCAATATTCAGGCGAGAAGCAAAAGCAATACAACCGAATATGATTATTATTTACAGTCACTTACTTAGTTCTAACTTGTCGACACGGCGCCACCAACATTCACTCAAAAGCAAAGGAATGGCCACCCCCAAAGACGGGAGTGGCAGACAGGGTCCATGGACCTTTATAACACGGGACCTGGAGGACCGAACGGGTCCCGCGAGACCGTGGCAGGTTACCTGCCCCCTCGGTGGTCGGCGAGTCACGTCGCCCGGTCCCCACGGCAGCTGCGTGGCCGTGCCTGATCCGCGGCCTCTCGCGTGGCCGGCGAGCTCCCTCCGGCGCTCCTCGCACGGACGCGCAGGTTCGCGCCACCCAGCCGGCAGAGCTGCGCCTCCAGTCCGCGTCTCCGGTGCGTCGCCTGGACTTTCTACCGTCCCACGCCTCCAACGAACAGGTCGCTCCACAGGACCAAGAGCGCATGAACCACAGGACCAAGAGCCAGGAGAGCGATGAACCACCCGACGGCGAAAACCACCAAAGACTTGACGACCACCACACGAAAGACAAGACCTCGCGTCTCGTGCGGCCTTATATAACTTGGGGCTCCGCCCTTCGCCCTCCCCGTTTTTGCTCCACCCTCCTAGCCTTTTCGAGAAGTTTCTCGAAAAGGGGCGTTTCTCAACTCCGACCGCCTCACTCCTCGATCCACCAATCGCGAGCGAGCCGCCTCGCCCTTCTCGTCACACCAGCCTCGAAGAAAAAAAGGCGGGATAAACCCACACGCACCATTGGAGGTTCTTTTTCCTGTTCTTTTACGCCCGCGTTCTCGAACCCCTTTTGAACGCGGAAAGGGTCGTAGCGTGGTCTGTGGAGGATGGCGTTTGCAAGCTGGCGTAGTGGCGAAGATGGTTAAATGGTGGTGGTGTTGTTGTGGCGATCGTAGCGTGGTTGGCGTTGTGGCGTAGTTGGGGTGGTTGTGTTGTTGGCGTTGTGGTTTGTTGTAATGGTGGGTGAGATATGTCGGTTCAAAATAACGATAGAAAAAGAAAAACACTATCTCAAGGGTCACAGCCCGTGAACACAAAGAATTCCCTCTAAACAACGGTGGGAAACCTATCTGAACACTCACTTTCCGGGATAACTGATCTAAGGAACCTTTATGGTGTTCTGCGAATTTCCACAGCCGTAACACTCACATTGGATTGAACAAAAATCTTTTTTAAATTCTTTCTTTTGAAACACTTCATTAATCGACGTGAAACGTCACAGTAATAATATTGTTGTCATGTGGAATATGTTTGAAATTTCAACCTGATCAGATGCATGGGCTGGTAGCCATAATTATTTAATATTTTTAATCTGGGTTGAGAGATTTAAATCAAACTTGGTAGACATATGTATAATGATGTAATAATGTGGACGGAGGCATATATGGTGATGTCTCGACGGCGAGGGGTGCCCCTCCTGTTTATGATTTGTTACCTACATCGTCCGTGAGCATCAGCTATGGCTGTAGCCTGTATGGGCATGTGGATCATTTTCCTGATGCTTATCTTGCTCACCAGTTTTTTTCAGTGCGGGAGCCTCATGAGCGGAGGAGGCCAACAGGCCGACCACCTGCCTCATGATTGCAGTAGGTTGATCGGCATCTCAAGGAGATGGGGATGGCCCCGGCATCTCAAGGAGATGGGGATGGCTCAGGCATCTGCCTGAAGGATGGCCAGAAGGAGGCCCCTGGAGTACCGGCAGAAAATGGACCCAGCGATGTGCTGCTCCGGCGCATGCTCCCGTACCAGACCTGTTCCTCGCTGCGGACACCTTTGCTAGTGAGCAGGGTAATTCGCTGAAGACTAGTGAAGTATCATCAAGATTAATTTTTTCATGTTTCTCAGTGCACTCATTGGATTCCTCAATAAATTTCCTTTATGATGATGTATACAGTATCTTCTTCTTCTTCTTTTGGCTGCTCCCGTTAGGGGTCGAGCGGATCCATCCGTTATGATCCGCATAATGATTTGGCACAGGTTTTACGCGGATGCCCTTCCTGACGCAACCCTGGTCGCCTCTTACGACACAGGGATATGGTACACCTATTTCTACCGGGGCATACACCGGGTACACTGGTACTCATGATGTATACAGTATATCGACGCCATTTTGATTTATATTAATGAATTATGACTTTTGAAGTGTGCTGAGGTGAACTTAAAATGACTTGCGATCTTCAAGGACTGCTTTGTTTCTGCATGTTACACACGTTGGATGTTTTAGCCCCCACTGGACTTATAGATTGTCCAAAATGGAGGCTTATAGATTGGGTCTCTTCTGTCCGTGCGTCCGTCCACAGCCCTATCTCGGACATGTATTGACTAATTTTGTTCCAACTTGGCACAAAGAGAAGACATGACGTTATACATACACACATAATTTTGTTTCGCAATTTAATCAAAGATGGCCAACTGGCGGTCATTTTAGTTGTAAAAACCCGTTGTTAAACACGTCCTCAATAATTTCTCAGACATGCATTCACCGATCTCGTTCAAACTCGGCACACAGATAAGGAATGATGGCTTACATAAGTATGTCATTTTGTTTTGAGATCAGATAAAAGACGGCAGACTGGCGGCCATTTTGTTATTTAAACGTGTCCCCAACCATTTTTCGGGCATGCATTGTCCAATTTTGTTCAAACTTGGCACAAGCACAGTACAAGATAGCATACACGTGCACCTCACTTTATTTTGTGATCTGATCAAAGATGGCCGACTGGTAAAGTGGCAGTCATTTTAGTTGTAAAAACAACCCGGTATTGAACACGTCCTCAGCCATTTCTCGGACATGCATTTACTAATCTTATTCAAACTTGGCAAGATGATAAAGAATGATGGCTTACATATACATGTCATTCGTTTTTGAGATCAGATCCCAGTTGGCCGACTTGTCCATTTTGTTATTTAAACGTGTCCCCAACCATTTCTCGGAGATGCATGATCCAATTTTGTTCAAACTTGGCACAAGTACAGTACATGATGGCATGTACATGCACCTCACTTTATTTTGCGATCTAATCAAAGATGGCAGACTGGTACGCTGTTGGCAATTTTAGTTGTAAAAAAAAAAAAACGGTTTTGAACAAGTCTCCAACCATTTCTCAAGACATGCATATTGTTGCGGACCCGGGGTCGGGGGCGAAGACAAGGGGTGAACTACCTCGGGTTCCCACCAGACTCTCTGGAATCGCAGGCCATCACACACGAATAACTTTGTGATGCGGCGGGTTGCTAATTGACCGTGAATACCAATAACTCGACCACATGACTCAGGGTCCTCCGTCTAATGTCGTTTACCTAAAGGTCAGGTGACCTAATTACCGGGGGACATGCCCTCGGTATGCACTTGCTCAAACTGGATCACCTTACCAGATCAGATGCAGCCGAGCAGAACTGCCAAGCACATACCGGCTCAGAAATAGATCGTTGGGGAATAACGTTCCGGTTAAACGAGGGTGCGGGCCATGCTGGACCAATGGAAGAAAACACGAAAACGAGCTGAGAACATTTCTACACAAAGCATTTATTTACAATCAAACAAGGAAAAGTATGTGGCACATTGAATGGGGTTTTATTTTATGTACAGCAGAGGACAGCAAGGAATTTGTGGGGTACGGCAAAAGACAAGCAATCTCACAAAAGCAGACACAGAGCAGAGTTATCCCGTTATATCTTCTACAGTCTTTAAATTATGCTAGGACAGGCACCATCACACACACACACACACACACACACACACACACACACACACACACACACACACACACACACCGATAGCCCAGAGAGAAAAAAGCAGGTGAGAGTAAATGACCTCAATACCTGGTGCAGTTTGCAGACCAACTCAACCCTGAATGCTTAGGGAGAGGTAGGTGGGAGGAATACTGGTTGTGTCTAACATGTGGGAGTGGGAGGTGTGGTATAGTGCAATGTGGGGGAGGGGTGTGTGATGCATGCATGAGGAAAATGGGATTGCGAGTTGCGAGTCAATAATGATGTTCTTTGTGCGTCCAAAGAAGACAGGATAGAGGGGTGGATAGAGAGAGAGAGGAAAATAGATGCGTGAGGAGAAAGATCCCTAACCTAGCCATGTAAAGGTCTGTATGTGTAGCGTGTACCTCTGTGGGACGCTCCGCCTGAGCGTCCCACCTCATGATATGGCGCATTATCTCCTGCGTAATTATTTGCCAGGGTTCGTGGCAATGTGCGCTCCGCACTTGTCCATCTGGCTGCGCGGGGTGGCGAGACATCAACAGTAAGGCAAGGAGTCTAAAAGGATGGCAGTCGCCCCGGATCCGGCTCTCAAAGAAGAAGAAGAAGAAGAAGAAGAAAGAAGAAGAAGAAGAAGCGTGTTTCTGGCAATCGCACACCAATCGTGTTTGGAAGAAGAAGAGACAGGGAGCGAAGCGAGACTCTAACGGCTCCTTGCTACACCTTTTATAAGCCCGGGTGAAGGGTGGGGTGATGACCAGAAAGCGATGCACTGTGGCCCGAATCCTGTTCCTCTATTAGGCCACAGTGGCCCTAGCCATGCCCTGCCAGGCTCCGGGACCGGAAACTGACTCGGTTGCCTAACAGCTTTGGCACGGCTCGGAGCTCCTGAATTACCATGGGGTTGCTCCCCAAGCCGGCACCCCGGCCTTGAATGTGCTACGAGTGCAGTCTGAATGTCGAATAGCAGCAGACTTTCTCCACCACCCACGGGCTACTTCACGGGCCAAAATGCACACCCGGGACCCGAACCAAACCTCCGGATCTCCCTTCTCATGTCCCCTCCTCATTGCCCCTGCCTTGCTGTGGTCTGACGACTGGATGAGGGCTGTATAAATTCTGGATGCTCACCCAGGACGTCCCCGGTGAGACGTGGCAGAGCTATTAGCGTTTGTTCTGTGGTCGAGCATCGTGCGGCACCAAGGACAATCTGACGCCGTGCGGTGCTCCTCAAAATAGAGTGGCTAATTGTAGTG
This sequence comes from Eptatretus atami, assembly GCA_035128595.1. Taxonomy (NCBI): domain Eukaryota; kingdom Metazoa; phylum Chordata; class Myxini; order Myxiniformes; family Myxinidae; genus Eptatretus; species Eptatretus atami. The sequence goes on along the minus strand of CM068956.1, from coordinate 98,822,571 downwards.
ATGCAGAAGTACGAGGGGGTGCAGGAATATTTTTCCTGTGTGCGGGAGGCGTTTGTGGTCAAAGTGGTGAGATTTGGTGAGCGAGGTGCGAAGTAAGGTGAAGTGGCAGTTTGGAATTGGCACGCAGATTTGAATGAAATAATGGCATGCAATTCCCGTGCGCAGGTTGTGTAGTGTGCAGCAGAGGTGTGGTGGATCCTTGCCATGGGAGGCATCGTGGTGTGCTTATTATCAATTGCCTATTGAATGGCGTATGTGCTTGCATGCTTGTTATGTACTATGGCTCAAAGGAAAGGGTTAGTGTCGGGATCAGAATATGAATCAAAGGCATTTATTCGACCTAACTACGAGACCCACACAATGCACTTCGTCCCGTTAATCCACTAGACATGAGGGGAGGACCAACTACACGAAGACTAATGAAATAACTGCCTGGGGATCACTGTATGTTGGGTGCCATTGCCTTCGAGGCATGCGGTTTTGCAGAACTGCAACAATATTTACCAATCTTCATTTTTTTCACACCTATGCCATGAAGCATCTTTCATGAAAATTAAATATATATATATTCTGATTGCTCTTTAATTTCACCCCAACCACCTTAAAGTAGAGTTTACAAAAACTGATCAGGCAGCATTTTCAACTGAATGATAATTTTCTATCGTCTACAGTTATATAATTTATTTTATACATAAATAAATATTGTTAAATGTTATACTGTTCGTGTAATTCAGTATGTCTCCCCCAAAATATATGAACATTGAATCCCTTCTTTGAGAAACTTGCATTCCTCATCAAAAACATCATACACGTCACATAAACAACTGCCTATCACAATACAACTACATGACCCAAATCATTAATATTCATGACCTAATAACCCAATTGTACACAATGTTCCATGTCGCATGACCACTCAAGTCAGTTGCGCAAACACATAAGTATTGTAAATATGAGCAAGCCTTTTAACTCCATACCAATACCATGGGGGCTATGACATTTTATGTCTTTTTCTCCTTGTTTCAAATGATAGCAATTTTAGCTGTCAGAATGATCATCTCAATAATTATGGAACAAATTTGGGCAAAATGGCTTCACGTTTAACGATTTCAATTTGGAACCTTTGTCACAATGTGTGTATGTAATTAATTATGTAATGTAAAGTGACGTTTCACCGAAAGAAGTTGTTTTTTTGGTAATTTTTTCACTGGTAATTATCATGTGGCCTATGTTTACCGTGTGAGATTGTAATTCCAGTCTTGCAGCAGGGTTTAGTCTTTCTTAGTCTTGCAGCAGGGTTTTAGTCTTTCTTAGTCTTGCAGCAGGGTTTTAGTCTTTCTTAGTCTTGCGCAAGGTTTTAGTCTTTCTTAGTCTTGCAGCAGGGTTTAGTCTTTCTTAGTCTTCGCAGCATGGTTTTAGTCATTTCTTTAGTCTTGCAGCAACGGTTTAAGTCCTTTCTTAGTTTGCAGCAGGGTTTTAGCCTTTCTTAGTCTTGCAGCAGGGTTTTAGTCTTCTTAGTCTTGCACAGGGTTTTTAGTCTTTCTTAGTCGTGCAGCAGGGTTTTGTCTTTCTTAGTCTTGCAGCATGGTTTTAGTGTTTCTTAGTCTTGCAGCATGGTTTTCAGTCTTTCTTAGTCTTGCAGCAGGGTTTTAGTCTTTCTTAGTCTTGCAGCAGGGTTTTAGTCTTTCTTAGTCTTTCAGCATGGTTTAGTCTTTCTTAGTCTTGCAGCAAGGTTTTAGTCTTTCTTAGTCTTGCAGCAGGGTTTAGTCTTTCTTAGTCTTGCAGCAGGGTTTAGTCTTAGTCTTTCAGCAGGGTTTAGTCTTTCTTAGTCTTGCAGCATGGTTCCAAGGCTGGAACTTGGAACCCTGCTGAAAGATTTAATTAACGTAAGTACCTGCCTCGATGCATTTTAAAAATTTGATCAGATCATCTCATTATGCTGTATGTTGCCTATGTTTACCTGTGAGATTGTAATCGAAAAATCATGCTTTTGATCATTAAATTCGTGTCCAATACATTGATCCTCATCTTTTATTTCTCCCCCTCATTGACCACAAAAACTATTTCGATAGAATTTAATGATAAACTTTCTTCATTACTTGTTTGTAATATTGTGATTCTGCAAAAGTGGCACTCCTCCAGATTGGTGTTGGTTGAATGGTTAGGGTGGTGGGCTTAGGATCCTCAGGTCCCGAGTTAAAATCTTGCTCGGCCGTTGAAGTAATACCAGGTGGGGTTGACTCTGCCTGTCATCTTTCCGAGGTCGGCAAAATGAGTGCCAGCTTGTTGGGATGATTGAGCCATTCGAGTATCCTGTGTTGGAGTGGTGACCCGTCCAGGATTGTCCCCAATCGCCCAGGAGACTGCTTAAGCAGTACCGACGCTCCTCACAGAGTATGGTTCCAATCTCCTCCTCTCCGTCCAGGATTGTGCCCAATAGCCCAGGAGACTGCTTCGGCAGCACCAATGCCCTGTATGGAGTATGGTCCCAATGGATGGATGGATGGCACTCCTGCGAGGCAATGGCACCCAGCATATAGTGATCCTAAGACAGTTATCTCAGTCGTATTCATTTAGTTAGCCCTTTCCATATATCTAGTGAGTACGTGGGACAATATGCTCATAAGGCTTTTAGTTAGATCTTCAACCCCATATTGTTTCGTTTCTTTCACTTATTTTACTTCTCTTTATTTCACAAACAAAACCATGCATGTATGCACGTCAGGCCAGCGACGCTATCTGAAAAGCATCACAAAGGCACAGCGATCATCTCATTTGTATTCGCGCACCATTTCCTGTTCAAACAGCACCCATACACACAAACTGACGCCACAACTCAGATCCTCACCATGTTCACCAGCAACGCACGAGCGAGCGGGTGGAGCCACCGAGCGGGACGGAGCAACCGAGCGGGGCGGAGAAACCGAGCAGCTAGACGGAGCAACGAGCGGGGCGGAGCAACCGAGCGGGGCGGAGCAACCGAGCACAGTGGCGGAGCAACCGAGCGACGGGGTGGAGCCACCGAGCGGGACGAGAGCCCGGGCGGGACGGAGCAACCGGGCGGGACGGAGCAACCGGCAGGACGGAGCAACCGGGCGGGACGGAGCACCGGGCGGGAACGGAGCAAACCGAGCAAGTGGGGCGGAGCAACCGAGCGGGACGGAGCAACCGAGCAAGTGTGGCGGAGCACCGAGCGAGCGGGTGGAGCCACCGAGCGGACGGAGCAACCGAGGGGACGGAGCAACCGGGCGGGGAATGGAGAACCAGGCAGGACGGAGCAACCGGGCGGGACGGAGGAACCGAGCGAGCGGGGCGGAGAAACCGAGCAAGCTAGACGGAGTAACCGAGCGGGGCGGAGAAACCGAGCAAGCAAGATGGAGCAACCGAGCGAGCGGGGCGGAGCAACCTGTTCCCAAGACGTACTGGGGTTATCCCGGGTCATCGGCGCTCGGCTTCAGCTGCGTTCTGCAGCCAATATTCATAACACTTACAGACTTTCTCACACGTCCCGTTAAGCTTTCTCTCACACATCTTTTCCCCCCATCTGTGTCTTGTCCACTGCGGACACACAAACTAAAAAAGCAACTGGATATACTCGACTCGCACCTCTCACACCTCTCTGCTTCGCATCAACACTGAAACCACATTTTTGCACCTCCCACAAACACACGAAGATACCCCCTGATTTCCTCCCTCCTTCGCCTTCCGAAGCAATTGGGTTGCACAGGTCTATCGACCGCGCCATGTACATCGAGGTCACCTCAACCTCGACTGGCTTCTCCTCTTCTGGAATAAATATAATTTGCTCGGTGTGTGTGTGTGTGTGTGTGTGTGTGTGTGTGTGTGGTGGGGGGGGGGGTGAGATGGCACCTGTAACCTGTGTAACATAAGGAAGATTGTAAAAGGTTATTGTTAACCTGGCACCTGTATTCTACTTTTGCTCAGCCGCCTTAATCAAGATCCAATAAAGATAAAAGTATCACAACCGCTGAGGGCGCGATTCCCCGATAAGGAGACTGCGTGTACCACAGTTAAACAGCAGTCAGATGGAGGACACTGGGTCACGTGGTTAAATTGTTGGCGTTCGCGGACGATGAGTGTCCCGCTGTGACACAGACTTATTCAAGTGTGACAGACACGATGGAAACTGTGACACAGACACAGACGGCCTCGATTCCCGGTGAGTCTGCGGAGAAACGGGGATACACCTACCCTAGTAGTACCCCCACGAGCCCGGGTCCACAATATTATTATAAAAACAAAAGTGTATGTACACACAAATCTGTGTATTCATATTATATCTATGTTCCCTTTTCTGACATGGTGTTTCCTGTCACAGGTTACTTAGTGAATTGAACTTAAACTCGAACTTTGATCGGTATTCAAGACTTCAATCAATGAAATAGTATTTTATTTGCTGCCATGTTGTTGCCATACCAACAAATGTCCTGAAACACACTAAAATGATAACCCATTGAGCTCTGTCTTTTCCACGCACACTGACTTTCCGCAGGAAAGCAATGCGACATGCATCCCATCCCACAACGGGCATGTTGATGCTGCCCTATCATACTCTCAGTGGTCCAACTTTTTGAAACTACACATCCTCACCGTCCCCATCCCAATCAAAAATCCAGCGTTTGGGCCTGTGCTACCAGTACATCGGTACTCATTTTTTCGACCTCAGAAGGATGACAGGCTGAGTCAACCCACGTGATGTTATTTCAACGGTGAGACAGGGACTCAAACTCAAGACCCAAAGATCTTAAGCCAGCCACCTATCCATTAAACCGACACCAGGCTCTCAGACTAGTCGTAAAATCAGAATATTGAACACTTGATTTTGTGAGTCTGCCCAATCACTCTTCCCTCCAGAGCTTCAAGCTAGTTGTACACCATCATCTCCAGTCTTCCCTCATCATCCCAACTCACAATATTTTGCACCTCATTAACCCTTTCTAAGCCAACCCTCTTGCAGGTTCTTATATTTCCTCCCCCTCCTCTGTTCTTGGCCATTCAGACCTCCGAGCATCATCTGCCACCTGCCAAAACTGCATTAACAAGGCTTCAGCCATGGGATAGTCACCAAGCCTCTATAAACCAAGAATCATCAACGTCCCTGGAACATTGATCTTTGGTTCGTTGTCAACATGGGATGAAAATGTCGTCATGATGGGAAACATAACACAAAGAAAGGCACCACGTGATTTAACATTCCCTCTCCAGTCTCCAGGTAATGATGAGGATTTTGGTTGTGACATGTGAGCAGGAATTTTTTTAATCCATTGATTGGAATGTGATGTGAACAGCTCACCCCGAACGAGTGGATGGCTCGGTGACTCATGCAGAGGATTCAGGTACGTAAGACTCATGGAGATATTATGTTCACGCAGGTAATAAATAAACAGTTACCTGCACACATGGAAAACCCACTAGCGAATGGTCATAACTTACTAGCAACCTCGAACCCTCGTTAGAGATACTGTCAAAAACGATGATCTGTAGTTTCAAGGTTTCGTGTCCAAGGACGTAAGTGCGACAAGGTTGTGGATATTGAGAGGGATGTTTCCAGGTGTGTCACAAACATGCTGCAGTGAAAGAAGGCTGGTAGGATGGCCGAGAAGTCATATCATACATCACTATGACGTCATATCAATCTTTATGACGTCATTCCTATTTTTTGACATTTTTTGTTTCACAAACCAAGTTTTCATCGGATCTTCGTGAAACTTGCCATGTATATGCAGAAAGCCACGCGCAGGCAAGTAACCATCTCCGATTTGGAAATCTTCCTAGAAAAAAAGTTGACGTCATAATATCGCCGCTAATGAAATCGCCTATACCATTATCTCCGAAACTAGGCAAGCTGTTTGAATTTTGTCTGCGGGAATCAAGCCGGGCATTAGCACAGATAATTATTTATCGCAAACCTGATACATCACAATGAACGTCATATTCGTTTTTATGACGTCATCATTAAGAGGACGAGGATCTTAGCTCATTTGAGCTAGTTACTGAGATGCCTTCTCGACATTTACGGTGATAATTATCATTGGTGTGGAAATGCAGCCTCATGAAGGAAATATACAAAAGGGGAGACAATGATGGAATTAATGGTAATTGCTACTCCCAGCACGATACACTCATCAGGACAATTACGGGGAGATGAATGGCTTTTCTCTCCCATCTCAAACACGCTTTCTCCTGGTCTCTCGGTCTTCCACGTCATTGAAATATCCATGATATATCTTCCTTATTACCCCACTTTGTTTCACAATTATTTAACAACGCTTTCGAACGAACGACATTAATCATCGAGACAAAAGCATCGCCGACAACCAACCGAATTTGCATACGAGATCACACGGTCAGTCGTTTGTTTCTTGTTGCGAGGAATAAGCTCAGGTGGGGCAGAGGTTAACCCGCAGGTGAAATGATGGTATTTTGCATCGAGGGGAGGTCGGGGGTAAAAAATTTTAGTTATTCCATTGAGATTATAATACGATTCAAAACGGACGTATTTTGGCAGATCCTTTGTGCTTTTAACGATTTATCCACTATTCCACGAGGGGTTCCATTGCCAGCGGACCAGGTATGCCAGGTGGCTGCTGGTCCACATTAGGGAGCAGCCACGGTGGGAAATTGCCTGTTTGCTTTGATTCTCGAACACCAATTAAAGTTGCATCGATTGCGTACCTAAAGGCAAAATGTATCAAATGGTCCCTCGGGCAAAATGTCTACGTTACACAACAATCGAAAAGTGCTTGCCTTTTTATCTTCATCAAGGACCCTGTTGTCAAGTATATGTCTGGTGTTGGCTTAATGGTTCGGCTGGTGAGCTTGGGATCCTAGGATCCTGAGTTCAAATCCCACTTGGCTGTTGAATTAATACTGTTACGAATCTGGAAACCATTCGCATTCACAC
>CM068956.1:98686451-98701031 GCA_035128595.1 Eptatretus atami | reverse complement strand
GACTCAACGACGCGTCTGTTCTCACGCGTGGTGTCACGTGACGAGCCGTGATGCGGCGGACGAAATATTTTTTATACAATCGTAAAACGTCTCTTTTGCACCGGAATTTTTACAGAGACCTGTAAAGCGTGTTCCAAAACCCTCAAAAATGTAAACATTAATCTCCCAGACCCCAACAGTAAGCATTCCCTCGAGGAGACAATTCTAGGCTTCATCCCGTGCCTGCCAGAATCCGCGGCATCTCGGCACCCACACCCACCCAACCAACGCATTCGATGCATTTCTCTCACTAAAGGTGAATTTCAGGTCGAATTCGCTTTATTTCAGTGTCGATCAACCTTTTGCAGTGCGAAAGGTGGAAGCATAATTGAATTTGAAGTTAAAATCAGCACGGGAGACCGTGTTGAGGTCTCCGGCGCACCACGAGGGGGATAAAAACTATAAAATCGGAACGAGAGCAAATTTCAAAAAAATGGCTCGTGTTGTTTTAGATAAAAGTCCATAGTATCTGAATCACTAATAACATTTGATCTCTCTTGATAAATGAGGGAGGAGATACGATTTGCGACGATTTTCGCAACTTTGACAGCCTCGTGACGTTGACCTGGACGACCTTGAAAGTTATATCGTTGTGCAATGTCTCATCGACCTCTATCCATTCCACTATTGGTTATTTGTCTCCACTCGGTTTGATTGTGAACGGACGGACGGATGTACGGATGTACGGACGGACGTACGGACGGACAGACTTCGAGACTGGCTTTATTAGGTCATCTCTACTGAGATGTAGAGATGACCTAAAAAACAGCAAACTTCAAAAAAAAAAACACGTGTAGTGGAACACTGGTCCAATCCCCACTGCACATCGCTTGTCACACAACATGGACAAAATAAACTACAAAATTAGCAAACTGTGGTATTGGCCCGTTTTACCAACTGCCTGAAGTTTTTCCTCGAGTAGACGGAGATTTTGTTGGGCCACACCACCATCAGCCATAAGCACATCTGAGCAAAGCAAGCCCAGCAGTCCATCCAGCTGCTGGGACAACTAGATGAAGGGACAAGGAGGGCACAGTACAGTAGGCAACATGGAAAGGCCTCAGCATCACGCAGAGGAGGCAACACACTGGGCATCGTACAGAGAAGGCAACACACTGGGCATCGTACAGTGGAGGCAACACACTATGTATCATGCAAAGGAGGCAGTACAAAAATAAACAAGCACAGGAGCATACACGAGGGCATACAGCAGATCTTACTTCCTGAACCAGGCTGTGAAATGCAGTTGCAGCATGCAGCAGCCGCTGTCGGTACTCGAGCCGCGTGGCGTGCCGGTAGCACACCTCATTCAGCCGCTCTTGCAACGTGCGCAGCTCTCCGGTGCAGTCCTCTTCAGGGGAGGTAAGTGAGCTCCCAATTTGCTGGCCCAAGTCCACATACACAGCAAACCATTCCTGTTGACAATATTTCAAAACGTCCGATGGAAAGTTTTTTTTTCAAGGTCGTAAACATGTTCATACATCTGAATTTACTGTACGTACATTGAAACGTATAAAAATTCTCAACAGAAAAACTAAAGACTTGTTCAGTACCTATTAACTTGCAGTGGGGATGCAGATAGTGTTGTACCATTCCAATAAAAAGTAAAGTTTACCTGCATCCTCATGCACATTTTTCAAGGACATTTCATTTTACAATTCTATTCAACATAGGGAGACAGTGGTGGGACCACATCTTGCTACAGCCTTGGGTGACACTTGAGCTCCAGACCTAAAATGGTTGCCATTTAAGCTTGAGCTCAGGATCATCAACATTAGGTCCCATGCTCAAAACACAAATTATGCTCAATTGCTTTCCCTTTTCACATGTGAAATCTACAACTGCCACCTTTTTCTGAGTTGAAAACCTCAAAAAGCTTGTACGTCCCTTACCATTTCTACATGAGACTGCACAATAACGGGTGAGCCATACAACAGGTGAACAACCGACTGAACATCATGAATAAGTCGTGAGCAACTCGAATGAAGAACGTGCTGATCCTTCTGCTACGATGACATCACGAGCTCATCGAGAATAAAGATTCCCGATCAGGAAGTAAAAAATAATAATAATTAAAACTGCGAGCAGTGATGCAGGGACCCAAGCATCCCTTGTCCAATACGAGGCAATTTCAAAACACATGACCTACGACGTCATCGTTAACAGCATATACATTATGTTCCCCAGGGATACTCGATCATATGTGCCAAGTTTCACATCAATAGGTTGAATGCCATTGAGGAAGAAGATTTTTAAAAGGTTCACCTTTCATCCAACATGGTGGCCAAACCACATAAATGACTTCATCTTTAAAAAAGTTTTTTTTTTTTTTTTTAAAGTTGATCATAATATGTCAAATATCAAATCAATAGCATTTGCAGTTTCGGCGAAAAAGGGTTTTTAAGTTTTGGTTTAAATCCAAGTTGGTTGCCATGGTGATTGAAAAATCAAAATTTGGAAAAAAGAAGGCGTTAGTTCCCATTTGTCCCAACATTGCATGGGAAGGTTCAACTTAATCGGAGCAGCAGTTCTGGAGACATAGCTTTTTTAGGTTACACCAACAAGGAAAAGTATTCCAAGATGGTGTCACCTATGACATCATCAATTTTGTTTTATTTGTCATTGCCACACCATGTGTCCGATGGAAACGAAATTTCAGATTTAAGTTCGTATTGTGGTGTGGATGACATAAAAAATATTGTTTATTTACCTCAACGTGGCGAGCAAACCGCTTCACCGATGACATCATCTTCTACAATTTTTTGGCACCATCAGTAGTCGATCATAACGTGACAAAAATTGAATCGATAGCATTTGCCGTTTTCGGAGAAGATGATTTTTTTAAAAAGTTTTCATCAAATCTAAGCTGGTTGCCATGGTGATTGCAAAATCAAAACTCAGAAACAATGTGCATCAGTTCCCATTCGCCCCAACATTCCTCTGAAGTTTCAACTTAATCGGAGCAGCGGTGCCGATGCTACAGCTTCCACAAAAATTCAGCGGAAAGAATAATAATTAAATACTGATAACAATAGGAGACCCTAACCCTAAAACAAAATACTCCTGGATTTATTTATCAATTTCGGTTTATAAAAAAAATCTTATTTGCAATTTAGCACTAAATATTACCTTTTGAAATGATATTCATTCAATATGCCTCGGTGTGGAAAAACAAACAAACAAATATTTATGATCTTAAATCTGTGGATTTATGTTTCCGCAAATCAAAGATCACCAACTTCATGATGTTTATCAGAGGAAGACAAATAATCCTGTGATGTACAGTGTACAGGTTCTCTACAGTGCGAGATTGTGCAACATACAGTGTACAGGTTCTCAATCTCCTCGTGTTTCTGCTGCATAGCCTGTGTAGCACGAATCGAGTTTCCAATCCCTCTCTGATCTTTCAGCATATCTGTGCCAGGACCTTCAAACCAGTTCACCACCTGGCCGGAAAACATAAGGTCAACAAGAGTGGAGAATTTTATGTTAGTTGGTCAGTTGCTGACATCAAACCAATCTCCGCTTGAGCAACAAACGCAGCATTTGAAAAATCATTTAATCTGGCCTGTGAAACTCAAGGGTACATTAGTGAAACAGTAACCCAGTACCATGGCAGGTAAAAGTCTCGCACTGTCTGTCACAAGTGGCAGCAGGAATGAAGCAAACAACAAATAAATTGACTTGCTAGAGCAAAGCCAACATTCAGCAGCAGAAGAACGGCACGCAACCCTCACTTCTGTTATCTTCTGTCGTAGGTCCTCAATACGCAGCATCCGGCTCTGCTGGCGGCAAAGTTCCCGGCACTCTGTGTGCTTCGTGCGAAGGGCCTCAAGTATATCGGAGACGCGCCCACTGGCAGTTGACTCGCCTTCGATTGACAGCCCGATCACATCCTCACGAGGGCCACCTTCCCCACCCACCTGCAACTCCTGCATGAGCTGTCGCCCTGCCGTGGCACAACGACACAAACGAAGCATTATGAAAATTTCCAAAAGTAGCATGTGTGCGATTACTGCTTTTGCAGTGCATGGTAAAAGATAATCTTATGCATACATATAGTCCATCCATCCGTCCATTGGGACCATACTCTGTGCAGAGTGTTGGTGCTGCCTAAGCAGTCTCCTTGGCTATTGGGCACAATCCTGGACGGGTCACCACTCCAACACAGGATACCAGCAAGCCGACACTCATTTTGCCGACTCGGAAGGATGACAGGCAGAGTCAACCCCACCTGGTATTAATTCAACAGCCAAGCGGGATACATATAGCGACTTTGCAAATACCTATGATGAATAATGCAATTACAATCACTTACAGGAAGGCCCATATCTATCTATAATTCCAGCAAAGCTCTGTGTGTGTCTGTCTGTGACCGCTGTTTCTCGACAACCACTGGTCCGATCTAATTGAAACTTGCCAGTATATTGCTAGGGACCTGAGATGTGCCTTTTCAAGGTTTGATATTAATCGGACAAGTGGTTCCCAAGTTACGGCCATTTTTTACCAAACCAATGACAGGACCGGTGCTATGACGTCACAATTGACGTCACAATTCTTCTTTGTTTTTCTTTTTTTTTGCACGTACGGCCACGCACGTACGGGCATGCACTAGTACTTTAAATGTGGATTAAATTTACAGGACTTATTCAAACTGTCCAGTGGTTCTCTTCTCCATAATCTAAAAAGGTGTCCACTTGCTGACACCTTGTTCAATGCCAAGTCTATCAGTGCCATACATTTCACTTGACTAACGGTTACTTCACATTTGCCATTTTTCATTGTTTTCTGTCCGCATAAGCATCGCCTTTATCAACAAATTCATGTAGATATTAAAAATAAAAAAAGATGGTGTGAACTGACAATTTGAAGCACAAATATAAGAGAATGGAAATGGACTGATCCAGGCACACGATTACAAGCAGGTGAAATAGGGCAGTGGAGCACTGCAAGAGCAGTCCAAAGTCACTTTTTGGTCATGTTAGTGCATTATCATGCATCCTCTAGTTTGGCTAGTCATGTTCCCTAATTAATGTGTCTCCCCTATAGTGTGGCTGGTCATGTTCCTTGATTAATGTGCATCCCCTATCTATAGTATGGCTGGTCATATTACTGAATTAACGTGCATCCCCTAGTTTGGCTGGTCATGTTCCTTGATTAACGTGTCTCCCCTATAGTGTGGCTGGTCATGTTACTGGATTAATGTGCATCCCCTATAGTATCGCTGGTAGTTACTGGATTAACGTGCATCCCCTAGTGTGGCTGGTCATGTTACTGGATTAACGTTGCACCCCCATCGTGTGGCTGCTGCTCATTTTAGCACGCACCGTTTTCCATTATCGTTTCAGGATCTCCAGTAAGTCCTTTTTCTGTCAAAGCGCTGTGGAAACACAAACCGACAAAGGTGTTTCATAACACACTCGAGGGAAATATGAGAACACACAAGCAATGACGAATGCACATAAATTGAGAATGTAGTCAATTTTCATTTCAAGCAAAACAAAGAGCAAAAGCAGTCCAAGTAGCCAATTTTATGATAGGATCAACACACTATGAAAAAGTTTAATATTTATAGCATTCCAAAAGATGGTATATTTTAGGGGTCGTCCAAAGCTTGCAATTTTCAATCGCTTGGAGTCTTTTCAAGACGCTTCTTCCCCATCCCGCCCTCAGTTGTAGTATTTGGAGACATTTAAACTGAGATGATTTATATGCATTTGAACAAAGTATTTTCAGCATGCTGACCCGACTAAAGCCTTCTGTGATTGGTATATGATCTATTAAGACACAAAATAGGCAATAGTGAAAAAAATCAATGAAACTTCAGGTGAAGGAAGATATGACTGGTCACACCACACCACCACACTCCAAACCCCTTCCCCACATTGTATTTTGGTTCTGTCCCAGATTCTAAGCGTGGTTGAAGCAAACAGGCCGTTCAACTACATAATAGCGAAACAGGACTCGCAACACAGTATTCGTAACATAAAACCAACTGTTTATTTATAATTTGTACACTTTAACCAAATTACCCACAATCTGAAAGCTATCCTTAACTCAGCAAATCCGCAGAACCACAGTTCACCAAAAGGCATTGGTATAATGTTTGGATTCTGAAACCAGGACAGCAGATGTTGTATCACACACGTGATGATCGACTTGATGGTGCGATGAGCAGCAGAGATAGTTTATAAGTAATTTACAAACGGTGATGGAGGTTGTGTTTCCACCCCTATCTGTTTGTCTGTGAACACGATCTCAAAAAAGTTATGGATGGATTCAGACGAAATGTGGTGGACAGGTTTGGTGTGTGGCAAGGAAGAATTGATTCGATTTTGGTGAAGATCCGGATCCCATAATTTTTAAAACCATTCTTCACCATAGAGTGATTGGGCTAAAAACGGTATAATATGAAATAGGCAAAGTCTAGAAATGAACGAAGAATTGGAGAAAACTAAATAACTGAAAAATAGAACCACAATGCAATATGAACCTCCTTAGTATCTGGTATCGACTCCAGCATGCTTTAAACACAAACTAATTTTTATCTCTGGTTTGTTATCCTCGTTGTCTTTATTGCTTTCTAGTCTACAAAATATATCAGTAAATGAAGATAAATAGTTTTTACTTATATTTTGGCGAATGGACCAAGGCAATATGAACAGATATGGCGACTTCCATGTGATGACATAGGTGGTGACATAGTCACCACAATTTCCAAACATGGTGGGGTTGAGAGTTAGATAATTTAATCGATTTTGGTTCTTTGTCTCAGGTATACATGTTATCTATAGAATGAACTCTTTGTTTGTTATAACAAGATATCTCAAAAACGTATGGAGGGATTCAGACAAACCACTGTGGACACCTAGGGTGTGTGACAAAGAAGAATCCATTCGATTTTGGTGAAGATCCAAATCCAGATCCAGATAGGAGAATTTTTTAAAATTACAAATGATTCTTCACCATTGTGAGATGGGGCCAAACACAATATATTGCATGATATTTCAAAAAGTTGTGGACCAATTATAACAAAATGAGGTGGATGAGTTGGATAGGTGACAACAACAAGCCAATTAGATTTTGGTTGAGGTCCAGATTCAGATTCAGCCTCTCAGTGGGATACAAAACATAAACTGTTTAGCCTGGTGGAGATATGCAATCCACTGAGTATCGTTGTAGTTTTCTTTTTTATTTTGTATACATAGTCGAGGCTCGTGGAAGAGATCATATCCTGAATGGATCAGGACGTAACAGATCAAAACAGGACGCAAAAGGAACAGAGAGCACCTAAAATGAGTAGTCGAGAGAGGGGTAAAACAGCAACAGCAGAGTAGAAGGTCAAGATAGAGGGAGATTTGGACAAACAATGCATGGGTCAAGGAATGGGAGACAGGAGAGGATGTATATGGGTGGACAAGATTAATACAGTAGGAAACTCTCAGAAAGGAAAAATGGACATTTGGAAGGAGGAGGGATTTGGTTGGGGTTAATGACGGTCAAAAGTACCGTGGTTTTGGATTGGGAACGATCTGAGATGGTTGTGAACAGCTGTCTTGAATACCTGGAGGGAAGAATGAAATTGAAGAGGTTATGGAAGTTGGTTCCACAGGCAGGACCAAAAGAGGAACAAATGAGTGGAGGTGAGCAGTGATCCTGGATTTCGGTAGTTTCACCAGAAGGGGGTTGATGGTGGACCATGTGAGCCCTGCAGAAACCTGGGGGGAATAAAGCATGGAAAGAGCAGAGGATGCAAGACCAGAAAGGAGGCGGTAGAAGACAGAGAGATCACCAACCTGTCTGTGATGGTGAAGTGAGAGGCCCATAGACTTAGCTTCATCGTGGGAGATTCCAATAATCTTGAAGGCCTTGGTTTTCATGGCATGAAGCTGAGTAAGATGTGTGGTGGAGAAGTCAGCCCAGAGGGGACAACAGTACTCCATCAAGCTGTGGATGAAGGCCTTGTAAAGGGATAGGAGTTCAGGTGTGCAAAGGAAGGACTTTGGTTGACGAGGGATGCCCAGTTAGCAGCTGACTTTGGAGGCCAACTTTGAAATGTGGTTTGCCCAAGAAAGATCATGGCTGACAGTGAGAGCCCAGGAGGTTGAATTATTGAACTTCCTCAAGAAGATTGTTAAGAAGGTAGAGAGGAGGGTTTGCCAGATGGTCTTTTCAGAAAGAGAAAGAGAGAGAGGGAGAGCGTACGAGAGACAAAAGGGAGGGGGAGAGCGAGAGAACGAGAGAACGAGAGAACGAGAGGACACACACACACACACACACACATACACACACACACACACACTTCTCATCAATTGATGCAAAAATATAATACAATTTCTCTCGTGGCCCAAGGACCAAGCAAACAATAAAAATTTTCATGTTGCGAAGATGTACTTTGTCGAAGAGTTGGTTACCGTTACTTGGTAATGATGCACAACATCGCTTTTCCAATTGCAGACGTCCATTAAATAAATCACCAATCCAGCCACGTTCACAGGAGGCACTTCCACAGAGTTTAAAGTCTATTCATTGGAAGCGATCTTTCAGTGGTTTGGGTAGCACACACCCGTCCATTCGAGCCTTGCACTGGCCCACATCATTGGAAGTTTACAGGACAGGCATCTGCCCATTCAGCAAGCAGAGATACTTCTCTGACTCTTTAATTGTGTAGAGGCACACCACTTTCTTGCTGGTACGTTTTCCAAGTATTTTCGGCTTCTTTTCGAAGCTTTGTAAACCATTTTAGGTAACAATCCTTATCTCGCACACAAGATATACTTTAGGGTGCGCTGAACACCGCCGTTTTCTGGGGGTTTATGAGCATACAGGTACATGCCGAGCATTCTTGGGGCAGATTACATAATTTCAACAGTCCCGTATTTGCGGAGATTGGAAATTTTTGTGGTTTCCCCCCCCAGGCCAAATTAGCACTTTATATTGGATTTGTAGTCATATGGGCTGTTTCACAGTCATGGTCATTTCTGGTATTTTTGTACTCTTGCATGCTAAATAGCTAAATGAGAGGCTGTAGTATCTCTGTCTAGGGCCAGTATTGGTACTAGTGATGGCACAATTGGACCACTTTTATTTGACAAAAAATGTCAATTTTTGGCAGAATGGCATAAAAATTGCCATTTTTTTGACAAATAGCGTCTCATTTTCTCCAGGTACACTGCATTCACAGTGTTAAAAAAATACAAGCAGAAATTGGGACTTTTATTGTTGTTTGCATCAATTTAATACTCTTCTGTACTTTGTCCACAACATATTATTAATTTCAGACTATGAATATTTATTTCACCTCTATAATATGTCCACCGTTCGTCCATCAAAAAATGTCCTCTCCGAAATGCATATTGTAGAATAATTTTTTTTATCTATCTATAATTCCAGCAATCTCTGTGTGTGTGTCTGTGTGTGTGTGTGTGTGTGTGTGTGTGTGTGTGTCTGTGACCGCTGTTTCTCGACAACCTCTGGTCCGATCTAATTGAAACTTGCCAGGTATATTGCTGGGGACCTGAGGATTGCCTTTTCAAGGTTTGATATTAATCGGACAAGTGCTTCCCAAGTTATGGCCATTTATTTACCAAACCAATGACAAGACACGTTGTTGCGTGGGCGTGGCCGATGGGAAAGGGAAGCTCAGCCGCGTTCCCCATTACGGGTTACAACGTACGGACTTCCGGAGAGTGATGACTTCGTGTATTCTAATAATTTCTCGATTTTTATGCGCATTTATAGATAAACACAATGGCCCAAGTTATGATCGTTTTCATATTAGACGGTGTATAAATTTCGGGAACATCAGAGTGCTGGTATGCTCCGAACCAGGAAGTAAATTTTTCTCTCTCTTCTCTTCTCTTTTTGTTTTTCCTTGCCACGACATTGCGAAAAGGTAAAATACCTTGGCGCTAATTGAATAATTGGGTATTAAAAATAAATTGCGAATAATCGTAACTGCGAATAATATCGAACTTCCGGGTCACGCACGTACGGGCACGTGAGAGCGAAGAAACGGCCTGTGTGGTTTATTTATTTATTATTATTATTATTTTTTTATTTTTTTTACGGGCACGTACTAGTATCTATAATTCCAGCAATCTGTGTGTGTGTGTGTGTCTGTCTGCGACCGCCGTTTCTCGACAACCGCTGGTCCGATCTGATTGAAACTTGCCAGGATATTGCCGGGACCGCCGGATGTGCCTTTTCAAGGTTTGATATTAATCGACGAGCGTTCCCAAGTTACGGCCATTTTATTGCTTTTTTCAGTGTTGGAAAGGTGTATATATCGCAGCTGAAGTGTCGTTCCACTTATCACTTATCATGCCATTTTTCCCAAGATATCTCAGAATAATGATAACAGCATATTAATAATAATAATAGCACAATAATTGGCAGTAATAAAAAGAATAACGTGATACAATGACTAATGTCTGTCAACCAATAACGACCTAATTATTATCTGTCACCAATGACAGGACACGGTGCTATGACATCACGAATGACGTCACAATTAATGTTTATATAATAAAAAAATTTTTTTTGCACGATTGACGTCACAATTCTTCTTCTTCGTTTGGTATGACGTCACAATCGATGCTGAGGACCTGAGTATGTGCTTTTCAAGGTTTGATATCGTTCTTCATCGTTTCACTGTTTCCCAAGTGTTTCCCAAGGTTTGAAGCTGTTTTTTCCAAGGTTTGAATTAATTGTTCAATTATTAATTAATCCAAGGTTTGAATTTCCCAAGGGAACAGCTGTTTCCCAAGGGTTTGAAAGCTGTTTTTTCCAAGGTTTGAATTATTGTTGTGCTGGTAGACATTTGTGAATACATTTACAGAGAGAGGGCGAGAGAGGAGGGGGGAGAGAGGAGGATGGAGAGAGGGGGGGAGATAGGGGGGCGAGAGAGGGGGGAGAGGGGGGTCAAGAGAGGGGGGCGAGAGGAAGGGAGAGAGGGGGTGAGAGAGGAGGGGCGAGGAGGAGGGGGGAGAGGTGGGAGGAGGGGCAAGAAGGGGTGAGAGGAGGGTGAGAGAGGGGGGAGAGAGGGGAGGAGAGGGGAGGGAGAGGGGAGGGAGAGAGGGGAGGGAGAGAGGGGGCATCACAATTCAAGAGAGGGGGATAGAGGAGGTGGCGAGAGAGGGGGACGGGAGAGGGGATGGTGAGAGTGGGGCTAGAGGTGGGGGCGAGAGAGAGGGCGCGAGAGGAGAGAGGGGCGAGAGAGAGGGGCGAGAGAGAGAGAGGGGCGAGAGAGAGGGGCGAGAGAGGAGGGGCGAGAGAGAGGGCGAGAGAGGAGGGGCGAGAGAGGAGGGGCGAAGAGAGAGGGGAGAGAGAGGGGGAGACAGGGGGAGAAAGAGGGGGAAGAGGGGGAGAGAGGGGGGGAGAGAGAGGGGGGAGAGAGGAGGGGAGAGAGAGAGAGGGGGAGAGAGAGAGGGGGAGAGAGAGAGGGGAGAGAGAGGGGGAGAGAGAGGGGGGGAGAGAGGAGGGGCGACGAGAAGAGAAGAGAGAGACGTCACAATTCTTCTTCTTATTCGTTTGATATGACGTCACAATTGACGCTAGGGACCTGAGTATGTTTCCCAGTTATGGCCATTTCTGATACGGTTGGTCCGATCTAATTGAAAACATGCCCCATCCAGTCGTCGTTTACGAGAGCGAAGGAACGAAGCTGCAATACTAGCACGCATCTACGGGCACGCAACTACGGGCCCCCTAGTATAAAAGAAGGTCTTTTTAAAAGTTTTTGTGTGTTTACCAGTGTGTAAATACCTGCACTGATATTATGCTACAAAGTTTGAGTGTAACCAATAACTTCTATTTGCATGGCCTGCACTGATTGCCTTACATGTGTCCGTCAAAAATGTGTCCTCTCGGAAACACCTAACTGCCACGATTATAAGGAAACTACTTGCTGGCTATAAATTGATGTTTTTTAAGGTTGACATGGTCATGAATATCCATTATCAGTAAAAGGTATTTCATTATTGTAATTTATCTTGTTACAACACTGATTGAATGTCCATGTCAAAAATGTCCTCTCCAGGAAGATTTCTTATTTTTGATTGTGCAGATTATATTTTAGTTCAGGAGATGAACTCTTTCTTTTTCATTCAGGGCAGGGTGAATATTCAGTTATAATAAATTTTAGTGGCTAATCATTATTACTTAAAGGTCTGAGTAACAATACATTTCCAACTGGTCTTGCCTGTGTCAAATGTATGATTAATGATGTATACATGACAAATGTCATGTTGATAGATAACATCTTATGTTCTGATTTAATAAATATATATTTTGTATCTGAAAATAAGATAAATGTTTTTCTTTCAAGTTATATCATTCAGAATATTCATACATTCATGTCAAAACAATTGTCCTTCCGGAAGCATTTTGGGGAATTTCCAAATGATATTTAACATGCTGAAAAACTTAGTGTATGGATAAACTGCTGTTTTTTAAGGACAGGTCCTATTTTGCATATAGTTTTAAATTATATTACTAATTAAATAACAAAAAATTATGTCCTCTCCAGAAGAAATATGTGATTTTCTTCATATTTTTCATTGTGGTGGTAAACTTTTATTTTCAGAGATAAATTAGTAATTTTTTCAGAATATGTAGAAAAGTACATGTAGTTTTAAAATTTTGTGCTAAATTCCATCATGTGCAGTGCTATTAGTGACAGTGGTAATTAAAACATATCTTTTTTCTGGATATTTGAAACTTAGTTCAGTCTTTTATTAATATTTCTACAAATTACTTCATTTGTATACTGAATCATAATTCCAGTAATGGAATAATACTTGTGGAACATATGGAAACCACTGAAGTTTGATAGTGTTGTTATTTGTGGTATAGTTGAATTGTATTAATGACTGTTGTAGTTTAAAAAATACTCTCCTAACATCCTTGGGGTATTTTTAATAAGAAAATTCATTCAGATGCTCCAAAATTTGGATTCAAGTATTGTAATTAACAATGTTGGATTTGGAGAAATAAAAACAATAAATATTGAGTTTGAATTTTTAGTGGTTTGCGAGACAAAGACTTGGTACCCTCATCGTGTGAAACAGCCCATATACAACAAACACTTCCCTCCCCCTGTTGTATGCTTTTTGTGCACCTGCTCAGTGGTTCTCTTCCCTATAAGTAGTCTAAAATAGTCAGGACCAACCATACTAAGGGATGCAGGGTTAACCTCAGAAATGTTAGCTCATTACTCTTTCATGACACATTTAAAACATGGTTTCACACAATTTAACAAAACAATATCTGAGCCATGAGCCTTCAGCAAGGAATATAGAACATGAGGAAACATACGTGTTTGGCTGGCTCGTGTTCTTCGCAGCATTTATGATGCAGGACATCTCTGCCAACAGCATTCTCGAGTCACGGTCAAACTTTTCAAAGGACTAAAAACAGCACACAGAGATATTGTTTCTTCTTTATTCTACACAAACATATACTAGTTGCAATCACATATTTACTGTTTTCTTGATTTGTCTGTTGCCTATTAGTGTCTTACTGTGGATTTTATGTGTCCATTTTCAAGGTTCACTTAAGAATTCTTAACGCACAGGTGAACTTCTCCAATTCGTCCACCAGGGGGCACTTTTCATTTTTAAACAGATAGAGTAAATAAAAAATAATCTCACATCAAAAGTGAACTTTACCTCAAATCGTCCCACCAGGGGCACTTTCCACTTTTAAATAGCAGATAAATAAAAAATAAATCTCACATCAAAGGGTGACTTTCCTCAATGGTCCAGCTTGGCACTTCTTCACTTAAACAGCCAAGAAAATAATAAAATTAAATCTCACATGAAACGTAACTCCTCCACTGCGTCCACAGGGGCACTTTTCACTTTAACAGCATAGTAAATAATAAAATTAATTTTTTTTTTTTTTTATCACATTAAGGTGAAATTCCTCCAATGGTCCAGCTTGGGCACTTTTCACTTTAAACAGCAGAGAAAATAATAAATATAAATCTCACATGAAAGGTGAAACTTCCTCCACTGGTTCCACCAGGGCCACTTTTCCACTTTAAACAAGCATAGTAAATAATAAATAAATCTCACATCAAGGGTTAATTCCTCCAATGGCCAGCAGGGGGCACTTTCACTTTTAACAGCAGAGAAAATAATAAAATAATATCACATCAAGTGTGAACTTCCTCAATGTCCACCAGGGGTGAACTTTCACTTTAAACAGCAGAGAAAATAATTAAATGATCTCACATCAAAGGTGAAACTTCCCTCATTGTCCACCAGGGGGCATTTTCACTTTAAACAGCCAGAGTAAATAATATAATAAATTCTCACTTCGAAGCGGTGAAACTACCTCAAATGTCCAGCAGGGGGCACTTTTCAATTTAAACAGCAGATTAAATAATAAAATTAAAATCTTACATGAAAAGGGAACTTCCTCCAATTGCGTCCACCAGGGGACTTTCACTTTAAACAGCAGAGTATAATATATAATAAATCTCACATCAAAAAGGTGAACTTCCTCCATGGTCCAGCAGGGGAGGCACTTTCACTT
>CM068956.1:98655919-98666758 GCA_035128595.1 Eptatretus atami | reverse complement strand
GAAAAACCTTTACTGAGGGGCAACGGGGGAGGGGGAGGGGGATAAGGGGAGCTACGAGCATAAACATGCGAGACCCTTTACGGTTAGTGTATTCTTACTAAGTTCTTCAAGGAAACGTTAGACACCTGCAGCTTTCACCTAAGGTCATGTACAGGTGGAATAGAAAAGGCAAAAAAAAGTCAGGTGGAATACAGACAAACAAACCGTGCAGAGAGGTGAGGGAAGTCAGATAGAAAAAAGATAAACGGTCAAATTGGACAAGACAGCAGATCGATAAATAGATAAGCATACATTCAGACAGATAAAGACACGCAGACAGTCAAATAGGAAGATACAATAGGACAGTGTGTTAGACAAAAAAGGTTGTGCAGACACAGTCATTCAATTGTAACAAAAGACAGGTAGACAGGGAAGCAGAGACAGCCATTCATTGTAAAAAAAAGACAGGTAGACAGGAGATGCAGACAGCCATTCATTGTAAAAAAAAAAGACAGGTAGACAGGGAGAGATGACAGACAGCCATTCATGATGTAAAAAAAAAGACAGGTAGACAGGGAGAACAGACAGCCATTCTATTGTAAAAAAAAAGAAAAGACAGAGTAGACAGGGGATGCAAGACAAGCATTCATTGTAAAAAAAAAAAAAACAGGAGACAGGGATGCAAAGACCACCATCTCATTGTTAAAAAAAAGACAGGTAGACAGGGGATGACAGACAGCCATTCATTGTAAAAAAAAGACAGGCTAGACAGGGGATGCAGACAGCCCATTCATTGTCAAAACAAAAAGAGACAGAATGACCAGACGGAGCCATCCAGACAGCATTCATTGTAAAAAAAGACTGCGAAAGAACAGGGGCGAGATTCATTCAAAGACCAAGGTAGACAGGGATGATAATACACTCCACTCCCAAAAAAGACAGGTAGACAGGGGATGCAGAAGTCAATTCATTGTTAAAAAAAAAGACCAGGTAAGACAGGGAGAAGCAAACAGTACATTCATATGTAAAAAAAGACAGGTAGACGGAATGCCAGACAGTCAGTATCAAAAGTGTTAAAAGAGACACGGGATAGAAAGGGAAGCGCGTACATTCTTGTAAAAGACAGACGAAGGATCCTATCTTTGTTGACCAGCCAGGTATCTGTAAAAAGACGGTAGCGAGGACGCATTCATTGTAAATAGTGAACGGGATGCAGAACAGCCCTCATAATGTAAAACCGGCACCGTAGACAGGGAGATGACGAGCCATACCTCATGAAAAAGACAGCTATTAGACAGGGGTGACAGACAGACCATAAATACATGATGTTCAAAAAAGAAACAGATTAGACAAGGATGCAGAAAAGCATTCATTGTAAAAAAAAAAGAACAGCGAGACGGGGAATGAAGACAGCCATTCATTGTAAAAAGCAGGTGACAGGGGATGCAGAACAGTCATTATTGTAAAAAAGACAGTAGACGGGAGATGCAGAGTCATTCATTGATAAATAAAAAAAAGACAGTAGACGGGGATGCCAGACAAGTCATTCAATGTAAAAAAAAAGACAGGTAGACAGGGGATGCAGAACAGTCATATCATTGTAAAAAAGAGACAGTAGAGAGGAGATGCAGACAGTCATTCATGTGTAAAAAGACGACAGAAGAATGTCAGACAGCCATTCATTGTCAAAAAAGAACAGATGGACAGAGGATGCAAGACCAAGCATCATATGATAAAAAAAAAAAAGAACCAGACAAGGCAGTTAATCAGATAGACAGGGCTGCAGACAATTACTGATCACAAATCAGCATAGGAGCAGATAGTCAAAGACGAGCAATGCAAAGAACAAGCAGCAAAACAAGACAGACAGGGCATGAAGACAATCACAGTGAATAAAAAAAAAATACAATGTTGCAGACAGTACCGACATATAGACAGCTAGTCCCCGACACATAGAACAAAGCCAATATAAGGCACAGAGTCCAAGCAGATAAGAGCAGGAGAATGGCAAGTGTTAAAGCGACAAAGAGAAGCAGGAGGAATTAAGAAGTGCAAGAGTAAGATATTATCGACTGGATTATGGAGACAACAAAAGCAGAGATCGATCCACAGACAGGCCTGCGATAGTCCTAGCAAGGGTTATAGAAGGGGAACGGGGCACTAAAATTAATCATCGTCAACCCTCGTCACAAACTTGTTGTTGTTGTAGTTGTATTGTTGCTATTATTGATTTCACATTATAATACCTCCATTCAAAGGACGAGGTGATCCTGCGCTTCAATAAAATAAGAGGTCAAAAGTGAAAACGGAGTACTAATATTCTCAGTCAGTATAAAATAAGTATGTCTTACTGTTCTTCAGGAAACGTTGACACCTGCACTTTCACCTAGGTCATGTACAGGTGGATAGAAAGGCAAAAAAAAGTCAGGTGGATACAGACAAACAAACGTGCAGAGAGTCAGATAGATAAAGAGATAAACGGTCAAATTGACAAGCAGACAGATCGATAAATAGATAAGCATACATTCAGACAGATAAAGACACGCAGACAGTCAATAGGAAAGATACAGATAGGCAGTGTGTTAGACAAAGAGGTTGTGCAGACAGTCATTCATTGTAAAAAAAGACAGGTAGACAGGGGATGCAGACAGCCATTCATTGTAAAAAAAAGACAGGTAGACAGGGGATGAGACAGCCATTCATTGATAAAAAAAAGACAGGTAGAGGGATGCAGACAGCCATTTCATTGTAAAAAAAAAAAAAAGACAGGTAGACAGGGGAATGCAGACAGCCATTCATTGTAAAAAAAAAAGACAGTGTAGACAGGGATGCAGACAGCCATTCATATTGTAATTAAAAATGACAAGCTAGGTAGACAGGGGATGCAGACAGCCATTGTCATTGTAAAAAAAAGACAGTAACAGGGGATGCAAGACAGCCATTCATTGTCAAAAAAAAGTACAGATAGACAGAGATGCAGACACCATTCATTGTAAAAAAAAAAAAAAGACTGCGAGACAGGGGATGCAGACAGCCATTCATTGTAAAAAAAGACAGGTAGAACAGGGGATGCAGAAGTCATTCATTGTAAAAGGACAGGTAGACAGGGATGCAGGAGTCATTCATTGTAAAAAAAGACAGGTAGACAGGGGATGCAGAAGTCATCATTTGTAAAAAAAAAGACAGGTAGACAGGGGATGCAACAGTCATTCATGTAAAAAGAGACAGGTAGACAGGGATGCAGAAGTCATTCATTGTAAAAAGAGACAGAGGATGCAGACAGCCATTCATTGTCAAAAAGACAAGAGGACAGGAGGATTGCAGATCTAGCATTTATGTAAAAAAAAAAAAGAAGTTAGACGAGGGAGCAGACAGCATTCATGTAAAAAAAAAAGACAGTAGACAGGGATGCAGACAGCCATTCATTGTAAAAAAGAAACAGGTAGACAGGGATGCAGACAGCATTCATTGTAAAAAAAAGACAGCTAGACAGGGGATGCAGAAGCATTCATTTGTCAAAAAAGACAGATAGACAGAGGATGGGACAAGCATTCATTGTAAAAAAAAAAAGACAGGAGACAGGGGATGCAGACAGTCATCATTGTAAAAAAGACAGGTAGACAGGGGATGCACAGTCTATTCATTGTAAAAAAGACAGTAGACAGGGGATGCAGAAGTCATTCATTGTAAAAAAAAGACGGTAGACAGGGGATGCAGAAGTCATTCATTGTAAAAAAAAGACAGGTAGACAGGGATCAGACAGTCATTCATGTAAAAAGAGAAGGTAGACAGGGGATGCAGACAGCATTCATTGTAAAAAGACAAGACAGAGGATGCAGACAGCCATTCATATGTAAAAAAGACAGATGGACAGAGGATGCAGACAGCATTCATTGTAAAAAACAAAAAGAGACAGACAAGGCAGTTAATCAGATAGACAGGGCTTGCAGACAATTACTGTCACAAATCAGATGGAGAGATAGTCAGAAAGACAGAGCATGCAGACACGCAGCAAAAAACACAGACAGACAGGGCATGAAGACACACAGTGAATAAAAAAAAAATACAATGTATGCAGACAGTCCGACATATAGACAGCTAGTCCGACACATAGACAGCCAAATAAAGGCACAGAAGTCAAGCAGATAAGCAGGAGATGCAGTGTAAGCAGACAAAGAGAAAAGGCAGGAGGTTTAAGGAGTGCAGAGTAAGTATTTCGATGGATTATGGAGACAAACAAAAAGGCAGAGATCGATCTCACCAGACAAGGGCCTCGATAGTCTGGCAGGGTTAAGAGGGGCGGGGCCTAATTATCTCGTCAACCCTCGTCACACAACTTGTTGTTGTTGTTGTTGTTGTTGCTATTATTGTTTCACATTATAATCCTCCATTCAAAAGGACGAGGTAGATCCTCGCGCTTCATAAAATAGAGGATCAAAGTGAAAACGGAGTACTAATATCTCCAGTCAGTATAAAATAACTGCAAATGACTGGAAACAGTGCGCAGCCGTCACCGAAAATAAAATCGCAAAATTAAAAAGTAAAAGTGACGCAATCCTTTACATCGAAAGTCAGATGACGGTGTTATGGTATTTAAAATGTTTTCATGAGGTAAAAGGTAGAAATCGTATTCCAACACCTCACACAAACAACCACAACATCGCCGGGCGCTTAAACATTGAATAAAAATCCAATTGGACCTCTTTTGGATAATCACGAGAATGTTCTTCAAAAACAAGGAATTCCAATCGAGAAGATGCACGCTCTGGGTATTTAAACGTAGAGTCTGAGAAGCGCCAGAAAAACTTTCTTCACACCACTTAATGTCATTCCTCCACCGCTTATTCCTGAGGTAACGGTAGTGGCGGCTGCAGTGGCGGCTGCAGTGGCGGCTGCAGTGGCGGCTGCAGTGGCGGCTGCAGGGGCAGCGGCAGGGGCAGGGGCAGGGGCAGCGGCAGGGGCAGGGGCAGGGGCAGCGGCAGGGGCAGGGGCAGCTCAATGACCAGATATGCAAATCCTCTTAAAATTTCAAGTCAATCAGATGAAAATTGACAATTTTAGAAATTCGGCCGATGTTGATCTTTTAGTCGAAGTTTGATCTCAAAAACAATTGGAGGTTGTATTCAGAGACCTGATATGCAAATCCTGTTCAAATTTCTCGTCAATCTGATGAAAATTGAGGATTTAAAAAAATTTCACAAAGTTGTTGACCTTTGGCCTGTGTTGACCTTTTGAACTCAACAAGAATAGGCTTTTTGCTCATGATGAACTCTACCAGGTGGTGAAGTTTCATGAAGATCGGTGTAAAATTGTGACCTGTAGGTGATTGACAAACAAACAAACACGAATGATGTTGTGCATAGCACGATATTTGCAAGATCCGTAAAACAAATTTGACCTTAAAATAATTGGTGGTTGAATTCATTGAACAAATATGCAAATCCTGTTCAAATTTCTCATCAATTGCATGAAAATTGAGGATTTTAGAAATGTGACAAAGTTGATGACCTTTTGATATAAAAAAAAACAAAACAATAAACTTCTTGCTTATAACAACCTCGACCATGTGGTGAAGTTTCGTGAAGATCGGTTTAAAATTTTGACCTGCAGGCAATTGACATACAAACAAACAAACAAACAGACAGACAGAATAACGCACAAGACCAACCAATAAAATCTTCGGTTTTCACAAGAAACAAACGGCGATAGCAACAATAGACAAGCTCCCCCCACCTCCCCCCACAAAAGAAAAACAACACAGTAGAATCCGTACGTGGATATACAAGGCTTTAAGACCCATTGCTTCGCTGATGGAAATACCAGTCTTTGCTGCAATCGCTAATCAATAGGGCAAGAAGAAAAAGGATTCTGAGTGCAGGGATAACCAGCGTCGCAAGTTAGTGTTTGCAGTTTCACCACGTATGCTGCCCGTGTACCCAAAAGAAAAATTTTTTTTTAATGAAAAAGAAAACATTTTCATCACAAATCTTCCCGGGAGTTCCCTGAATCCACCGTAGTTCGATTTATTGAAATCCGTTAATCCGTTCTCAAGTTAAAATGTGAAGCATAAACAAACAGACAGGACCAAAATATATTGTATATTATATATATATATATATATATAATATATTATTAATATATATATATATATATATATATATATATATATATAATATATATATATATTTTTACGGTTTGTGGAATTCACAGATCACATCATTCAGGTTCCCGAAGATTCAGTTATGTCGATAAGTGTGTGTTCCAGGTTAGATTTCCCACCAAGTGTATAACGGGAATATTCGTGTGCCGGGCCTGTGCATCTTCAGTTAGCCGTTATTTCTGTCCTCTACTTTATTTTAACAACAACAATGACAATAGAGAACACAATAAAACAACAACAACGACAACATCTCCTCACCATCTTCTCCACAACCGCATCATCTCCTCACCATCTTGCTCACAACAACAAACATCTCCTCACCATCTTCTCCACAACCGCCATCATCTCCTCACTATCTCCAACCACACGTCCGCGTGGAGGCGGTGATTTTCAAACTCGGGCCGCGTTCTGACGGTGATTCCTAACACGGCCGCGTTGAGGCAAGACCGGATCAAACGGCGAAAGGGCGGAGCACCGGGGTGAAGGGTCGAAGGTTAAGGAGCGAAGCCGCGGGGCTATAAAGGGCCGCGTTCGCTCACCATTAATCAGAACCAAGCGCTGTGTGGGTGGAGTGGGAAGAGAGCTGGAGAACGACAGGCTGGAGAACGAGCTTGGAGAACGAGCTGGAGAACGAGCTGGAGACGAACGAGCTGGAGAAGCGAGCTTGGAGAACGAGCTGGAGAACGAACGTGGAGACGACGTGGAGACGAACGAGGAGAACGAACGAGGAGAAAGAACGAGCGGGAGTTGGAAGAAGAGTGAGAGAACGAGTTGGAGTACTAGTGGAGTCGGAAGAGCGCTGTGGAGAAGCGTTCAAGTTCGTGCTGCGCTGGTTGTGTGGTTCGTTGGAGCCCGTTGGAGAGTTCGGAGGTTGGAGTGCGGGCAGAGAACACGGGAGGTCGCGAACCAGGTAGCCCGCTCGGATCTCTCGGAGCCCCTTCGGTCATCCCGTCTGCCGAGCAAATTAAAAGGCTCACGAGCCCGGTTCTTCCTTTCTTCTTTGGTTTTTGCCATGAAAGTCTGTGGCGCTTGTCCATAAGTAACAAACTGATTAAGTTGCATGTACTAATAAAATAGAGCATCGGCTGTAAGTTTTTTTTTTGCTCGTGTCTTTTCCCCATCGCCCCCCCCCCCCATTCATTGCATTGCTTGTGTTTGAATAAATGTTCCACATTTTTAATGTTAACCTGCTCGTCGTGTCACTTTTCTGCATTGACTGCCATAATTGCGTTCGGGATATTAGGCTGGCTGATTTAATAAGCCGATAAAAACGTACATTCTGGTCGATGGGGTTGGCGATATAAAACCGCTCGGCGATCGCAAAGGAATCGAGCTGCTTAAGGCTCGTTTTTCGTGGCAGGATCCGTCGAGTATAAACTCCCGGATTTCTGTTGCGCGAATAATTAGGTACAGTAGACAATGTCGGCGATCGACCCTGTAGCGCGTGGAAGAAGAGTTGGCTGGGTTATGGTGTGGTTAAAAACACCGCGTAGCTGGGTTTCGGCGTTGATCCGGAAGCTGCGACTAGATTGCTAGTTCGTGGCGCGCGGGTGGCCGCAATTGAGCTTAAAGGCGGTCGCGCCCATGCCGGACGGGCGGAAATCTACATAACAATATATATATATATAGTATATCATATATATATATATAATATACATATATTATATATATATATTGCGGGCGCGTAATCGCGGCGAGCACGACCCTAGATGGAGCAGCAGAGTCGGCTCCACGCGTCACCGGAATTTATGGTCGTCACGCCCGGATAACTCCGAGCTGTGACGGGTCCCTTATCGGACCGAGTTTTGCGCAATAGGTCGAACCGCGTGGGGTAGGGTCGATTGCAATTTCAATTTACCTAAATACCACACGTCGTCCAAACTCCGGGGAAGATTCACCCTCGATCGGCGCCGACGGCTCACCCATGAATCAAGATGCATTTCCTTGGCTCCTGCGATCTCAAAAGTATCACCAACGAAATGGCCATTCCAAAACTTTGTTGGAAATGACAACCGTAAAATGTTTTTACACTGTTAGTTCAAAATTAAACGGCGTTTGAACATTAGACACCGGGTGGACTGGTGCATCTTGGATTGACCTCGTCACGGTCCTCAGAGGTCAAATCTGACTTTCCTCCACATCTGAAAATAAACCTTATGGTATTCACTAACTATGTCAGAAAATTCATCGCTTTTCTCATAAAACGCCACAATTATTGTGCTTATCCGCTGTACTACAAGGGCGGTGGCCGGGACTTCAGCTGGAGACATGCTCATGGGATTAATTTCTGTGTGCTCTGCTGCAACACTTTTCACAAATTTTCCCCATAGATGTTGCTTCTGTGGGCAAGCAGAAACAACCTTTCATGTGTATCTGTAATGCCCGCGTCTTAATGCAATCTTTTTTGCTGGTGAAAAACCTGCTCTTACACTTTTGGCTTCATTTTTCCCCAACACTCTCTATTTTCGGTCACCCTGTAAAGAAACAGTCAATCACGGGATCAACTGGTAAACTTTATTACCCTCGCCAAAGAAGAGGTATTGCATTTGGGTCCGTTTGTTTGTCTGACACCTCAGCTTTGTTTGTCTGTCTGTCTGTTTGTTTGTCTGTCTGTCTGTTTGTCCGCACAGAACTTTCGTGTTTTTCTCCGCAACCTCTTGTCAGATTGAGACGAAATTTTCACCATAGGTGCGACTACTCGTGTAGCACGTTTTGATGATAATTATGACGTCATAGGTCACGTAGTGTGGTAGCCATATTGGAAAAATGGGAAAAATTTTGACCTCTGCATCTGAAACAGCACCAAGGGAAAAAATTGAAACTTGGCACACAGCAAGTACTCCTCATGGGGAATGAGTGTGCTTTTTATGACGTCATAGGGGCCATCGTTATGACGTCATCATTGCAAATGTAGAACGCCGCATCCGATCAGTAAAATTTTTGAGGATCATCTCAGGATTAAAATGGTCCATCGAAAGAAAATTTGATAACGTCATCAGTCACGTGATGCGGCAGCCATATTGTTTAAAAAAACAAAAATCTTCTTCGCTGAAGCGGCTGAACAGATCGAGGCGAAACTTTACACGTACGACCGCCTATCCATGAGGAACAGAAGGTTCACACATATGATGTCATAGGTCACATGGTTTGGCAGCCATCTTGGATTACCTTAAAACCGATAAAAAAAATACACCACTCAAAAGAGGGTCTGCAATCTCTGCTCTTTTTCTTGTTTCGGCGTCTGCAAAACTTTGCATTTGCAAACATTTGCCCAAAAAACATTTGCAAACACTTAAAATCGACTGCAGTTGTAACCATGAACTTGTGGAGATGAGTCAGCAGAGCGACATTAAACACCAAACTTATATTAATGATGTGCCTGAGCTTTCCTGCGTCCTGAGCGTGAGCGCCTCTCTCGCCTTTCCAACAAAAGCACCGATACGAGCACGAGTACCACGACTTATTATTTTATTGCGAGGTTCAGGATGTCCACGAGACGGTCATGAAACAACAATTACAACATTACCGGAAGAAGACGATGGCGGACGCGGATTTCTGCTCTGCGCAGCTACAAGATCTATTACCGTTATATTACAAGAGGTTCTTCCCCTTTGGTCGCTTCTTCAAGTGGCTCAACTACGGCGGCGGTAATGGATGGTCGAGTTCAGTGACGGTTTAAATTGGAGGATGAAGGAGGAAGGTCAATGGGTGTTTACACCGTTTCATTTTCCCGCGCTGAACGCTTTTTGCCCATTGGGCGCGTTTCGCCATTTGCTTCCTTTTTCGAATCGATGCCCTGCGAGATGACCGTGAATTTGGATCGCCGTCGTCGTTTAATAAATGTTTCAATGATCTTAGCCGTTGAATACAAAAGGATTTTTTTTATATAAATGCCAAATAGCGTATTTTTATACACCGCCTGAACTATTTTGTTTAATCCGACTCGCTCGAACAATAAAGTTCAAAGTAAAATGGTAATAACAAGATTAATTTGAATATCCCGAGAGGAGATGCTGAAATATCGTACTGTACTCGTCTTTGCATTGTCCAGGAGGGGTTGGGCAGCGTGCGTGTGTCCGTCTCCAACTCTTCATCTCTATTCCAAACCGACTATATATAAATTGGAAAAATAGAAGAGGGTGGGTAGAGTCTTAATGGGGGGAGTCTCCTCACTCCATGTGAGGGAGGGTTCAGTTCACATGTCCACGTAAGGGGGGGGGGGTTGAGCGGTTCAGTTGGTGTTGGGTTTGGGAGAGGTGAGCAGTACAAAGTCACACACCGGGGCACCGCCTCAGCTCACATTGGATATGGATAGTGGGAACAACCTCAGTTAGCCAGGGTGCACAATGGCCTCCTCTTTTCAAAATATACCTCAAGGGACCTTTAACATACAGAAGTGAGTGCAGACAGGACAACCGGCCGTCATATCTCCGCAGGAGAGGGCACCCGGCTCCATTACGTGACACTGCCTACAAATCACCGGGATTGAAACAAATTAGTCTGTGTGTGTGTCTGTGTGTGTGTGTGTGTCTGTGTGTGTTGTGTGTGTCTTGTCCTGTCTGTCTGTGTGTCTGTCTGTGTCTGTCTGTCTGTCTGTCTGTCTGTGGTCTGTCTGTCTGTCTGTTGTCTGTCTGTCTGTCTGTCTGGTGTGTCTGTCTGTCTGTGTGTGTGTGTCTGTCTGTGTGTGTGTGTCTGTCTGT
>CM068956.1:98643000-98654944 GCA_035128595.1 Eptatretus atami | reverse complement strand
CGCACCATGCTGTCGTGTGTGTCTGCTGTGTCTGTCTGTGTGTCTGTTCTGTCTCTGTGTGTGTCTGTCTGTGTGTGTCTGTCTGTGTGTGTCTGTCTGTGTGTCTTGTCTGTTGTGTCTGTCTGTGTGCTGTCTGGGTCTTCTGTTGTGGTGGTTCTGTCTTGTGGTGTGGGGGGTTTTTGTGTGTGTGTCTTGTCTGTTGTGTGTCTGTCTGTGTGTGTCTGTCTGTGTGTCTGTCTGTCTGGTGTGTTGTCTGTCTGTGTGTGTCTGTCTTGTGTGTGTCTGTCTGTGTGCTGTCTGTCTTGTGTGTGTGTCGTGTCTGTGTGTGTCTGTCTGTGTGGTTCTGTGTGTCTGTCTCCGTGTGTCTGTCTGTGTGTGTCTGTCTGTGTGTGTCTGTCTGTGTTGTGTGTGTCTTGTCTGTCTGTGTGTCTGCTCTGTGTGTGTCTGTCTGTGTGTGTGTCTCGTCTGCTGTGTGTCTGTCTGTGTTGTCTGTCTGTGTGTGTCTGTCTGTGTGTTGTGCTGTGTCTGTGTGTGTGTCTGTCTGTGTGTGTGTCTGTTCTGTGTGTGTGTCTGTCTGTGTGTGCCTGTCTTGTCTGTGTGTGTGTCTGCTGCTGTGTGTGTCTGTCTGTGTGGTGCTGTCTGTCTGTGTGTTGTCTGTCTGTGTGTGTGTCTGTCTGTGGTTGTGTCTGTCTGTGCTGTCTGCTCTGTGTGTGTCTGTCTGTGTGTGGTCTGTCTGTGTGTGCTCTGTCTGTGGCTGTGTCTGTCTGTGTGTGTCTGTCTGCTGTGTGTGTCTGTCTGTGTGTGTCTGTCTGTGTTGGTCTGTCTGGTGTGTGCTCTGGTCTGTTGTGTGTGTCTGTCTGTGTCTGTGTCTGTCTGTCTGTGGTGTGTCTGTCTGTGTGTGTCTGTCTGTGCGTGTGTCTGTCTTGTGTCTGTCTGTCTGTCTGTGTGTGTCTTCGTGTGTGTGTGTGTCTGTCGTGTGTGCTGTGTGTCTGTCTGGGGTGTGTGTTGTCGTGTGTGTCTGTGTATGTACATCAATGCTGTCTACTTCCTTATATCTCATCCCAACATCCTGCCCTTTATCCCTTTAAACTCGTCTATCTTTTCTTTGTTTCCCGATCCTCCCTTCTTTTGTTCCCCAACATGTATTTTCTTGCTTCATTTCACCCAAAAAGCAAGTTTTTGATTGTATAGTACGTATATGTTTTGTGAAGATTCTTGAATATTTCGGTTCAGGAATTACTCCATGATTAGATAAATATTTGCTACATGAGCCCCTGAGAAGTAAACTGTGTTATCCCAAATGATGATACCACCTTTTGATAAAGAGCCTTTTAAACTGAAGATTCTTATTTCGAACCCCATTGATCTACCATTGAATAAGTACAAGCCTAAGCTATTTTGTTCAAAACTGTCATCACTACCAAAGCTAAACTGAACTTGAAAGATTACTTTTGCACACTTAACTCGGTTTCACCATTTTAATTTTCTTTACAAGATCGAGGCTCGTGAAAGACGCGAGGTGATGAGGGCATGAACTGACAGTGGGCAACTCTTTGACATGGTAAGCAAGGGAATGGACGAGTAGGAAACACAGCAACCTCAAAGTAGGACGTTTGTTTAGGAATGATTAATGGACATAAAAGGTGACTGGGGGCGGGGGAGCGTGGTAGGTCGGGAATGATGTGAGATTGTGGTGCATCACCTGCTTGTATCCATCGAGAAAGGATTGAAACAGCCTCAGAAGTGGTTCCACGATCATGAGAAAAGAGCAACAAAGGAGTTGAGGTGTGCAGTAGCCTTGATTTAAGGGTTTTAACCGGTAGGGGTTACTGCGGAATAACATTGCGGAGTCCTGGAGGAGCCTGGGAGTGTCGGAGGACTTCGAGAGCAAAGGAAGCGATATCAGAAGCTGCGGTTAAAACAGAGAGACCACTGACCTGCCTTCGATGTGAAAGCAACAGACCTTGTGCTTCCGTCTCGTTCCCGAGAGATTTCATTAATGTTAAGAGCTTTATATTACACAGAATACAGGAGAGACGTGTGATGCTGGGGCCATAACCCATGGTGGAGAGCAGTACTCCATTGAACTATGGACAAATGCCTTGCAGACTGTGAGTAGCTTTGATTTTCAAAGGACAAAGAATTGCATCGACAGAGGACACCCAGTCTGCCAGCTTTGCTCGGTAGTTGGCCCAGGAGAGGTCAGGGCTGATGGCGTGGCCTAGAATGTCAAGAGACTGTAAACTTCTTCCAGTGGTTAAATTTGGAAATGGATCGGTGGGTTTGTTTAACCCTGGGTATGGAATAACCCAGTTTATTTATCAGGAGCACAACATTGTATAAACTTTAGAAGCATAGTAAAACAGGCTGTTAAGGTGTTGATGGCTTTAAAAGAGCATTTGATTGGCCAGCCCTTGTGTTTTTGTGTTAATGCTGTCGCAAAGTGTAGTATTGGGATTAGTCAGGCAGGTGCTGCCGCCGGCCCACAGCAAAACAATTGACCAATAAATAACTCCATAGCTTTTCAATGTCCACACGTCCCACAACCACCGCGGGAAGCTCACTCAGCCGGGGTATCCACCCCCCCCTCCCCCGGGTAGCTCCTGTTAGTAATTAATATTTTGTGTCATGTTTTCATTGTTGACTTCCTAAACATATTTAAACAAAAATCTAATTTCATGAAGTGCTGCTTTCTTTTTGCAGTGAAGAAGAACTACTTTCAGAGACGCGAGTTCTCTTTCACATTGAAGGATGACATTTACGTCCGGTACCAGTCATTCCAAAGTGCAAACGAGATGGAAAAGGAGGTCCACAAGGCCATCCCTTACAAGATGGACATTGGTGCTGTTTTCTCCCACACAGTGAGTATCCTCTTCGTTTAAACCGCATGTTCATTACGCCTCGTTAAAGGTGTGCGTGTTCACCACTTTCTGCTTGTTATTTGGTGGTTGCATTGTCTCATGTTGACGTTTCTCTCATGCAGCCCAACCAGCGCCACTGCGTGAAGCCGTCGGCCTTCCAGGCGCAGGAGAAGGAGCTCGTGTTTGACATTGACATGACAGATTACGACGACGTCCGTACCTGTTGCAAGTGAGGTTGCACAACAGTCGGAGACGGTTGTTCGGTCAAAGAATGTTGATAACATGAAGCGCTTCGTATCTCACGTTCCATTAACGTGGATAAAAGTCATGAAATCCTGCCGTTGAGATTGGACTCATTGAAGGCGCTGATTATTCGTTTTGTTTTAATTTGATTATTATCCATTGACTTTGTGCATTTGGTTCATCATTTTGTGTGAAGCCTGTGGCTGCTGGTTTGCATCATTACTGGGAATGTGGCTGTGCCGTTGATGCAGTGTCCCCTGCTGCATAGGGTAAGAATTTGGCAATGGTGCCGGTGATAGCTCGCCTGCTCTTCGCGAAGGACACCGCAGGATCTTTAATATTCGCCAATTAATTCTGGCAGACGGGGCACCAGTTTTAACGTCCCTCTGAGGGATGACACAATGATGAATCGGTCTGCCTGTGAAACACTGGGATGACAGTTTATAGCTGGATCAGGATTTAAAACCCAGGTGAGACAGCTTCGAGGTGAGTGTGCGTCCTTCCAGGCCATCCTACCAGCCCTGTACATTTGGTTTATAACGCAAGATTTGATTTTACAATTTGACTCGTACGAAACTTTTTAATCATTGGCCTTTTTATTTATTCCTTATTCTATTTTGTTTTGAGTCGGGAAATGTCAAGAGCAGGACACTTTACTCAATGGTAGAATGAAGAACTTGGCTTGCAGGTGAAGCCGAGTGTTGATCTCCATCGGCGGAGAGGTGCAATAATCGATGAAACCAACAGGACGTTGATTGAGGTATGTTGAGGTACGTGGGAAGCAAAGGAGAATCTAACATTTTGGGTGTTAACCCTTTGGAGCAAATGAGGGTTTTAGGTTCCTTTGCTCCGACGAAGGGTTCACCTCCGAAACGTCAGCTTCTCCTTGTTTGCCAGAGTGGTTACCATACCTCGATCGTCGTCCTATTGATTCCTTCCATTGTCTTACTCAATGAGGTTTTTAGACTTGAGGTGGTTTTTGATGACTTCATCCAAACCTTCACCAAACTAATTATGAGTTAGAACAAAGACGAGGAAGTTCTCTCTCTCGACGTGCAGTATGTTCTACGTCACAAAGACGAAGCTGGAAAAACAGTCAGTCAATTTACAACCCACCATCAGGTTCTCCTCCTGATCTCCCCCATCCCACCATCCACGATGAGGATCCCCCTCCCCTACTTCCCCACCCCACCCATATTTTCCCACCACACTTCTCACTAACGGAGATTGATGTCCCTTCCCTCCATCGTTGTTTTCCCTAAATGCATGTTCATGTTTTTGTTTTTTTTATCTTTAAAATGCCTGCTGACTGTTTCCATGGCTACAGATTGGCTGACATTTGTGCAAACTGTTGGCCCCTCATGACATTCGCCATCCGAGTCATCGACCGAGCACTCAGAGGTTGGTGTTTTCTTTTTCGTTATTCATTCATTGTTCCTAAGGAAGCTTTGACACCTTTTGCTAACGGGAATTGTTTGTTTGCCTCCTCGTGACCATGCACGGAAGGTTCAGCTGCAGCAAGTGATAGGATTTTTAACAGCTCAGCATGGGAAATAAAGAGAGGGTTGGAATGAATGGGCTGTTTGAGGGGAGAGGAAGATTTTGGGGTTTCTTCTCGATGCTTAAAAGGATATTTAATAAGAGGTACAAGAGTTATTATCCTCATTTGCTTTTGTCACTTACAGACGGTTCTTTGTGTTCTTTAAACAAATCATTGAGCATCATTACTTATTCTACCAGTCCCCAGCCCCCACCAATACCATTCACACTTTTGTTTTTGTCCTTAACACTATTATTTCCTCCCATGTATCTTTCCTTCAGAGGACTTTGGGTTCAAACACCGGTTGTGGGTGTATTCGGGCCGTCGAGGTGTGCACTGCTGGGTATGTGATGAAACTGCTCGTGAGCTTTCACAAGCTGCTCGTTCCTCCATTGCCGAATATCTCAGTGTGATTAAGGTGAGATCAATTTCAAAAGGGCTGATGGTTGCTCATGCTACAAATGTTGCAAAATGGCGAATGTTCTTTAAGAGTTGAAGTGCCTCTTGCTCTTCCGACGCAGTAGAAAAGCGCTTGTTGGTAGCATGCTCACCATTGTGTTATGTAGTCTGGGGTTGATTCCCTTTGGGTTGGACCTGACAATGAGGTGAGGTGCCTGCCCTTTTGGAACCTCCTATCTTTCATAAAATAAAGTAAAATCTGTAAGTTTTTTTTTTTTTTTTAATGCCTCCACCGACGAAGTTGCCGGAGACATGTTTTTGTGTTGTCCGTCCGTCTGTCTGTCTGTGCATCCGTCCGTCCGTCAGAGATTTTCGTTACCCTGATGACTTGAAAACGGCTGAAGAGATCCAAGTCAAACTTGGTACAAGTATGTATAATGATGGAAAGATAAACTGATTAGATTTTGGAGTCAAGGTCATAGGTCATGCTCGATGAAAATTCTGTTACCCCGCTAACTTGTGAACCAACCAGTAATTGTATTTTGACCAAACTTGATACAAGTATGTATCATGATGTAAAGATGAACTGATTCGATTTTGAGGTCAGAGGTCATGTCAGGTAAAAATGATACTTGAGCTGAAGAGATTTAAATCTAACTTGGTACAAGTATGTATAATGTAATAATGTGGGCAGAGGCATATCCATCCATCCCATCCAATGGGACCATACTCTGTGCAGAGCGTTGGTGCTGCCTCACCAGTCTCCTTGGCTATTGGACACAATCCTGGACGGGTCGCCACTCCGACACAGTATACCAGCAAGCTGGCACTCATTTTGCCGACCTCAGAAGTATGACAGGCAGAGTCAACCCCACCTGGTGTTAATTCAACAGCCAAGTGGGGTTTGAACTCAGGATCAGAGGATCCCAAGCGTACCACCATAACCATTCAGCCAACACCAGGCATAGAGGCATATCGTTCAATACCATGACTTCAAAGAGTGCTCTCCTCGTTATTTTTATTATTATTATTATTATTATTATGGATAATTGTTTAAATTGTTCAGGTGCAAAATGATGGAGGGTGTCAGATTCGTACAAGATTCAAGGAGAACAAAGAAACAAGGATATCACACAGTGGCAGAAAGTAAATTGGTGGGGGTTTGTGGAGGGGTGGACGTGTCAGCAGGGGTAGAGGAGAGCTGCTGGGTGAGTATGGGACAAAGTATGAGGTGGTGATGGGCAGTGCTCTTGATGGACTG
Source organism: Eptatretus atami (assembly GCA_035128595.1). Taxonomy (NCBI): domain Eukaryota; kingdom Metazoa; phylum Chordata; class Myxini; order Myxiniformes; family Myxinidae; genus Eptatretus; species Eptatretus atami. The sequence goes on along the minus strand of CM068956.1, from coordinate 98,648,640 downwards.
AAATGTCAAGTGCTAGACAGAGACAGGAAGTCCATTCCATAGACGAAAGAATAGAGGATTAAAGCAATGGAGGTGAGCATTCGCATTATAATTAGGGTTAGGGTAAACAGGTTTGTGATTGTGGAAGCCAGAGGGATGAGGACAGAAAGAGCAAGACAATGTGATATTATAGTTATAGAAAATTGAGTCTCCCAACATTCTCATTGTTGATGAGAAACAGATGTTTGGAGTCGCCCTCGTGCTGAAAATGCCAATAACACAGTCTTGGACTTGATTAGCTCCATGGGAGAAAGATTGGAAGCAGCTACATCAGCTCAGAGTGGGGTTGTGGGGACCCATATTCCATGATATCTCAGATGAAGGGCCTATACGAAACATAGTGATGAGCTCTTTGAGAATTCTGAGGCGTCAACCAGCCCGAGGAGTGAGTTTGGGGACGTGCTCCGTCCAATACAGGTTGTGGCGTTTTGTGAGGCCGATGAGCTTCAGAGACTGCACCTCTTCCAAGTATTGGTCAAATAAATAGCCTGAGGGATTTGATAGCCAATCCTTGCAAAGGGAAAGAGTGAACATGGGATATGCTACTTATTTTTTTCTTTTTTTTGTATACCTTGTCGAGGCTCGTATGAGAGCTAACATACAACGCACATCAAGGGGGGCATGAAGACAGGAGGGAGGGAGTGGAAGGAAAAATAGTGGGGAAAGAGAACATTTGGAGATCTGTGGAAGGGAGAGGGATGGGACGGGGAACATGGGAATAGAAGATGGACATTACAGGGACTTTCAGGAAGGAAAGCAGGGAATTTGAAGGAGGTGGCTTGGGTGGATTATCGGGGTAGAGAAGATCGAGATTTGAGTGGGGATGATAAGAGGTGGTGTGAACAGCTGTTTGAAGGCCTGGAGGAAGAATGGGAATGAATAGAGGTGAGGGAGTTTATTCCAAAGGCGGAAAAAAGAGGAATGAAAGAGTGAAGGTGAGCAGTGATTCGTGATTTTGGTATTTTACCAGAAGGGGGTTGTTGCGGACCTTGAGCGCCCTGCGGAAATGTGGTGGGGACAAATCGCAGAGAGAGCAGGGGGGGGGCGAGGCTGGAGAGGAGACGGTAGAAGACAGAAAGACCACCGACAACCTGCGGTGATTGAGTGAGAGCCCAAAGACTCAGCCTCATTGCGGGAGATGCCAATGATCCGAAATGCCTTGTTTCTACAGCGTGAAGCCGAGAAAGGTGGGAGCAGGAAGCACCAAGCCCAGAGGGGAGAGCAGTACTCCATCAGGCTGCGGCCAAAAGCTTTGTAAGTGGTCAGGAGCACAGGTGGGCCGAGGAAGGACTTTGCAGGACAGAGGATGCCCAGTTTGGTGACTGGCTTTGGAGGCGAGGTTTGAAATGTGGCTTTCCCAGGAAAGGTCATGGCAGATAGTGAGACCAACAGGAAGCTTGAAAGAAAGGAACTTCTTCCAGAGGATTGTTGAGAAAGTGGATGGGGGGGTTTTCTCACGGTCCTTTCGGAGAAAAGACATAGTGAGAGTGTGAGATTTGTCCGGATTGAAAGAATGTTCCACGTGTTGGACCAGTTTGTGATTTTATCCAGATCAGCAGTGAGCGAAGAAGCTATCTGTTGCCGGTCTGAGGGATGACCGATGGTACTAGGCGGAAGAGGGTGAGTCATCAGACAAGGAATATAGGGATTTTCCAGAGAGTCGGAGAGATCATTGATGAAAACCACAAAAAGAACAGGGCCCAGAACGCATACACTTGAGGAACTCCAGCCTGGACAGGAAAGGGGATGAAAGAACTCCATTTAGGGCACACGTTGGCTGTAACAGGAGAGGAAGTCTGCGAGCCATGATGGAGGAGATGGCCTTGGATACCATAGGAAAGAGAGTTTGGTGAGCAGGGCAGGTGCCAGACACTGTGTCAAAATCACGTGATTACGTCCAGCGATACGGCTTGGATTTCCTGTCTGGCATTGAGGACCTCCTCCATTGTTGGGAGAGCAGAAGCAGCATATCCGGGTAGAGTGACCTGGTCTGAAACCAAATTGATGATCGGAAATCAAGCCATTGGAGAAGAGGAAGGATTTGATGTCTGAAGCGATGATGGATTCCATAACCTTGTTGATGATTGGGAGAAGGCTGATTGGTCTGTAGTTGCAGGGATCTGTTTTTGCACCTTTTTTGTGCAGGGCAGTGATGTTTGCTGATTTCCAAGCAGATGGCAGATGACCTTGAGCAAATGAGAGGGTGAATAGAACAGAGAGAGGGTGAGCAAGAGCAGAAGAGCAGGCTTTGAGGACACGTGGGCTGATGCCGTCTGGACCGGTTGCAGAATCTGAGTCGAGGTTTGACAGCAAGCTCTCCACCCTTGTCAGGAGAAAAGGACACAGAGTCCAGGGACAGTTGGGTGCGACTGTGTAACGTGGGTAGAGAAAGTGATGGGTTTTGGACACAAGATTTAGCTGCAAACACCGAGTTTAGGCATTCAGCTTTTCACGTGCGGTATCACAGTGCTGCCATTTGAGGTAAGGGAGGGGATGGAGGGGGAACATACACCAGAAACAGATTTGATTAAACGCCACCAGGATTTTGAGGAGGGAGAGAGGTTTGAGAGTTCAGAACTTGAGATGAGAAAGATGTTGTTTTCTGGCTCTCCTGAGGGTAGATACACACTTGTTCCAAGCTTTATGGAAGGAACTGAGATTGCCCTCAGTTGGGTTGCTTTCCATGAGGCAAAGGCAAGTTGTTTTAGGACAACTGCCTCACCACAACTTCAGTGAACAAGGGCGGGAGGAAGGGTAGGACAACTGAAGACGGAGGAGGATAAATCTGTGCATGAAGGAGAGCAAGTTTCTTTGAAAGAGTTCCCAGGATGAGTTGATGTTGGAGAAAGTAGAGATAGGAGACCAGTCTATAAGTTTGAGGGCTGCTTGAGACGCCGCCAGTGCGGCTTGAGTGAAATGCCAGACTCGACGGCGGTGAGGTGTTCTGTGACAATAGCCAGAGAGATGTCCACTTTGACAAGGACGTGGTCAGAAGAACGATTGGAGCGGAGGAAGAGCAGCAGATATTGTCAGGAAATTTTCAAAATCAGATCCAGAAGAGATGGAGTACCATTGGTTGAGATCCGGGATGGGAAGTTGACCGATTGAGTCAGTCCAATGAGTCGCAGAAAGTTTTGCTGAGGTGCCATGACAGGTGAGAGAGGTACCCACACCTAGCCAACTGGCATGATGACAATTGAAGTCACCACATATGAGGAAGAGAGAGTTTGGATGAAGAGATAGAAGTTGGTCCATGTTTTCAGATAGTGAGGTGTAGATGGAGTCATCACTGTTAGGTGACGGTACAGTACACATATAAACATGAGTGGGAGTTGAGGGGAGCCGTAGCCGAGGTATTCCTGGGGGTGTGGGAGAGTGAGGGCAGTGCATGGTGAGTGAGGAATAGAGTCTTTGATGAAGAGAGCAACTCCTCACCAGGATGAGGCTCAGGTCTGTCATACCTGAGGGGGAGTAACCAGGGAGAGATACTTGGGAGTTAGACACGTCTTGGGGGAGGAAATTTCTGTTAGGCAGATTATGTCTGGTTTGTCAGTGCAACCTGTATGGAAAGATCTGAAAGGTTTGAGCGAAGGCCCCGGATATTTGAGGTCCATACTTTAATGAAGAGGTAGGGGAGGGAGCTTTGGGTGCAGGGGGTGGGGGGGAGGGGGAGGGTAGGACAAGGGATGAGGGGGGAGGTAAGGAGAGCTGTTGAAAGAGTGTGGGGGATTGCAGAATAGCTAGGGGGAGGGGCGGAATGAGGAGGAGAAAAGGCTCTGTGGTACTGGGGGAGAGGGGGGACAAGAGAGGGGGAAGAAGGCAGTTGAGGATTTGAGGAGGTGGAGTGAAGAGATGGAGGTGAGAGGACAGTGGAAGGAGGCAGCTTTGTGGATGGGAGGGGGGGCAACTTTGGAAGGATGAGTGAGGGGATGAATGGTGGGAGAAGGTGAGGGGGAGTTTTTTTAGAGAGGTGAGAGGGAGGCTTGGAGGGAGAAGAGTGGGATGTTGCTTTGAGAGTGAGGGTGAGAGGAGTGAGTTGGCACTGAAGTTGGAAAAAAGAATGTAGATGGAAAGCGAACATTGATAGCAACTGGGTTTTTAAAAGTTTTAGGTCAGTTATGCGATTAAAACATTTCTTGAGGGATGAAATAAGGCGAATTCAGAGAATGGAGAGAAGAAACGCTGTAACAGTTGGTTTTTTTCGGCAAGGTATGAAGGAAAGGTTGATTGAGAGCAGTCTGTTTAAATAGCTGAAGAGTAGTGCATTTGATACAGTAAAGAGTACCAACATGTGAAAGAGGATGAAGCATTATAAGAGATCGTTTTTGTTATATTATTTAATGTTTGAGAGAGTTTTCAACAGATTAGGTCATGGAAGTGTTGTAGAAAAATCGAGGAAGAAAGAGATGAAGAAGAAGAAGAAGAATCGGGAAAGGTAGCGTTTTTTTTTTTTTTAGTTCAAAGATAGAAATAGAGTGATTAGTTGGGATGGGGACGTTAAGAAAGTGGGAAAGATAGAAATTGAAGATAATGGGGAGAAAAACAAATAAACACGATCGTACACCGAGGGAACAAAGGGTAGGCTAAAGCCTGGTAGGCCTCAAACACCAGTAAGACAAGTTCGACGAAATCTCACAAAATAGCACATTTTTGAAACAAAACCGAACTAGGAACACACAGTAACATGTAGGTGAGAAAATAAACAGTTAAAACGGGACAGATAACGACCGGAGCAAACCTTAACTTTGAGATCGTCAGCAGGGAGCCCCGAAGGAGACCTGCCAATGCTCCAAACCCAGAACCGGAGAGGATGATGTGTTCTTTGAATGATGTGTTCCAGGTAATTGAGCAACACCTTTGTTTCTCCCAGATCTGAATAGATGGTTGCTACAACAGTCCGTCTTGAGGTTTGGTGGACCGTTCTGCTCGGGATGAAATATTCAGCAAAATGATAGAGAGGATTGCCCAGAGAAGCAAAGAGGTCATCGACATAGACAAAGAGTAAAATCTGTCTGAAAACGCTCCCTTTTGGGAGACCAGCCTCCTGCGAGACATCACGGGGCAGAATGCTATCATGAGCAACCCATCGTTTCCCCTCGTAGAGGAAGTCTAATAGCCATTGAAGTAGCAAATAGCTTCAGATATGAGGCTGGGCACCAGATAGTATTAAAAGCTCGAGTGATGGCTTTGATCTCTTGTTTGTTTTGGTGCATCCATCCGTTTTGGGGTTAGAAGAAGTCACATGTCCATGGTAGAATAGCTAGGGTGGAAGCCAAACATCATCAGAGATTGGCGAGTTTGAAAATAAATAATGCCTGAAGTGTGCACCAATGATGGGTTCCATCACTTTAGTTTGCTGAAATTCAGAGAAGGCTGACCGCTCAATAGTTGAGTGACTTAGAACCCTACTTGTGAATAGCAGTGACATTTACAAGTGTCTGAGATGAAGGTAGGAGACCATCTGAGAAAGACTTGTGGAATAGCAAGGAAAGAGGAGTGGATACAACACCTAAAGCAAAGTTGAAAGATAGCAAAACGTTCCACCAGGAATAATGACGCAATATCAAATTTTGAGTTGAAAAAATCTTCGATTTTGACCTT